>PISX010000006.1:0-95000 GCA_004024625.1 Mellivora capensis | reverse complement strand
TTTTCCTGTATCCATGTTAAAAAAAGAAAAAAGACCTCCTTTCCCAAAATAAAAATGTCAATACTAAATTTAAAGAAGTATAAAGGAATGATTGCTTCCTTTAGAGCTAAATATTTAAATAAACATGGAGATCATTGGCAACCTGTTCTTTTGGGCTAATAGGCCGTGTCCAATTTTTTGGGTCTGATGTTTCAGAGAGCCTCTGTTTCAGGGTTGAAGATGATCTATTAATCTCTGAATTCAACAAATGCTATTGAATAACAGAAATAAAGCCCTCAGGCTTCATTTGTATGTGAAATACGGAGCTAGAGGAATAACACTGGGTTGACATGATGCTGAATATGCCACAAACCAATCCTCTCTCAATTTAAAACAGGCACCCACCACCCATAATCTAGTATGACATGTTAAAAATGCTCCAAAATATTGAAAATATGAAAGGCACACGACTGTTCCCATTTGGCTTTGAGATGAATATGACAAAGATTCTCATAATTTTAGTCAAAGAAAATGATGAGTAAAGAGTACATGAAGATTAAAGCAGTGACAAGTGATCTTTTAAGTGTTCTAATTGGTCTTTCTCATTCATATCTTCGATTCTACAGAAATTGCAAATCCTGATGGTCCTGATTTGTAAGTGCACCCATCAGCTTTCTCCCTTTCACTTCACAGAACATGCCTATTAGATTTGGAACGAAGAATAAGCCCCCAAAATGTTAAAAATAGACTACTGCCCTGGCAGGAAATTCAGTATTGGCAAGTAGGACTCAGAAGGAATTGATCTAACATAAGGAAACATTCAAAGAAAGATTTGTGCATTATGATCCTGCTCTGACCATTTTCAGAGGAGTCAAATGGAAGGATGAGAGAGAGAGAGAGAGAAAACATAGGTTTTGCAGACCTTGTATGTGTACTTTGAATATTTGGTGTTAAAAAACAACATTAGAGATTAAAGGAGTTAAAAATGGAGTGTTTCTGTGACATTTGATATGTTACATTGCTATCTTACACGAATGGAAAACCCTTAAAATGTTGATACTGGAAAAATAAAAGGTTCTAAAGGCAACATCACAAGAAACACTATGTAACTTAAAAGGTATGCCAACCAAAAAAAAAGAAAAAAATGTTAATTTACCTTTACTCTTTTTATAAGAAACTTAGATTTTAGTTTATGACCTTTCCTCAAGGGTGAATCACTTTTATCCATCCCTAAAACAGTTTTATTATAGGGCTAAGAAGTATAGTTATGCTTCATTCTAGTTTGGTTTAGGAAAAGAGGAACATAGTCTTCAAACTACTTGGGAAAAAAATAGAGATGAATAAAGGAATATAAATTTAGACAGGAAACGCAAGAACATCCCTATACTCAGAGGAAACATTATGCGTATTTAGTGACCACAAGCCACCTAGACCTAGGTTTTTACATCTCTTCTGAAAGATACCACTTCCAACACAAACAATATTTCCCAACCCCATAGAGCAGCCCAGGATTGCTGCAGACATAAAGGGAGAACACCAACTATTGAATAACCCTCACCACTTCCTGCAGTCCTGAAACATTCAGTGGAAGTCTACCACTTCATTATTGAACATGCTTAGAAAGTGTGAGCTCATAAGTTTCCGGTTGAAGGTACATCTAAGCAAGAGGGGGAAAAGAGAAGTACAAACCACCCTGCCCAGCTTGTTTTTAACTCTTAAAATGCCATTCCTAGAGAAAGTAGGTCTTGGAAGAAACAGCCTAACATATGAGTAAACACCTCTTTTTTTTTTTCTTTTCCGTAATATAAAAGGTTTTTGTATCATCAAAGACAATTCCATGAAAAGGAACATTTCAGTCACTTTAAAATACATGGTGATGGAACATTAGAGGAAAAAAAGTCTTATCTAAGAAGAGTTCTAATCACAATAGCTGCTTATTATGTACCACCTCGGTTTTTAAAGTGGAAATTAAAATAGCGATTCATACAGATAGTTTTCCAGGAATTGTCAGGGTCCCTTGAGCCAGATACTTTCACTGCAAATCACCTGATAAATGTGTTATAAACTCCTTTATGGCCTGACCGAATTATAACACACTTCGTGTCTGCATTAAAAGTGTCAAAAATCTTGTTCTTGTTCTCTAATAAGACTCTCCTATGAATTAGGTAGGAGAAGAATCTTTATGTGTGTAACACTTAGAAAAATAAAATATAAATAACCCTGTTGATCCACCCCTCAAATCTTACGGATGAGGAAACTGAAGTCTACATATCCTTGAGACCACACCGGCGGTTTGTTTCTTTTCCCGAATGATCTAGAAAGCACCTAAGCATAGACTGCCGGAACCCTAGCCTCCTGACAGTGCTCTCTTCAACGTGTCACAGTGAAACACTCCTTCAAATGGCTATAGGAGCTTCAAAAAGAAATGAGCTAGTTTCCCTACTTCCTGCAAGAAGTCTGTTCGGGTCCACCAAGCCTCTTCACGCATGGATGAAATGAAAATGATCTACCTTGGAAAGGCTGTATTACTCTGATCACCTCATCATCTGAGGTTGTTAATCACTCTGGGACCAGTGTCTTCTCTGAGAGCCAGAGACAGCCTCAATTTTGCCAAATGCTCTTTAAAAATTGCTAAGTGGTGTTCTTACATTTTGCGCACTCGTTTTGTCCAAGACTTTTGACAAGGCTATGTCCATTGAGGAGCTGTGGCCCCATCGAGCCTCTCCACCCAGTTTTCAGCCTGAACCCACTTCTTTGTGAGTCTTTTTCTAGTCATGCCTTTTCTGAATCCCATGTGTGCTGAATGACCAGAGGTGGTCAGAGGAAGAAAGAAGGCAGCAGCATACCAGGAGCAGTAGGAGATTCATACATCTGCAAAGGGAAACATGGAATCAACTGAAATAGATGGAAGGAAGGAAGGAGAGAAGGAAGGGAGGGAGGGAAGGTGAGAGGGAGGAAAGCAGGCAGGCAGGCAAGCATGGAGAGATCAGAGAGATTCTCTCATTTGAAGCCTTAGCTTTTAAAATTCTGGCTTTTAAAATTCTTTTTTTTTAAATTTTAAAATTCTTAGCTTTTAAAATTCAGAGAGAGTAAGAGCCCAAGTCATCCCATAGTCACTAACGGAGCTGAGTCCAGAAGCCAGGTCTCCAAAGATAGTTTTATTGCTTCTATTGATGCTTCTAATACTTCCACAATTCTTCTGTTCTATTCTATTGAGCGGTCCTAAGAATAATACTAATAAGTAATAGTTACAACATTGATAGCTGGCCAATTTTCTGAGCGCCTACTATGTGTAAGGCATGAAGCTGGGTACTACAGGATATACAAAGATGAACGAGGTAGGACTACTGGCCTCAGGTTTCTTGTAATCTGTCAGAGACGGACATATACAAACAGGTAGAATACAGAGTTCCGGGTCCCAGAGAGAATGAATGGATATGAAAGTCCCAAACGTGCCCTCTCCCACACCGTGGTGTTTTTGTTTTTTTGGTTTTTTTTTTCGACTTAAACACAATATCACACCATTCCCTCAATAGCACACATATTGTTGAGTGATGCTATATGAAAAGCACTTTTCTGTGTCCTGGGAATACAGTATGAACAAACAGTAGCTCCTCTTCAATGGCTTTATGTTGTATTGGAGATGGTAGATAGCAAAATGGTTAACATGTTGAAAATAAAAGATGCTTTAAAAGTGGCTGAGATGGAATTGGGGCACAGGCAACCTCAGCCTGGGGGGGTCAGGCGGGAAGCGCCAGGAAAAATCTCTCTGAAGCAGCAGTGTCTGACCCAAGCTTGAAGGATGAGAAGGGAGCCATGAGAAGATCTGGAGTGAGAGTATTCCAGGAGGAGGACCAGCAGCTACACAAACCTGAGAGAGGAACGGGGTTGGCGTTTTGAGAATAAAAAGGCCAGTCTAAGGAAGCACCGCAGAAAAGGGAAAAGATAGGAAAATGAAGTCAGGAAGAGAAAACATTTGCCAGGCCCCGAGAATGGTTCATCATGTGATCTCTTGTGAATCAGCACTCAAGAACAACTTCAGAGATAGAATTTCAGAGAATGTTAAGGAGGGAGACTTGTTAGGGTTTTTGGTCCAATGTCATGTTTCCATGGGTGAGAAAGCAGAGTTTATGAATCCGAGAGACTTACCCTGTGGGAGTCAGAAGACTCACAGGCTATTACTCCCAGTGAATAGAAATGCATTTAGCAGGGGCGCCTGGGTGGCTCAGTGGGTTAAGCCTCTGCTTTTGGCTCAGGTCATGATCCCAAGGTCTTGGGATCGAGCCCTGCTTCAGGTCCTCTGCTCAGCGGGAAGCCTGCTCTCTCTCTCTCTGCCTGCCTCTCTGCTGACTTGTGATCTCTGCCTGTCAAATAAATAAATAAAATCTTAAAAAAAAAAAAAAAAGAAATGCACTTAGCAACCTGTCCGTGGCCTTTTCATAATTCCTTCCCCTGTCAAATGCACAGTGACAGTCTATGTGCCTCTGACTTTAGAATGAGAGAAATCTCATGTCTCAGACTCCCATAAGACCACCTGCCTGGAGTCTGGTCACAGGCAGCTCTGTCAGCCTGAAAAACGGAAATCGTTTGGGCCAAAGAAAGTTTGTATTTTGGAAAGGAAAGCACTCGATGTAGCAAACAGGCTGCCACCGTGGCACGTTACCTGCAAGCACCTTCCCCTCCGACGGCATGTCCCAGCACAGTCCCCACAGTTGCCAGTTTGCTCAAAACAGCTGTGCTAGAATCAGCCATGAGCAAGGGCCCCAGCCATTTCCCCTTCTCCTGAACTTCTGAAAAATACAAAAACTCGCCGAGCAGAGAGAGAAGCCAATAAGAAGTAAGGAACATGCAGCAGGTGGTACCATCTGTGCCCGGCTAATTCCAGCCAAAACAATCTGCTCCCTAGAGTTCCCAGTTGTGGGGAAGAGAAGAGAATCTGACAGTGGTGGAGCCGGGGAGGGCGGTGGAGGGGAGCAAGTGCCGAGACTATTATTCAGACGTTCAGCTGGTTGGGAAGTAGATTACTGGTGCCAGTGAACTATTATCTCTCTCCTTTTCTCTTTACAACCACGGTGGGAGATTCCTCCGAAGTCTCGCTAAACTGGCAAGGATCAGATCCCACACCTGTGAGACAGACATGGAGGCATCACTGTGAGTCTGTCACCACTGAGATGGGAGGGACAAACATTCCACAGCAAGACTGGGAAGCGCAGCCCACCCCAAGATGGAAAACAAGGCGGGGAGGGAGGGAGCTTATGTTTATTTTATTCTATTTTCCTAGCAACCAAATTATCTCCCTCTCTCTAGTTTGTTCTTTGAAAATGATCCACAGTTTAGAATGGGCTTGTGTTCCTCATGCCTGATTCCCCAGGTTGACATTTTCTGAAATAAAATCCTGTCCCTTGATGGACTTCCTTGGGAGGAGCAAATCTCCTCTGGCACACTTACAACCACGGGATGCACAAATGCAAGCATTTCGAAAACAGATCAGATTGTCTGTAGCAATCACTTGCCTTCAACAGAGAGTAACAGAGAGGCAGGGCCCATGCGTTCCACAGACAGAGGAGACGGCAGGGATTCGAGGGGCACAGAAAGACCTGGCTACGGAGAAAGAAAATCCTACCCACTGCAAAATGCCCACCAGCACTTCAGGTTAAGGTACTGTCTCCAGAAAGTCATGTGTTAAATGCAAATACCTGGGAGAGGTGACATTGGCCTATTATCACCTTCCCTTAGATTCACTGACCATGTGGAGCTAACAGTTGAGCCCTGAGAAAGTGGGGCAGGAAAGTTCACTTTTATTAGAAGACTAGATTTTACGTGCTGACCCAGAGAACCAGGACCTCATGGACCCTTGAAAGAAGGATAGGTGGCACCTATTTGGGCTGAATGGTGTCCCCCCAAAAGGTATAATGAAGTCCCACCCTCTGATACCTACAAATATGACTTTATTTGGCAATGGGGTATTTGCAGATCTAACCATGGGTGGGCCCTACTCCAACAGGGACAGTATCCCTACAAGAAGAGGGAAAGTTGGATACATGCACCATGCCATGGGAAAACAAAGACAGAGATTCGAGGGACGCAGCTACAAGCCAAAGAATGCCAAGGATTCTGGCCATTGCCAAAAGCTGGGAAGGAGACATGGAACAGATCCCTCAGAAGGAAGCAACCATGCCAACACCTTGATTTTGGACTTTCAGCCTCCAGAGCTGTGAGAGAATAAATTTCTGTTGCTTAAGACTCCCAGTTGGCGGGACTTTGTTGGACCAGCCCTAAGGAAACCAATGCACATGCAAAGCAGCCATGGCCAGGGCATCGGCATTAGGTGCCCGCGTCAGTCTAAAGATCAAGATCAAAGTCTGATCTAACCATTCTCTTGGTGCCTGAGCTTTAACAGATAAAGCAAATATCAGCAGGAATATCCCTTTTGGTTTTGAGATGTGTGTCATCAGGAAAAGGACAAACTGCCTGTTCCTTTTCCCAAATGTCTTCTATAAGGTAATCTTTTTAATTAGGATAATTAAATTCTTGTTTCAAAGGGCACCAAAGTGCAAGCATTATCATCTGATTTCCTGTAAAGAGTATTTTCCTGCCTCCTGTTCCACATGGTGTCCATTAGCAGGAGAAGCACCAAGTGAGTCAGACATTATGGTTACAGGTCTGTGGCTCGTGGCAGTGCTAAGAAGAGGGAAATGAGAAAGGAAAACATAAATTGGGAAACAGTGTCAGAGGGCAGGCCAAGATAATGGAAGAACCAGAAAGCAGAGGAAAAGGGTGTTGTATGGGAACCAAAACCTTGCTTCAGGTAGGAAATGTCAAAGAAAAATACAGCAACATTTTTTAAACTAGGGAGGGTGGGGGGAATCTAAGCCAGATCTTTATTGTTTGGGGTTTTTTGGTTTGTTTTGGTTTGGTTTGGGTTTTTTCAGCCTGAGTTCAGTAACAGAAATTAGCAAGATGTGTCCTCTCCCCTGATTCATTGCTGCTATGTGGCCTGAATCTTTTTTAGCTCCAAGTCGCCTGTGAAACTGACTAGTAATTCTTGCAGTATATTTCTGCCACTGAGATTTGGGAAGGATCTAGGGAGTACTGTAGGTAAGGCAAGAAGCAACCCCAAGACAGAAGTGAGTCAACTGGAGAATCTTGTGATAATGTTGATATATTGCTCTGGTGACCGGCAGTGTAAAGCTGCAAATCGGCGAGACCAGCTCCTGGAACGAGCTCTCAAATGTGCCCATGAGCTCCATTCTGCCCCATTACTCCTCGTCGACTGCTGCCCACACACCCATGAGTGGGCCACAGAAGTACAGGTAAGAAAGTCAGGGAATACTTCAACAGAAAATCCCTCCTTTCTGTACTACGAAAAATGAACCCAACTCTATGCCTTCTTCACAGAAGGCCAGCCTGCCATCCTTTACAATTTTTTTTTCTAGAAGATGGTATATCATCTTAAAAGCCTGGTTTAATTTGCTTTTCTCTAAGCTTTGTGGTATTTTTCATATGCCATTAGTCAGTTATTGCATGTTACTAGGAATAATAGTCCCACCTAATGTATTTAATTTGTTTTGAAAATCATAACACATCTTTACGCACAGAAGAGGCCGCTTTTAACTCCATTGATGACTTCCTCTTTAAAAGTCCTCCTTTAAATCCCTAACCACATTCTTCTTGGTTTTCTTCCTACCCACTAACCAGGCTCAGCTCTCTTCACTCAGTCCTTAAACGGCAGTGTTTCTAGGGCCCCGCCAGGGCTCTCCATTCTCCTCACTCTAATCACCATACTTCAGGGACTTTTTCAGCACCCACAGCTTCAATTTCTACCTCTGTATACCGCAGACTCAAAGATGCATCTCCCCAGTAAGACTTCCCTCCAGCACATTCAAATGAATACTGGGCATCACCACCTGATGGTCCCAATGGCTCCTCAGATTTGCCATGTCAAAAAATGGAGATGGCCATCTTGTCCCCCCACCTTCCATGTTCCCCCAAAACCTGGTGACCGTCACCCCCTGGGTTCCTCTGGGAGGAGATCTTGAGACTCATTCCATTATATCTCTAAATGGGTTATCAGGTCTGTTTGTTATACTCCGCATTCTCTCTTCTACCTGATTCTTGTCCTTGATCACCAGTGGCATTGCCTTATTTTAGGCATATATCAAATCCCAAGGATGGCCCTACTAGCCTCTCACTGGTCACACTGACCCTATTCTCCCCCAGGGAGCTGACTCCCTCTGACACAGCAGGGGGTAAAGCAGCACTGGTGCCTCATGGAGGGGCTAGCAGGTAGAAGAATACCACCTTCTACACGCTTTCAAGATATTTCTTGATCTTCTTTGTATATGCCTTACTTGAACATTATTTCACCACAGTCTTAATAACTGCTGTCTTGACATATATCCTTAAATACAGTAGAAAGGGCTGTGCCAAGAGAAATAACTCACCCACTGCCCTCCCCATCCCATCTATAACTAGACTTGTGGTCTTATCACCTTCTAGTTCATTCTGCATTCCCACATTGGCAAAAAGGGCTCTTCTGGTGTTTTTTGCTTTTGTGTCTGTCTTCTCCCTAAATGTGTAAGCTTCTCAAGGATAGGGACCATGTTATCTTTGTCGTCTGACTTCTCAGGGAGTTACTGCTACCAAGTAGATATTCAGTATGTGTTCACTGATTTAATTCACCACTGCCAATTTGGTTTTGCCACAGTCCTACTTAAACATCCTTCATTGTTTCCCCAAAGCACCCAAAATGCAACTCATACCCCTTAGCATAGCTCACAAAGCTTTCGTGAGATGATTGCTCTTTGCTTCTCTTTCCATCATCTGTCACCATCCCTCCAACTACATCTGCCTGAACACACCCCCTTCTATTTTCTGTTTTTCCTCTGAAACATAACTGAGGGGTCACATTCATAGACAACCTTTCCTGAAACCCTAATCTTAGACATGCCCCTCCTCTTGGCTTCAGTATGCATCCTGTATATGGTTCATGAATGCACTATCCAAAGGTTGGTGGCCAAAAGCCATGTGTTCCTGGAAGGTCAAAAGTGTGAACATTCTGACTCCAGCACCCAGCAAGAATGAAGAAAATGTCAGTCTTCTGGAAAGAGACTGTCAGCAACATCTAGTCCCCCAATGACCCCAGTCATTAGCCAAATAGAAGAACAATTCAGTGACAAGACAGAAAGTAACATAGAAAGTGAGGCATCGCAAAAGAACCCCAATGCACACAAGAAATTTGTATTTTAATACACCTGAAGTTTTTTGAGAATGATTTATGATTACATTGAGGCATAAATTTTACCCACGTGAATGAACCACTTCATTTCTCAAATAATCACTAATTACATATAGCAGCATCAACGGCCTCCACCAACATCCAGATGTTGAACGAATTATACAATGAGTAAGGCAAAACTCACTCCAATCCAACTGAGGTGGGTTAAAGGGAAATAAGAATAAACAAGCCTTCTACCTAATACCGACTGTGAACATAGACTTTCAACTATATTAGCAATGACCCAAATGAGGAACACAAACTATACAAAAGAGGAAGAAGTCTGAAGTCATCTGGGATGCATTTTCTTCAACTTCTCTGGAATTTTCAATTACCTCAGTTTCCTGACAAAGCTTTGCTGATGTCAGTAGTTTACAGTAACAATCAGCAAGATAACAGCAGGTTTGTATGGGCCAAAGGTAAATTTGGGTCTAACATGAGTAACATATCCTGTAGTGAAGGACTGCAGGAGGCATGAGAAAAGGTACAATTCCTATTAGAGATTTTTAAATAAAATGAAAGCCAAATGCATTATCACAGAGAGGTGAATATATTGCCCTCTCTGCTCTTTCTCATGAAATGTAAGTCCTTCTTTCTTGAATCCTAACTGGGTTTTTTGGGGGGGAGGGGGGAGCCCAACACAGGGCTTTGAACACATGGCCCTGAGATCAAACCTGAGCTGAGATCAAGAGTCAGACGTTTCACTGACTGAGTCACCCAGGCGCCCCTAACTGGCTTTTTAGAAAGATCCACCATAAAGGCTACATAACTACTGCATAGCAAACAGACTAGAAGGTGCTTGGCCACCATGTCTTAAAATTTTATATACCTGAATATACTGTGAGTGCCCTCTGTGTTTAGATAACTGTGAGTAATTACAAAACAGGTAGCAGGTCCTTTCCTTGCTTTGAACAGTGGACAGTTACCAAATGACGTTAAGACAAACAGAAGGAAGGTCACAGATAGACGAAAGAATCTTTGGCCTGTAGGAATCTGCCATAAACTGACATATACATGTAAAGTGAATTTCTGAATCAGAGACCATTACAAAGCTTTTTCCTCCAACCGTTGTTGACAATGCCCGGCCAACTTGGTCAGCCTACTGATCATGCTACTCCAGAGCGTGAGGCTTTCAGATCATGGAGACATTTAGCTGGGTTGATGGAAAACTCTGCGATTTCTCCGGGTCAACATCGAAAGCTTCATTTCTCATCACACAGCACCGAATGTGCGCTGACCGCAGGCTTTTCCTGAGAGTTGCTTCACTTGGTTTTCTCATGAAATTGCTGATATGAACTGATTCTCTCATGATTTTGCTTTTTTTCTCCTAAACCTAAGCACAGCGAAAAATAGAACGTTTCAACTGAGGCTTCTGATGTCGTTTTCTCAATAAAAAGAGAAGTTGTAAAGGATTCTTAGGCTCCTTCCTACAAAGTTCATGATACACGCATGGTTCTAGTTAAGGGAGCTTTCCCTACTTAACACAAGAAGCTTTGTGGTCATGGCATGAGAACCTATGCTTTCTTCTGAAAAGACCCGGGTTCCAGGCCCAGCTTTGCCCCCACCCCCCGCCCCCTTAATTATGTGGCCTTGGCTAAATTAAATCACTGAACCTCAGTTTACTTATCTTTAAAATAGGAATAATATTGATAACCATCTCACAGGATGGTCTTGAGAATCCAGTGAGACCATAGATGTGCAAATAGTTTGCAAATGGTCAGTATGGCAGGTACAGGGAAAGGGGTAATAGTGAGCAGAGTTCATTTGTTTCTTTGTTTCTTTCTTTTTTTTTTTTAAGATTTGTTCATTTATTTATGTGAAAGAGAGAGAAAGAGAAAAAGAGCATGAGCAGGGGGAAGGAGTAGACTCCCCACTGAGCAGGAAGCCCGATGTGAGGCTCAATCCCAAGATCATGACCTGAGCCCAAGGCAGACACCCAACCGAATGAGCCACCCAGGTGCCCATCCTTTGTTTCGTTCATCCACTCTCCTTTCAACTTCCTTCGGCAGTTGTCCTTTCTTCCCTTTTGGGCTTGAGAAAAGCGTTCCTATGATAACCCATTCACATAGTTAGGTCCACAGAGAGTTCTCTAAAAGAAACACAATAATTTCAGTATTTAGAAAATTTTCCCAGCATGTAATTTTTAGGGGACCAGGATTGTCTCAAGATTCATCCTCAAAGAGATCCTTTGTCTCCTGGTGGGCGTTAGCCTTGGATGGCTGAAAAAGGAAGGAATGCCTGACAATTATCAGTTCCATGAGAGGCCTCAGAGCATGAGAAATGAGGAGGTTGTTCTGTGTTGATTCTAGAGATGTGGTGCCTCCGCTGCTCTAAATAGATAATCCAGGGTGATAATGAAGTAGTCACAAGGGTGAACCTTTGTAACAAGGCAGCCAAGGCACTGCTCATAATTCGAACCTCCCCGTTAGCCTTTTACATATTTTAAAGAGATACTTTTAAATCATGAGATAGCCTTGCCTGTCAGATTAATCTGCCCATATGGGGAACCTCTTTCTTAGCTTGGGAGAGACTCAGGAGGGGAAGCTGCTGGAGATGAAAGCTGATGATCCAAATAGCAGGAAAAGGTTTATAGTTTATGATTATTGTTTTTCTTCAGTTAATTTTAATTCTGATGAACACTAAGTTTTCTTTGGTACTTTTTGTTCCCCTAGTTGTTGTTTTTTTTTCCTCAGTTATATTGTTCAGCCAAGTATTTCTTAAGCCTCTATGAAAACAACACTACATATTTTTTAAAGCCCATGTAAACAAACATTTCCATGAGGATTGGCTTGAAAAATACATGTAGACGGCAGCCTGAAAGACCATTCCTGCTGTAAAAAGGAAAAAATCTAATAGATCGATTGATAGGTAGATAGACAGATAACACACTAGAACTTAATGTTAATTAAAATGGATTAGAATTATGTTAACTCTTACCATTCTGTTTAGTTCCTTTCTGTTCCTGTAGCAATCTAAACAGGCAGAATGCCTTGATATATTCTGATCCTTGGATGGCAGGATACATCTCCAGTCAAACTGTTCTAAAACAGATCATTTGTAAACAAGTATTTATAGATTGCCAGTAAACACCAGTCATTGTGCTAGACAACAGGAATAGATGTGGAATCATACATGGAAGCTCATGAACGAACAGATTGTTACGAGGGCAACAGGGAAGAAGGAGTTCTGTCTTGTTCTGTGAGACCTCTGCCTGGGAGTCGAGGGAGGCCTTCAGAGAAGAGGGGCTGATTGAGCTTGGTGTTGAAGAACCAATAGGAGTTTGTCAGGCAACTCCTTGAAAAGAAGAAGGTAATGTTCAAAGGCAGGGCAGTGTGAGGAGTAGGACGTGGTAAAGGAATGACGAGCTTTCGGTTATAAGTTCCTTTGAATGCTACCAAAAGTCGACTTTATATTTAAACCAATAAATAAAAAATGCTTCCTAGAACAGATTAAGTTATGTCTACCCTCCTTGATATTAACTTCCTTTGTCTCACAACTGCTAATGAAGAACTAAACAAAGTAACAATCTTTGGGCATGATCACTGCTGCATGATCATTGCATTATAGAGGAAAGAGGAAAGAAAGCCATTCAGGACTCCCCCTGTGCAATATAGATAAATATGGCTGGAATGCAATCATCACAGTGAAGCAAGTACCAGAGTGATAGGTCATCTCTGCTTAGCTTTTGACCTTTCACCTGAAGCAACACCTTCTGGTGACTTCCAGATGTGGATGCTTGACCATTAGTAAGCAGTCAAGACTGAAACCTTGTTTCCCATAAGCTATGAACAAATAGATGACTTAGAAGGACATCATCTCATTATTTCAAACAATAGGGAAATTTGAGAAAATAAGTTAAGCATTTAATGAAGTTCTTGTTCTCTCTTCCTTCTCTGAGAACGGTATTTTAAAGTTAGCCTCTCTAACAGGAAATAGAATAGCCTGACAAAAAGAACCACAACTGTATTATCTAAACTGGCAGCATAATTGTATGGTGTAGAGCGATACATATGTTCACCACCCTTTGCTGGTTAAACTGAATTTCATTATCATCTCCTTATTTCCACTTCTAATTCTAGAGAACTATTTCCTATAAACAGGCCAGCCCCCTAGTAGTTTTGAGCATAAGAATTGTTTTAAATGCCTGATCCCAACTTTATGGACATTTTCTCTCCTTCTTAATTGTAGTCCCTCAGGAACACACCTAACACACAGCACTTATTGCCATACACAGAGGAAAAAATAAATTTACCACTGATTTCAACTGTGTCATGTGTATGGGTATTTACGCTAGCTATGGTTTTAAAAATGACTGCTTGGATTAGGGATATCTATCTATTCTATATTATTATAGTATAATGAACCTACAGAGTTGATCATTACAAACAATATAATGACACATGATTCTCCAGAATGCCAGAGCCCTCTCTGGCAAGTCAATATCAAGTCACTCTTTTAAATCTAATTTGTTTTGTTTAAAAATTCTATAATTAGGGGTCCTAGGTGGCTCGGTCGTTAAAGCATCTGCTTGTGGCTCAGGTCATGATCCCAGGGTCCTGGGATCGAGCCCTGCATTGGGGTCCCTGCTCAGCGGAGAACCTGCATTTCCCTCTCCCTCTGTACCCAGCTTGCGCTCTCACTCTCTCTCTGTCAAATAAATAAATAGAATAATTTTTTTAAAAGTTGCTATAATTTGTTCAATTTAAAGAGCAGATACTTGGGGTGTCTGGGTGGCACAGTCAGTTAGGTTAAGAGGCCCACTCTTGATTTCAGCTCAGTTCATGATCTCAGGGTTGAGGGATTAAGCCTTGCATCAGGCTCTGTGTTCAGCATGAGTCTGCTTGAGATTTTCTCTCTATCTCCTGCTGCTGTCCCCCACCCCCAAATGAATAAATAAACCATTAAAAAAAGAGAAAATATTTTCCATATTTTGGATTTGGGGGATTGCTTGGTTTTTGTGTAATTTTGTTGTTTTGGCTTAACTTTTGTAAGAGTGTAAAATTCTCTATTATTGGTTCAGACCCAAGGAGTCTCTGTAGGTGTGACAATGTTCCTGAGTGCTGAATCACAGGATGTGGATAGTGAATAATTATAGATAATGGCCACCAGTGAAAACGTCATTAATCAGGAAACCATATCCAGATGCCTACCACAATGTCCAAAGTCAAAGATAAAGCCTCACATTGCCACTGACTTCTCCTCCTTACCTCACCCCCTTTATTTTCTTCCCCTCCCCTCTCCCCCTTTTCCTCTCTTTCCCTTTTCCTCCTCCTCCTCCTCCATTTCCTTCTCATTCCCTTCTTCTCTATCTCCTTCTCTTTTCTCAGTGTGGACTAAAATGGGCCAACTATCCACTCTGTCATGGTATTATTCTCTTGCATCTGAAAACTTCAGCTAGAAAAAAATACCATCAGCTTTCCTTTACATGGTAAAAATAAAAAACAAACAAACAAACAAACAAAAAACCCCAGCAAATAAGCTTTTGAGAAAACCAGGCTTTACGTGCTTTGTGCTTGAGAAAGCAACCACATCATAGGACATTGAGAGTAAAAACTGCCACCAAACTCGAAGATCTGTGTTCTCAAGTGTAAGAATGAATCTTACAGGGACTATTCTGGGGAGTTAGAAATCCATACCCTAAAGAATTCTCTTATATTCTAAAACTGGATTAATAAATAACAGCCAACTTAACTCACTTCCTTTGTATAAAATGTGTCTTCATGTTTTTTAACTTATCTTTTTTCTATTCTCCTTCCAAACAAAGGTATACATACTATATCAAATTTCCCTTTAGATAGAATTTGGAGCAGTAAAGACAGACTAATGCTATTACAGATTTTGAACAATCAATGTTTTGAGGAAAGAATGATTTTTAGGGTCAAGAATGGTTTAAGGAGAGGTCTTTTCAGACTCCTATTACAGCCAGATGTTTATTTTATTTATTTATTTACTTACTTATTTTTAATTAATTAATTAATTCATTCATTCATTTTTAAAATGCAGAGAGGAGTAGAGGGAGAGGGTGAGGGAATCTTAATCAGCCTCCCTGCCCAGCGCAGAGCCTGGCACACTGATTATGACCTGAGCTAAAATCAAAAGTCGGACACTTAACCAACAGAGCTACCTAGGTGACCCAGAGCCAGACATTTAGACTGAGGTCTGAAGGTAAAAAAATAAAATAAAATAAAATAGAATAAAATAAAAATAAATAAGCTTGAATTTCTGCTTAATTGAGAGAGAGAGAGAGACAAAGACAGAGGCAGAGTTTGAGAACTGGGCAGACACAGCGCAGTGAGGCCACAGGACGTAGTAGAGATTCTGGGCGGTCCACTCCTCCCCCATGGGATTCAGGTGGGGGGCAGTGAGGGAAGAACCAGCATGTGAAGAGTTAAGTGGTCTGGCCTCAGTGCTCTAGACTGACGTTCTACAACCACAAGAGATACATAGGTCTTTTCCATGACATTACAGTTTGAACAAAATATGCTAAAGCATTGTTTCTATAAATTTTAGTATTTTAAAATAATTTACATTTGATAAATAAATGGTTAAGATGTGAGCATTATAATCTCATTTGGCTAAACTTGTCACGGATAAAAATAAAAGTTAAAGAATAAGATGCACTGATAAATTTTGACCGATCACGAGTCACCCCTTGGATTAAAGAGTGGATTCTGTTCCATTCACACTATGGGCAGAGAATAGGAGTCAAGTGTTTTCTAGTGAAAATGTGAGCTTCTGTGAGGAGATGAGGGCCCGGATTCTGGAGAGGCAATCACAGAGTCACAGTATACTTAGGGCAGAGCCATTTCCCAGGTTAACTCATTCCAAGAATGAACTGGAAGTTATCATATCCTAGCCTCCAGAAATGGCAGCTACCATCTGAGAAAACGCCATTTACAAAACTGTGGTGCCATGAAAACATTTAGGGCAAGTAAGGTTCTCAATATTTTCCTGTCAAATACCCAGGTTGCATTGTGTTCCTTTGTAGGAGGCACTTCTGTGACAAACTCTGATAAGTCAGGTTGCAGGTTATATGAAATTTCTGGCATGCTAGCTGGATTTCTACTCACTCCTCTATCACTTAAGGCTTTGCTTTATGCTAGGACACTAGTGAATAAAAAGTGAGGATTTGTTCTTCTAATTTATGAATGTATAGAGTATTGTCAAACTTCAATCTTTAACTCTTAAGAGTAACAAATAATTTATACAGTAGTTCATAATTGATCATAACCTACCAGGCTGTCTAGCCATAGTGGTTAAGAACTACTGATCTGGGGTTGCCTGGGTGGTTCAGCTAGTTAAGCATCTGCCTTCAGCTGGGGTCATGATCCTGGGGTCCTGGGATCAAGCCCCATGTGCGGCTCCCTGCTCCGCAGGGAGCTTGCGCTCCTCCCCGCTTGTACTCTGTTACTATTTCTGTCGGTCTGTCTCTCTCTCAAGAAAATAAATAAAACCTTAAAGAAAAAAAAAAGAACTACTGCTCTGGAGTCTTACCTCTCTGGGTCTGAGCAGGATATAACATTCTAGAATGTCAGTGCTGCTGAAAACTTGCAATGTATATTCTGTTTTCATCCCTCAACTAAGACTTGAAAAGCCTTTCAATTAAGCTTTCTTCACACCTAACTCAGGCTGGGATATTTTCTTTTCTTGGTCACAAAACTTACAGAGCTGGTTAGGGCTTCCCTGAAAACGAAAAATATTCCAAACTGAAAAGAGGTTCTCACCATACATCAGTTAGAGTTTTCCAGAGAAACAGAACCAATAGGGCTGTGTGTGTGTGTGTATGTGTGTATTTGTCTATTTTCATTTATGTTTATGTATGCATATTTAGGTATGTTTTTATTCATATAATATAAATATATTTACATGTGTGTATGTGTGTAGCCTAATGTAAGGAATTGACTCATGAACTTTATGGAGGATAGCAGGTCCCAAGATTTACAGTGACTCAGTGACCTGGAGACCCAGCAGAGCCACTGGTATAGCTCCATTCGAAGGCTGGCAGATTCAAGACCCAGGAAGAGTCAATGGTTCACTTTCAATCTAAAAGCAGGAAGAAAATAATGTTTAAGTCTGAAGGCCATTAGGCAATAAGAATTCTCTTACTCAAGGAAGTGTCAGCCTTATTGTTTTATTTAGGTCTTTGACTGATTGGATGAGACCTACCCACATTATGGAGAACAATCTGCTTTACTCTGTCTGCCAATTTAAATGCTAATCTCATCTAAAAACACTCTCACAGAGACACTCAAAATAATGTTTGACTAAATATCTGGGCACCCTGTAGCCCAGTCAGGTCAACCATCACACCCTAAAACATGGAGAATAGCATATAAGGACTTTAGAGTCAAACATTTGTTGATTGAATCTCAAGGTTGTCTCTAGCTTGTGTGCGAACTTAAACAGTTTTTTAGCCTCCTTGAGCCTTAATATCCTTATTTTAAAATTGGTGAATGTATCTGCCTCTTAGGTTGATGGTATGAGGATTAAATTAAATAACATGTATGTAATAGATACATGAAAAATAAATATAAGGTCTCTGCCTCTGTCTGGGGATCTAAGTATTTCATCTGTATCTCTGGAAGAAACTGTTTGAGACAAATTATTCCTTATGGTAGGTAATATATCTTGGTGTTTTCCTTACCAACAACTATTCCTCATTTCTCCCTTCTGTATGGAGTCCTGATATTGTTCAAGGAGAAGATACCAGGGCTGTAACTTACATATACCTTAGAAAAGGTGTTAACCCTCTTCAAATCCAAGTGGCTAGAGCATGACTGGTCTAAGCCGATCACAATGCAGGTGACCCTATTCACCAAATGTCAGTGGCCAAGGGATGAGAATGTAACTCTTGCTAGCCAATGAAAGGAAAAGGGGAATATGCTGAAGGACCTGTTCAAAAGTTTCTTCACTCACAGAAGAAGAAAAACAAGTGAAAAGATCCTGCTCTGGCTCTTTTTCCATACTTTCCAAGTGAGTTCTAGGAAGACAAAATGTTTGGATATGAAGAATCCATCCGGCGACCATGAAACACTCAGAAAGCAAGAACAGAGGCTGTAAGGAGCCTTGATGCTATTGTTTGTGTACCACACCTCTCCCTAGACTTGCTGTCTTATCTCATCAACTTTTACTTTTTAAGCCACTTTTAGTTGGTTATTCTGTTACTTGCAGCTAAATACATCCTAAATGACACAGGGACTTTGCCAATTCTGAATAGAACAGTTCTCATTGAGACTGCAACAAAAGTTTTTAAGCCATTGAGACATTGAGACTACCATTTTGGACACTGGACAAAAATAGAGTTCAATGCCTCTATCATGTACATTTATTCATACACCTATTTCAATGAGCATTTATTATAGGCCCTCATCGTACAAGACAGTGGGATAAGCCACACAGGGGAGAGAGGAGGCTACCAAGATGAATGAGACCTGGAACTCGTCCTAAAGGAAACTTACAGCCCAGTTGGACAGATAAGAAACAATAAAATAAAAGCAAAATCCATAGTTCTGGCCTTAAAAGGAAGCTGGAAGCCACCTCTGTAAATCACTAAAGCATGCACCTTTCACATTTTACATTTTATTTTTACATGCCCAGAAACTTGAGCTAAAAGTGGAACAAAAAAAAAAAAAAAAAAGAGAGAGAGAGAGAGAATGAGGCAGTAGAATAAAATAGAAGACATTAAGCAAGAGGGTCTGAATCACACTCTCACACTTTACTACTCAAGTTGGAATATAGGGGCAAATGTGATTGATGCCTTAGCTTGGCGCCTCTGGAAAAAAGACAATGAGAAAGGCAGCTTGCTCTACCTGGCTCCCTTTCAGCTCAGGAGTTGGAAAGCCAATACCGAACTGTATTTCTAGGTTTTCTGGCTCTAGTACAATATAATAAATAAGACTCTGGCAATTTGTGTTAGAATCTTGTACTGGGTCAGCAATTACTATGTGTGAGCGTGCTTCAAAACGACAATCCTCTCTGCTACTCTCCAAATGGCTTTTCATATGTAGAAATATGATGTACTTTGTTCTTTGGTGTTTAAAACTTAACTAGACAGAAATGACTCTTCATCATCTACAAAATAGCTAGAGTAAGTCCAAGACAACTCCCCAAAGTAGAATAAAATCCAACATCAAAAGGCAGCATGTAATAGTGGATAAAGATTATAGACTTGGGAGCCTGACAGAACTGAGTGCAAATCGTGGTTTTACGGTTTTTATTCATGTGACCTTGATAAAGTTACTCTACCACTGTGAGCCTCAGTTTCCCCATTCAGAAAATCAGGATAACAACACACATCCTTCCTAGAGTTACCGCAAAGATCAATGAAGTGATACTTGTGGACAGCAGTTGGCCTCAGCTTGTATACTCAGAAAAGGTTGCAGCTCGTCCCTGTTCCTTGATTTTGATCTTGGATATATTTTAGATGTTTATTGGTACAGTCAACTCGTAACCAGACGGTAGGAGTGGAACAAATAATGCAAAGTGGCAGATAATTCCAGACTTACTTAGTTTTTCACTTTTAAGTGCTTATCTGTAATTACATTTGATGGGGGATAAATTTTAAGAGAATTCACAAGACTTCAAACATTTACATAAAATCAATTGGAGCTTAGTTGGCGATCTCTTCATTTTGTCCCTTTTGCAGAATGTATTCAATAACCAGTATGAAGTGAGTACCTACTATGTGTGTGACGTGCTCTAAGGAGAAGGAAGATGGAGGTGGGTATTTTTTTTTATAAAAAAGAAAAGAACGTTTTTCACTCTCCTGAGAGAACTCGTAAAACTTGAAATCTGTCCTTTTCTCTCTCCTGCCTTTCTCCTAGTTGCTTATGATTCATGTTCCTTCAAAGGGAGAGAGTGCAGGGCTGGATGGGGCATGGTTATTTTTGCCCCTCAGATTCCTGCGGAGCCATACTCTAAGAGTGGGTCAGCTAGTTGTCTGTGAGGAATGGGAATGTTATTTAAGCAGGATTTCAGGGGGAGGCAGGGAGGCAGATTCTCACAGGGGAAGTCAGAGCCAAGGACCAGATATCTTTTTACAAGGAGTCAGGCAGGGCAGGCCCACTTGGGGAGTGTGATATACGAGGATACAGTGGGGAAGAAGGCAGGAAGGTAAGACAGCAAGTAGTGGGGGTAAAGGTGGGAAGGGAGGGGAAGACACGGTTAATAAGGGATTTCTGGGAGAAGCAGAGATGCCTAATGATGTTTTCAGATGCTTTCTGTCTGATACATGTTGTGAAACTCCTGTTTCACTTCTTTACTTATAGTAAATACCTTCATTATTCTTCTAGATCCCATCATTGGACTGGAGTTTCCCTGAGTGTGACACTATACAGTGTCCTGTCTGGGGAGGAGTGGTTACACATCACCAACATAGTTAGGTAAATAGGAACAATATATAAGGAAAGATAATATGAGGAGACAAGGCCCAATCTCCAACCCCATCACTTCCTGCTTGCTCCCTGTTTGAACTCTCACTATTGCTTCCAAGAGTGTCATTGTGAAAAAATATAGTGCTTTTAGAGAAACACTGGGTTCAGAAGTAGAGAAAAGAAGAAATTTCAAGAAGGAAAATAAAAGTAAAAAAAAAGTAGTAGAGGAGTGTTAGTTGATGGCTAACACCACAATAAGTCTGAATGTCATTCGGTATTGCTCTCCTTAGAAATTCTTCACCCCACTTTATAAAGGGAGGGAAAAAAGGGAGGGAGGAAGGGAGCGAAGGTTGGGGAAGGAAGGAGAAAGGAAGGAGGGAAAGAAGAAGGGAAGGGAAGGAAGGATGGGGTGAAGGGGAGTAGGGAGGGGAGGATGGAGGGAGAGGAAAGAGAGGAGCCCTCACAAAAATGATCCTGGCAAAATGAAGGGTCTGGCATTACTTCAGTTGTACACATGTGAATTAGTTGAATCAATTGTCCACCTTCATGCCCTGAAGAGAACAGCATCTGGTGATGGGAGATTGATTAGAGGAGACTGGGGGCATTTTTGTTGATGCATGGAGCAGTTGGGCAAGAGGTGGGTAAAGAGTGTAAGGCGAAGAAGGAGCTAGGCACAGAGATGAGAAGTCCTAGGAGGCAGAAGAGAAGGGAAATCATGAAGAGACTAGCTCCAGCCTCTCTACTTCTCCATCAAGGCACCAGGCTTTGGCTCCTTTGATAACAGTGGTTCATAAGTGTCACGGGGTTTTATTTTTTAATTTTTTTTTTAAGATTTTATTTATTTATTTGAGAGAGAGGCAGTGAGAGAGCATGAGCGAGGAGAAGGTCAGAGGGAGAAGCAGACTCCCTGTGGAGCTGGGAGCCCAATGCGGGACTCGATCCCGGGTCTCTGGGATCATGACCTGAGCCGAAGGCAGTCATCCAACCAACTGAGCCACCCAGGCGTCCCATCACGGGGTTTTAAAGACTACATGGGATGGGTGAAACGTGTTGGGGATTAGCAACGGCACTTGCACGGTCGTTAAGTGTCTCAGTCGGTTAAGTGTCTGCCTTTGGCTCAAGTCACGATCGCATCGGGCTTCCTCCTCAGCTGGGAACCTGCTTCTCCCTCTCCCTCTGCCACTCCCCCTGCTTGTGTTCACTCTCTCTCTGTGCCAAATAAAGAAATAAGATCTCACAACAACAACGACAACAACAAACTTCTTTACTCAAAAAAAAAAAAAAAGAAAAGAGAGAGGGCACTTGCTGTGATGAGCACCAGGTGTCAAATGGAAGTGTTGAATCGCTATGTTGTACCCCTGAAACTGATATTACACTGTGTGTCAACTGGAATTCAAATAAAAACTTCAAACAAACAAACAAAAGACTATTTGGGAAGCTTATTAAAAGCCTATCTATCGCTTCTCGGCCTTTTGGCTAAGATCAAGTGTAAAAGCCTATCTATCTGAGGATGACATCCCCAAATTCTGATATGGTAGGTCTGATGTGGAACCCAGGGATGGACATTTGTTGTGGATTCCAAGTGATACTGATGTGAGTGGTTCTCAGCACACTTTGCAGAACAATGGCCTACAGGCAGCTGATTCATGAGTTTTGACACTATGAACGTCCAATAGCAAGCTGTGTTGGCCTTGTTAGGCCTGGTAGGACCAAACATAAAAAAGCCCTGTTCAGATACCGCTCGGTAAAGGTCTACCCATTTTGGTCTACGTCCTTTGGGCATGATCCTGCTTTCAAATGTTGGTTCAGGTCCAGGTTCAGGTTCCGGCATCTTGCTAAGGAATGGACTGAGGATTTAGTGAAGAGAGTCTACACCGTGCCCGGCATCCGTACACTGCAATTACTGAGAAAGTTCAGTTGTCGATGTCGTTACAGCAGCCTCTGATAGTGTGCTACCAAGTTTAGATCAGCAGATAATTTTTATTTTTGCTACAGCAGATAATGTTGTTGATTTTAATCACATTTTTCAGAAGCAATACTGAGCTGAGTAGGTGATATATTCCAGCACAGTGTTCTAGGTAAGCAATAGGTGGAGTTGGAAAGTGTAGTATGAGAACAACTCGGGATCTCTGCAGGTTGCGTGTTTTCTGGGACAGGCAAGAACCTTGCCTTGGAAATATTTAACAGTCCTGAAAGGGCAAGTGACAGTTCTGTGGACTTAGAGACATGACAGATGGACTACTGACTGTCTCAGTTTTACAGACGCAAAACAATCTCTTTGAATGAACTAGCAAATATTCTAAAATGTCATGGGTCTGGGAGCACCGAAACACTGAGAACCACCACACTACATTGGGATCTGGCGCTGAGGAACAATCATATCTCACTGGAGTGCTGAGTACAACCTATATGGACTCGGGTTAGGCAGCAAAAGCTGGAAACAAAAGTTGAAACGTGGGCTGGGGGAAGGGGAGGAAGCAGAGAATGGACAGAGCCATCCTTGGACTAGGTTTGGACTAGGTCTCCAGGTTGAAGGGCTGACTCCACGGATTCCTTGCCAATCCAGAATAATTTTGATCCTTAGGATTCTCATGGGTGGGGTGAAACATTAAAAGTCTCCACTAAGTGAGGATAGTCACAATTAAGCTATTCATAGTGAGCTTAAATAGGATTCTCTGGAAATAGACTCTGAGTCTGGGAGTGGCAGGCAGAAGTTTCACTGGTGAGTGGTATCAGGGGATGTGCCTTCATGGAAGAAAGGAAGGCAAGATTAGACACCAGGAGGGGTTGACCTGCAATTTGGTTGCAACTGAGTCCTTGGCTAACCTTATAGGAGGAACTGGGCTGACCATTTAAAGTTGTCCTAAAATGAGGCAGAAGAGTTCATACTTTGTAGTTTCTCATCAGCCACCTGGCGTTGGCTTCTCCCCTGAAAATGGTTAAAACCTTGGGTAAGGCAGTGCTTAGTGAGGTACACAGCTGGGAGCCTCAGCAGCTGATTTCCTGCGTTAGTCAGCTCGGGCTGCCATAACAAAATACCGTAGACTGGGTTGCTTAAAAATAGTAATTTATTTCTCACAGTTCTGGAGACTGGAAAGTCCAAAATAAAGGTGCTGGCCAATTTGGTTTGTGGGTGAGGACCCTCTTCCTGGCTTACACAGAACTGCTTTTTCACTGTGTCCTCACATGGTGGAGAGAGAGAGTATGCTTTTGGGTCTGTCTTCCTCTTCTTCTGAGAACAGTAATCTCATCACCAGGTTCCCACCCTCAGGACTTCTTCTAAACCTCATTACCTCCCAAAGGCCTCACTTCCAAATACTATCATACTGGGGGGTGGAGGGTAGGGCTTCAACATATGAATTTTAGGGGGACTCAATTTAGACCATAGCAGGAATATCAACCCAAAGGAGGGGATCTGTACAGAGCATGAGAATATCCACTACTATAATATCATTTGAGTTTACCACTTAGGATGGAAATCATTGAACGAGGGTTTTGTGGGAAATGATAAACAAAGACATGTCTTGGCCCCTGACAATAAGTGGTTGGCAGAGGCTAAGCAAGTTACCATTGCCCTGGGGGAACAGGCTGGCTTTAGATGGGCTTCCATTCCCAACAGGAAACTGGAGACTGTCTCAGGAATTGAGATAAAGCCTCTTCCTAAAAAATAGGAAATCACACTGATGCAATCATCAATGGGAGAAGGCAACAGTTCAATATTTATGTGCATAAGCATACACAGAGGGAAAGATCCTACTTTTTCCAAATACACGGCATGGAGTAGTGGAAGTAATTCCAGATCTTTGGAGGATCTGGGCCTTGGCCCATTGAATTTCTCGTTAAGCACTTACTTAGAACAGGGCTGTTATACAAATTGCAGAGTTCTCATTCAATATCTATGGAGGCTAAAAGTTCAAACTTCATCTATGTTATGTTATTGATATTATCTACTATTGATATTATCTACTATTATTGATATTATCTACGATCACATACTTTTTTTTTATTGGCCATGCTCCAAAGGTGAAGATGCGAAAGTGTGACACCAATGGCATTCTATTGATGCAGTGTAGTAGGAGGGTTTTACGGATTTGAGCTTAAAGCAGAGCATCAACCCTAAGCCTGAATGAAGCCACCAAACTCCCCTTCATGGGTCATAATATGTGCCCACCTCCAGGTTCATTTTTCCAGATTCTGAATTTAAAAGCTATAAATCTCCTGTACCTTAAAGAAAACAAATTGACAATCTGCTCTGTATTTTACTATTTATAATGAAAGCTAGTCCCAAATACTTGGTTGCTATGATTTGGGAGATTACATCCTCCTGATGGTAAGGTTTAGGAGACTTACTTATATGTTGCCTTTTCCTCCCCAAGTGCATCCACCTCTGTCCCTCGTTGAACTCCGCTTAGAAACTTCCTGTGAATTAGTAACATTTGAATTTTGTAGTCAGAGCACAAGAGTATATATCTTGGACATACAATTCATTCTTATAGTCTTTTCCTGTCTGTCTTGAAAAAGTCATACTAATCAATGCCAGTCCTGAGTTATCACACCAAGAATTTGTAATGCCAATTAACTCAAAATTTCTAGCATGTTATGAAGATTTATGATTACTACAGTGATGTCTTGCCTTGCTAAAAAGCAAGTCTTGAGTTTGTTAACGCAAGGTGTGTCCTCAAGGATAGAAGAGTAGCTTTGGGAAAATGAAAAGTTTCCTGTGCTGATTATTTAAGAGAAACCCTTGTTTAAATAGAATTCAATTCTCTCGTTTATTTTCCCTTATGTCATTTATATGATACATCTTATAGTCTGATTCTTTTTTCTCTTTTACCTTAGAAAAGGAATAAAACTTAGCAAAAGAACTCAATTTTTAAGAAAAATTTATGTATTTATTTGACAGAGAGGGAGAGAGAGAGGTAGCAAGCATAAGTAGGGGGAGCCAGCAGAGGGAGAGGGAGAAGCAGACTCCCCACTGAGCAGGGAGCCTGACATGGGGCTCAATCCCTGGACCCTGAGATCATGACCTGAGCTGAAGGCAGATGCTTAACCCACTGAGCCACTCAGGTGCCCCCCCCAAATTCAATTGTTATCTCCACGGCTACACTATAGAACTCAGCAAAGAAAAACGATATTTCATCCATGAAAAAGAATTTGTGATGTTCCTTCCATCATACTCTTTTTGAAAGTAGACAAATGGTAATTCTTACATTAGGTAATGTTTTTTGCCTTATTCTCTCTCATAAAGGCGGATGTTCAAGTTCTGGGTTGGAGGGAGGTAGTTGTTAATGTTAATGCTAAACTTTGCAGGTAATCCCACTGCTACTTTATCCAGAGGAAAGTAACATTTATCAAGCACTTAATTTATTGAGCCAGGTCTGTACTTACTAATGCTTCAATATGTTACTTCTTCATTCATCCAGTAAATATTTCTTAAATGTGTACTGTTGGCCAAGCAGTGGAAATCCCAAAAAGAATATAACCGATTCCATGTTTTTAAGAGGTAGAGTCTGGTTCCCTCCCTACCCAGATCATTCTGTTATCTCACAATAACTGAAAAAAAAAAAAAAAGTATTAGTATACATTTTTATTTTGATGATGGAGAGACTGAGACTCAAAAGTTCTCAATGATTTGCCCAAGTTTAGATGCAGTGCTTCTACTAAAGTCCATCAGACTCCAAACTATGTTCTCACTCCACATTCCCTTTGTTGTTACTGGATAAAACACTTTTACACTCTATTTGGACGGTAGGAACTGAAATGTCAGTGAAGCACTCAATGTCAAAATGCAATGATGTACAGTCTGAAAGCTTATCTTTTCTTTTTTTACTTTCTTTATGTCTATCACTTACATAAAAGATGCCTACAGATGGTTCTTTGCCTTCCCCACAAATTAGGAAAAGAAACAAAACTGCATTGTATGGCAAGCAAGCAATCTAGTTGTCATTCTTTGGTGCCGGTTTTTACAGGAGTCAAAACTGAGCAAGCTACAACATTGAGACTCGAATCTAGTCAGGGCTGCTAATCTTCAACAGTATGTTAGTTGAAGTCCTTGAATGTGATTCAAGCTCACTTCACAGTTCGTTTCTCCTTGCCTAAGGATTCTTAGTGCTAACTCCTATTTTCTATGGATAAGTGCTGATGCTAGACAAGGGCAAGCATTTAGTTTTACTGTGGGGGGTACTTTGAAAGAATGACCTGGGTCTTGGCCAAAGGCCAAGTCCATTGGAAACTCCCCTCTAGGCTGTGCATTTTTAGGCTGTGGTCATCTTTGGGATTTCCCCCAAAAAAGTTCTCTGTCATGGCAGAAATTTAACAACCCCATTTTCAGAATAGTATACAAACCCAGGATGATATAATTTGCTTTGCATCTTCATTTCTCCGTTCTTCTTAAACCCTTCCTCATTCTTAAATCTTTTTCATTTTTGTATTCTTAAATCTTTCTCTATTTGCATATTGAAGTCTTCTTGTAAAAGTCTCTGCTTCCCCTCCAAAATGGTGCACTCAACATTTCCTGACAGTCTATGTCCCATAGAATTCTAGGTACTTTTAGTTTATTATAACCAAGACGAAAGAGAAAGTTTCTAAGTAGCATCTGACAGGCTTCTAAAGTAATTAAGAGTTACACACTAAATGTTTTGTCAAATACAATTCAGGTTTCTAGCAAACTGTTCCTTGGTTAAAAAAACTGGACTACTATATAGATTGGAAAAAAAGATAATATGCAGAAACAACAGGACATGCCTAATTGAGTTGTTGATAAAAGCACGAGGTGACTGGATTTTATTTTTTGTTCAACATAACAAAATTTTTAACCTTGGAAATCACTCCTAGAATAGCAGATTGTTATGAAAAAGATCCTCATTGGAAGAAAGGTAATCAAGCTATCTACATGACTCAAATTGTTTTATTTCCCAAATAGGCCCATGACCTCCACATGTACTAGAAGACTAGAAGTATATTCAGAAATTACTGGTCAAAAACTATCTGTGACCCAGATACTGTTTGGATTTGCATGAGATGTTTCCAAAGCAGTCTGGGAAAGCCCACAAATTCAAAGCAGCCTCTTTATCCTCACCCCATTTCTGCTGAGCCCAGGAACCTTATTTCATTTCCTGCATGGTAGGCATTTTTTAGGGACTAGGTAAGCCATGACATCTGCACCACTTTCTGAGTCATTGTCGTGAAATGATACATACTTGGGTGTAGTGCAGCTACTTGGTTCCCAGAGAAAACAAACAAACAGAAGTCAGCTAGGAACTTGAGTTTTGCTAAAAACAAAGACAATGTACAATTCAAAACATTTTATTTATTTTTTAAAAACAAGGCCTTCAGCTTTTAAGTTTTCAAATGATATTTTCTAACCCTGAGAAAATATTTTCAGTGAGAGCTTTTGCTCTCCTTCAGACATAGGCCATCGTGTGTGAAGGCGACGGGTCAGGCCTCTTCCCCAGACGTCTGTCTCCGGCAGAGTGACACACAAAGCTCCTATCTTGATACACCGGAGGGGCATGTATTCATAGGAAAACCCCTGTATTTGAATAGACTTAAAAATAATGCCATCATTTTTATCTATATAAAAGATAAATATTTATTGATACTATTGACTGTCATACAGGACAGTGTCCTACTTTCTGGACTGCTCTAAAAGGTAAAATACAGTTCCCACTCAGAACTTAGAATATTGCACATGGGGATGAGGATGAAGCATGAATAATAGCCCCCAAACTGTGGCACCTGGGTGGCTCAGTGGGTTAAAGCCTCTGCCTTCAGCTCGGGTCATGATCCCAGGGTCCTGGGATCGAGCCCCACATCAGGCTCTCTGCTCAGCAAGGAGCCTGCTTCGTCCTCTCTCTCTCTGCCTGCCTCTTTGCCTACTTGTGCTCTCTCTCTGTCAAAAAAATAAACGAAATCTTAAAAAAAAAAAAGCCCCCTAACTTTAATATATTATGAAATTACCAATAAAATGTATAGTGATTTCAGAAGTGGAGGAGGAAATAACAGAAGTTAATTCTCTAGCTAGTTAGAACAGAATGTATTTAGGGATGGTATTCAGATTTCTTAAATCGTTGATGTAGGGGACAGAAGCTAGCACTGTTACCAGAAAATTCCTAGAACAACAACCAAAACAAAAAATTTAATAAGTGGTTAAGCCTACCTTCTTCTCAAGTGAGGAAGAAAGTTGGATTGAAAAGTGTTATCAAGTACTTATATTATACTAGGCTTGGTTGAGATACTAAATTCTCAAATTGTAATAATATCCTGATATCATTTTCTTTCTTTTTTTTTTCTTTTTCATATGCTTTATTGTTATGATGAACTGATAATTGGAGGGGTCAGGTAACTTGCCCAAGGTCACACATATAAAAAATGGTAGAGTTGGGAATAAAAGCAAAATCCAGCTAGCTTCAACTGAGTGGCTTTGCATAAGCAAAGGCCGACAAGGAGAGGAAACACAAAGCATGTGAAGCAATTTCAGGATTTAACCAACAATTTAAGCCCAGCCAGCCGTGGCCAGTTTGTACCGAGGTCAAAGCCTCCCTATGTTGGTGGTTTATGGCCATGAAGTCCACTCCTGGCTCCCATTTACATGGTTGCGGCAAGCCTACTGGGGCTCTGCCGTGAGCTTTCCTCACTCTAGAGTCCAGTTTGAAGGCACTACCCCGACTTTGAGTATTATAGACCTTGTTGCTAGAGGGAAAACTTCTGAAAGCTTCTGCTCGAAAGTGGCATGTAACACTTTGCCCTCATTTTGTTGAGCAAAGTAAGTCACATGAGCAAGCCTGAGGTCAGGGGGACAGAGACGTGTAGTTTGTCTCAATGAGGAGTGGCAAATATCTGGAGAAGAACACGACCGATCAGCACCAGCCCTCAGTTTTGTAATACCACTCCCTGCTTTCTCCACCATGTATCCACCCTTTCCCCAAAAGGACCAACCAAAATTCCTCTTTACTCATGGGACTAGGTCCCAAGGTCAGGATCTTGTGATAATCTCTATCAGGTCTAGATGTTGCTCATCTTGATCTAGAGAACTATAAAGTAAATAAGTTATTTGTCCCCTACACACTCAATGTACAGTGATGGAAAAAGAACCGGGTAACCTCAGGAAACGTTTCCAAGTGGTAAAGGGAAAAACCGGAGACAAACAAGAATTTCTGGGTCATCAAAATCTCAAGATTCCACAGGGGAGCCACAGTGAGGTGCCACTGGTGTGAGGGTGGGCCTTCCATTTCCGGTCACTACAGATCTGGGGCAAGCTTAATCTGTGGGATGGGTGACGTGCTTTGAATTGGAAACAAAAGCAAAGGTCTGATTTTACCTGGACTAGGACTTCAAATAATTGAAAATGAATCAATCTGGGCTATAGGAAGTAACCAAGAGCTCTGAGAACAGGTGAAGAAGTCTTAAGGGACAGAGAAGGGAAATTCAACAGAACACTGGAGAAAGCAGCCAACCAGAGGAACTGCAAAATCATTGCATGTTTCTGCCTCACTGGGTTCAGACTTCTTGTAAAGTCAGAATTGGCAGATTGGGGGTGTGGGTATCGAAGATGACCGCATTTTCTATCCTTGATGGCTGGGAAAATGCTGATACTACACATAGACATTGGGAAATAGGGAAGAAAACAGATTTCAGAAAGGAGGCAATGGCTCTAACTTTGGATATTTTAGATTTGCTAAGTGCTCAATCTGGAGCTAAGTATTGTATCAAGAAAAAGCGAAAGAGCACAATTGTAAGAAGCGTGTCCAGATTCAGGAAGCTCAGAGTAAACTGGGCTAAGTACGACTGACTTCCAAGACACAAAGGTGGCTTTGTCATGTTTAGACTCGGTTGTTGATCCACTTTTAATGGAAGTGGGGGTGTGGGAAGTTCATTCTCTCTCATCTTCCTGCGTGGTGCTGAGACTGCGCCCTATCTGTCCCAGTGCTGCCTTTATCGCTCCTAATGATATCTGTCCAGCGTCTTTGGCTGGAAAAGCCAAACGTCAGAGTTTCCAAGCAGCTCTCTCCCCCTTGCACAACATACAACCTTCATTGCTGAGGAACATCCTTGGACAGGCAGCTCTCAAGGACAGAGACAAAAAGGGCACAGCAAGATCGGGATAACATTGATGGCCTCCAAACCTAAGCCACAAAGAAGTCTGGACGGCCATATGTCTGACTGAATCACATGTTGTGGGTAGACATCCTTGGACCACTCTTCTAGGAATTTAGGCACCACCACGGAATAGCTCATTTTTTCCCCCTTTTTCCTTTCTCCAAGGTAAGTCAAAACTCAACAAATTATCATCTCTTCTCTACCATAACAATACAATAATTTTTCAAAAATGTGTTATTTATTTTAACCTATAATCAGTTTATTCTCATGTTAAAAAAATTAAATATTAAAATATATTATTTTGTTAAGATATTATGTAACATAATGTTAATATTAACAAATTTAGCTAGTGTATTGTTTTAAAGAATAAGTAAAATAACAGTAAATAAAATAGTTTCAAATGTCTCTGCTTTAATTTCCAGTAAACAATTAACAGTAGCTATATTCCATATGTTATTTTTTGTATTTTTTTCAGTTTTATTGAGGTATAATTGGCAGATAAATTTGCAAGATATTTAAAGTGTGCAATATAATGATTTGATACACATATACCCTACGAAAGGAATGTTCCCTTCTGGTTAATTAACACATCCATCACCTCACATCTTAATCTTCTTCCTTTTTTTCTTTTTTGGTGAGAACACTTAAGTTCTTCTACTTTCTTATCATGTTTCAATTATATAATACAGTGTTATCTAGTGTAGCTACGATGTTACACATTAGATCCTCTGACATTATTCATCTCATAGCTGAAAGTTTATACCTTTTCACCAAGCTTTCCCTATTCCCTTCCACTCCCCAGCCCCTGGCAACAACTTTTTTGTTTTCTATCTCTATGAGTCTGACTTTCTATTTAGATAATTCCAGGTAATGTCTGTCTTTCTCTGTCTTTCTTATTTAATTTAGCATAATGCCCTCAAGCTCCATCCACGTTGTCTCAAAGAGCAAAATTTCCTTCTTTCTCATGGCTGAATAATATTCCATCCTATCTCCTATATCCATGCATGCATTGATGGGCACTTCAGCTGTTACCATATTTTGACTATTGTGAATAGGCTGCAGTGAACATGGGGTACAGATATCTCTTTGACTCTGTGACTCTTCGAATGTGGGATTGCTGGATCATATGGTAGTTCTAGTTTTTATTTTTTGAGGAACCTTCACGTTTGTTTTCTTTAGTGATTGTGCCAATTTACATTCCTACCAACAGTGCACAAGAGTTCCCCTTTCTCCATATCATCACCAATACTTACCTCTTGTTTTATTTCGTGACAGCCATTTTAACAGATGTGAGGTGGTTATCTTTTTTTTTTTTAAGATTTATTTATTTATTTATTTATTTGACAGAGAGAGAGAGATCACAAGTAGGCAGAAAGGCAGGCAGAGAGAGGGGGAAAGCAGGCTCCCCGCTGAGCAGAGAGCCCGATGTGGGGCTTGATCCCAGGACCCTGAGATCCTGATCTGAACGGAAGGCAGAGGCTTAACCCACTGAGCCACCCAGGTGACCCATGTGGTAGTTATCTGATTGTGGTTTTGATTTGCATTTCCTTGATGATTAGTAATATTGAGCACCTTTTCAGATATTAAAGTTAAGCCTCTAATCCATTTTAAGTTGATTTTTTGTGGTAGGATACAAGATAGGGGTACAGTTTCATTTTTTTGCATGTGGTTGTCCAGTTTTCCCAACTATAAGTCATATTTTAAGAAGCTTGGTAGGATCCCAAATAATTGTTAAGAACATAAAAGGATCTGAAGACCAAAAATTTCAGAACTGAGCTATATCATTTGATCTACCTCTATAGCCTACAAATCAATTATTAATGTCACTGCCTACACTTTGTCCCGTATCTACAACAAATATCATTAGTTTTGCTTGGACCAAGGATTATCACTGTGTTTGAGAATGAAGGAGAGCCTACTGGAATCAAAGCATCTTTGTATAAGGACCACGTCTTTTTCGCCTCTGTGTCTCCAATATCTAGCCCAGAGCCTTACACGTGGTAGCTGCTTAGTAAAGAATGTTATACAAAGGTACAGAAATGATAACTTAATTTCTTTTTTCTAAGACTTTTAAAAAATTTGTTTATTTGTGGGAAAGGCAGTGAGCAGGAGGGAGGGTGGGGAGGGGGAAGAGGAAGGAGAGGGAGAAGGACAAGCAGACTCCCTGCTGAGAGGACAATGACAACAGCAATAACTATGTGGGGCTCAATCCCAGGCCCCTGAGATGTTGACCCAAGCCAAAGTCAGAGACTTAACAGACTGAGCCACCCAGACACACCCAATAACTTAATTTCTCGACAAAAAAAAAAAAAAAAAAAAATGGTTTTCTTGATTTGCTTGATGCTCAAAGGAGAATCTGAAATGATATTAATGATGCTAAAAGGAGAAAGCGCTGAAGTGACCTATCACCAATAGACCTGAACAAACAACAAATAACATTATATTTTTAAAATATAGCAATAAAACAGTAACAGTTAATCTTTTTTTTTTTTAAGATTTTATTTATTTGACAGACAGAGATCACAAGTAGGCAGAGAGGCAGGCAGAGAGAGAGAGGAGAAAGCAGGCTCCTCACTGAGCAGAGAGCCCAATGCGGGGCTCGATCCCAGGACCCCGGGATCATGACCAGAGCTGAAGGCAGAGGCTTTAACCCACTGAGCCACCCAGGCGCCCCAGTAACAGTTAATCTTATCTGAGTACTTCAGTGTGTCAAACCCTAAACTAATCACTTTAATCCACCAACTCATTTATTCCTGAGAAAACTTCAGGAGTTAGGTGTTCTATTCTCAATTAACAGACAATACTGATAGTTACAGAGACTGCAACATGCAGCTTGCCTAAGGTCACTGTCCCCTCTGAGGGACAGAGCTTGGATTCTGACTCCCCCAAAATGTACTAATTCCCTTGAAAATGTGAAGAGCTGTTTTAAGCCTCTATGTCCATTACATCATCCTTTTCTCACAGCAACTCCATGTCAGGTGAGAGCCTCAGGTCATAGCCCTAGTTACAAATGTGGAAACTGAGGTATAGAAGAGTCCTGCCAGGGACGCCTGGGTGGCTCAGTGGGTTAAGGCCCTGCCTTTGGCTCAGGTCATGATCCCAGGGTCCTGGGATCGAGCCCCACATTGGACTCTCTGCTCGGCAGGGAGCCTGCTTCCCCCTCTCTCTCTGCCTAAGTCTCTGCCTACTTGTGATCTCTCTCTCCCTCTGTCAAATAAATAAATAAAATCTTTTTTTTTTAAATTTTAAAGATTTTATTTATTTATTTGACAGAGAGAGAGATCACAAGTAGGCAGAGAGACAGACAGAGTGAGAGGGGGAAAGCAGGCTCCCTGCTGAGCAGAGAGCCTGATCTGGGACTAGATCCCAGGACCCTGGGATCATGACCTGAGCTGAAGGCAGAGGCATAACCCACTGAGCCACCCAGGCACCCAATAAATATAATCTTTAAAAAAAAAAAAAGAAGAGTTCTGTCAATTGTCTAAGGTCCCACATTCAGTTGGGGACAGAGCAACGTCCTGCTTTTGGCTGGAGCCACTGTCCCCAAGGGAAGCTATGAAGCCAACAGGCAGTTTGAGGTGAACCCACAGTCATTAAGTGTGTTACAGTGGTTGCCCCGGGGTGGAAGACAGACTCTGTCTAAAGTCTGTCTTTCAAGGACTAAAACCCTATTCAGTACAATTCATAGATAACTTAGGTTACCGTTGCTTGGTGAGTGAAAGTGTACTATTTAGACAAAGAGAAAAGCTAATTGTATATAGGATAGGAATCGAATGAGACATGACTTAGGGCAGAGAAAGGTGGGAAATGTAGGAAACAGGCGAGAAAGACTGACTGCTCTATACATAATTCCTGCCCACACCGATTTTCTCCCAGAAGTATAAAGAGGAGCAATCAAGAGATCAAAATTTGGGTTTGGGTTTGGAGTTTTTTGCTAATCCTATCAATATGACCTAGCATAAGTCACACTATTCCTGAGTCTCAGTTTTATATCAGTAAAATGAGAGGGTTGAGCGAGATTAATAATTTTCCATTTTTCCCCATGACACTCCCAGCCTCACTGCCAAGAGATTAAACTCTCAATACATTGTGTTTTTCCATAAAGAATACTTAATGTATACACAAACATACATATATGCATGCGTATATATTTTTTCACACAAATAGTATTACATGATTCATATTTTTCTGCAAGTTGCATTTTTAACTTAATTATAAGCCTTGAAGATCTTTCTCTAACAATACATACAGATTTATTTTTCCTTTAAAAACAGCTATTTAGTATTCCATTGTATGATGGCACCATAATTTATTTAGACAGATCCCTATTGAAAGACATTTAGGTTGTTTCTAATTTTGTTTTTGTTGTTGTTGTTATTACAAACATTGCAGTTGAGAACCTCCTAGAGCAATTTAGATCTTCAGTGTTTGTCAGAGAATATATCACTCTGTGGAACTCCTAAAGCATCACCACGAAGCCCCAGGGTTCCAGGAAACACAGTTTGAAAACCACTAAACAAGATGATCTTGAATTTCCTTTTCTCTCAATTAAATGAAACTCTTTTAACCTTTCCTGCTTGTTTCACTCCACATTATTTTGCAGTATCTCCTAACAGTTTTGAGTGAGTAGATAGGTTTTGTCTTCCAAACTAGATTATAATCAGCTTCGGCTCCTGATTGTTTAGCACTTTTTGCATTCCTCAAACCCTTAGGCTAGCATTGAGCAAGGCATGAGAAGTGCTCAACAAACACACAGTGACTGGTATTAGAAGAGAATTGGGTTGGTAATACAGAATACGTAGCTATACTTCTCTGTTGATTGTCATTGTCAAATAGAGCCTGGGTGCCTAGCCATTAACCTTGATTTCTGTGGAGAGATCCTCAGTTTTAACTGTCATGTGGCTGGAGTGGAAAGGTAAATGGCTAGCCCTCCACACGGGCTTTGCGTTTCCAGGGTGGCTGGCCGTGCACAGCTCTGCTGGCACCAGGTAGATTGTAGTCTATGTCAGGGTCACCTCCTAGAGTTGTGCTCTAGTCGGCTAAATTCACACAGAATACAACATGAATTGGGCCCCTCTAGAATTGTACAGGGCATCAGCAAAATCCATATTGCCCTCTCCTCTATTCTGAGCAAATTTGTTCCATTCATTCTTGCCTCAGTTACTTGAATCTCTAGCCCCCCACCCCCATTCTACTTACTCTCTCCATGTAAACATGCTGTCTCTTTCCTCAGCCCAGTAGTGGTCATGATAATGAGGATACAGCCAACAAATCCCTTACCTACATCTCATCTCTCTATCTTTCATGGATGAAGGTTTTGAAGGAACATTACTCCCCTGTCCTCAATTTTACAACCACACCACTGGCTGATTTTCAGGTATTATCCTACTTGAAGTCTCATCACCTTGTTCTTCTGGAAACTCTCCTCTTCTTCCCTGGTTTTTCTCCCATTCTCTGTTCACCTTTCAGGCTTCTTTAGAAACTCTTCTCTCAACTGAGTCCTTACATCTCATGTCTCCTGGAGCTCCATCCCCTGGATCTGTTATTCTTAGTGCAGTCTTTTTCTGTTTCATTGGCCTCAGGGCAGGTAGCTTCCTCTAAAACTTGCTCCTCCGGGTTCCATGCTTTTTCATTCCATTTTTTAAATTCTTTTTTAATTTGCTGAATATACTACCATCTGCTCTGATGTTCATCTCTGAAAACTTAGACCCCTACACCACTCCCAATCCCACTGCCAAGAGATGAAGCTCTCGGTATACTATATCTTTCCAGAAATCATATTTATTTATTTATTTTAAAGATTTTATTTATTTATTAGAGAGTGAGAGAGCCCACAGAAGGAGAGGGAGGGGGAGAGGCAGGCTCCCCACTGAGCAGACAGCCCAACACTGGGCTCGATCCCAGGACTCTGCGATCATGACCTGAGTCGAAGGCAAACGCTTAACCAACTGGGCCATCCAGGCGCCCCCAGAAATAACATTTAATGTATATACCAGCTCATATATATTATAAAATCAAGTCACCCTTGACTTTCCATTCTTTCCCATCCCTAACATTCAGTCAAGTTTAGTCTGCTCCCACTCTTACATGTTTTCAACTCTGTTCACATCTTCTTAGCCCACAGACACGCTCCAGGCACACCTCCTGGATTATTGTTGACAGTCTCCTCACTGGACTCCTTGCCTCTGGTCTAGTCCTTGCCAATTCACTGGGCTTCAGGTGAACTTCCTAAAACATTAACACCACTCAGCTAAACCAGATGGCTATAATCTTCAGTGAGTTCCTACACCATTCAGGGTAAAGTCCTAACACCTTTGCTTAATACAGATAGCCTGTTGATCTGTCACCTTTATCTCCATCACCTCTTCCATTTCTCCTTGCTATCTTTTACATACCCAATTTCTTCTTCCTGGAATATCATTTCTCATCTTCCTCTACATTTCTCCATCTTTGCTTCCTTTATTGTAACACCAACTTTCATCATTCTCATACATCTATCTCAAGCATCGTGTCCTCCAGGAAGCCATCCCAAGCCCAGATTCTCATTTAATCTTCTCCCTCAGGCTATGCTCACACAGGTCTTGAATATAACTTTCTCTTTCTCTCTTTTTTTTTTTTTTAAAGCAAGCTCTATGCACAACATGGGACTTAACTCACAACCTATCTAGATCAAGAGTCACATGCTCTACTCACTGAGTAGAGTATAACTTTATCTTGGTATATGCCAATGTGTGGCAATGTGTTGCTAATTGGTCTTTCTCCTCCCAATACATAGTGTTTTTTGATATTTCCAGTACTTAGAACAAAGAATAAATATTTGTTGGATGAATAAATAGACTGTCTTTTGATGGGATTATCTTGTGGAAGAGCGCCTATTTTTGTTAAATCTGAATACCCAAGTCTTGAAAATTTAATACATGAACTTTAATATTTTTCCTTGATTATGAAACTATGGATTTAGTTATAATTGGTGTAAAGCACTTTAATGCAAATGAAAATTAATTTTTAACACATTTCTCCTTCTACTTAACCCCTCTCCATTATATTATTAAAAAACAAACAAGGTCAAGAAACGATTTCAGTCTAGAGAAAACAAAAGAAAGCTGCGATCCATACTGTTATGTTTTGGAATATTGCCAAATAAGAGTCGATGAAAAGTGCTCAAGAGAAAGTTCGGGGGGGAGGGGGGCAGGTACAGATCTTATAATACCTTTTTTGAAAATAAAATGAGGATATTTTCTTTTTTTAATATTTACTTTGGTCATCTATGTATCCTTTCATTCTTGTTTTGCCTTATTCCTGTTTCTCCCCAAACTCCTTATCTCTCTAATCCCGTGTCCTGAATGCTCTTACTTTATCTCTCACTCCACTGCTTCCCTCCAGGTTTGCTTGGTCTGTCTCCTCCCCAGGCTGGGTTCACCAGGCTCTCTGTGGCCCCCTGACCCTGTCTTCCTCTCCCAGGACTGTATTCCCCTTGCCTCTCATTTGCCTCCCAGCAACCTAAGCAGAACAATACTGGAAGTGGAACTGGCAAGCTGACAAAAAGGAGACCAGTTGGAAAGAAAACTTTACTCATCAAGAAAGAGACAAATATCTTAAAAAGATCTGTGGGAGGGTGTTTGCTAAATCATCTGCTTCTTCAGATGTGGAACTTTCACCAAGATGGTCCCAAGGCCGTGGAGGTATGCTGGAAGTACCTTCTCGAGCTAGATGACTGAGCAGATGCGAAGAATTACAGACCTCAGTGATTCAGCCTTGAATAAAATTCAAGATCCCCCCCCCTCTTTATTCATGTTCTTTCTTTCTTTCTGAAAGCCCTGTTGCAGGAATTCAAAGGGCTGAGTTCTGCCCTCAGCCGTGAGTCATGACTCCCACTGAAGCCAGGAGCTCATATGTATGTATTCAGAGGAAGTATTGGGCCTTAGGGACTCAGATTAAATAACAACAGCCCAGTCGTTTGTTTGCTTATTTGCTTAAACCTTTATAAAAGAAGCACTAGGCCTGCAGTACCTGAATGCCTTTTTATAATCATTTTAAAAATACACAGTAGAATTTAAATTCCCACAGTAGATCTCCTGCATTATAGCACAAATAATGAGAGTCTATCTTACCCTGTGCCCCAGGTCCAGGACAGAGGCAAAGAGGCGGGAATGAATTTGTAACGTGCCAGCCTTTCACTGAGAAAGTTCTGTTTGTATCCCCAGGGAATTCAGCACCAGGGACTGAGATTCAGTGTTCCTTGTAAAAAGCATGAAATACCTAAACAGCTTTTATTTTTCAGAGCTAGACAACTGAAGGTAACAAGGGCTACTCCACTGGCTTTAGGAAAAACGAAGATGTACAAGTTAGATTTCCACCCCTGGACTTCTCTCTCATGCCTTCTCCTCTGACTTCACAAACTCTTTTCTCTTGTCTCTTGGGTTCTGCTTCCACACACACACAAAATAAAAATAAAAATCATATCCAGTACAAGTTCTCTTTGCTATCCCTCTCCCAGAGGGTTCTTCTTTGTCCCACTAGTGTGGAATCAATGTACTTTACTTAATCAAGATCACGGCTATATCAGGTATTTTCTTAAAAAACAGGATTATTTCTCTAATGTCTAAAATATGTAAAAACTTATATCTTCCATTCGTGTTACACTGTATTTTTTTTTAAAAAGCTTTCATTTATATTCTTATTGGTTTAAAAGTGCCATATGCCAAGCATTATAAAACAATAAAAACAGTGATAAATAAAGCAAAAAGTGAATGATCCCACCAATTTTTGCTTTCCAGAGGCAACCACTTTTAACAATTTCCCTAGTATTCATATTTATATTTTAAAACGTAAAATAAAGTATTGAAGAGTTTGGCCAGATGGTATACACTGTTTTCTTTTTCTTCCAGACATTTCTCAGTTCCCTACTACCCAGCGAGGTTTCTAGGGGCAGACAGGAGTGTCTAGACACCTCTGGCTTTTTCTAACACGGGCCCTGGAATGTAACACCTTCTCTGCCCAAGCACAGAGCTACCTGCTGACAAATTCCTTCCCTGTAGCTTGTCTTTATCCTTCATCTGACTGCCTGCATGCAGTGGAAATGTCTTCCTATACTTCTGATTTCCCAAACGCCAGGAGTCAAAGTTCACTTTCACTGTGTCCACTCTCTAGCCTTTGCCTTTGCTTTTGGCCTGAAACTTCACACATTGGCTCCTATGGCAAAACTAGGCCTGTGTTTGTTTCTGGGCACAAAGAGGATTAAACTGACCCATATTAAGCAAACAAACTAGCCAAACTTTGTAACACTGGCCTTGCTTATAGATAAGCATTGCTAATAGAAAACTAAGGAAACAATGATGACAACAATTTAGTAGGATTAGATAGCATTTATGTGAATGGTTACTAACGTCTAAACCCTAAGGTACACCATACTGATGAACCACATCACTCAATATGTATCGTCATTCATTCAGTTACCTAACAAGTATTTATTGCTTAATGAGTTTTTATTTTGTTGTAATTATTGTATAATAATGTGATTTTATTACACGTGCATTAGGTATTGTTGCCTAGGTTAACCCCCTCCTTCTACAAATATCATCCTCATTCTTTGGAATGATTACTGCTTCAAACATACTCTCTAACTCAGCACAAGCTGCCATATTTAGTTATTTATTTATTTAAAGGATTTATTTATTTGTTTCGGAGAGAGAGAAAGAGAGAGCATGTGCTCGTGCATGAGTCCTTGCACAGGGTGGAGGAAAGAGGAAGACGGAGAGAGGATCTCAAACAGAAAGCCTGCAGAGTGCAGAGTTCAGTCCCGGGACCCCGAGATCATGACCTGAGGTGGAATCAAGAGTTAGACGCCTAACTGCTGAGCTACCTGGGCGCCCTGAGCTGCCTTATTTAATGTGACCCACACACTTGACCATTATCAATGGATCCAGTAAGAAGCACTGGATCCAACCTAAGCCAGAAAGATTTTTTTTCTGAAAAAAGAACAGACTGCCAGTTTGGTTTTGTCCTGAAGCTGTGGAAATGAGACCTGAAACTCAGGATCTACTGGCTACTTTATTTCCCTCATGTGAACCAGTAGTTCTCAACCCTAGCAGCTTCTGAGGGTTACCTCAGGTAGCTTTTTCAAAATGCCCTGGCATCAAGCCCCAGAAATTCTAACCGACGTAGCCTGGAATGAGACCCAGGTGTCAATATTTCTTTAAAACTCTCCAGGTGAGGGACGCCTGGGTGGCTCAGTTGGTTCAGCAGCTGTCTTCAGTTCAGGTCATGATCTCAGGGTCCTGGGGTCGAGCCCTGCTCAGCGGGGAGTCTGCTTCTCCCTTTGCCTCTCCTCTCACTTGTTCTCTCTTTCTCTTTCTCTCTCATAAACAAATAAAATCTAAAACAACAACAACAGCAATACAACCCTCCAAGTGATTCCAACAATGAGGGCCACTACCTGGAAGAAAAGTTTACAGTGAGAGAATAGTCATGGGAAGCAGCAGCTGGCCAGAAGACACACACACACACACACACACACACACACACACACACGACAAACCCCAGTTTCTGGTATTCACAGGCTGAATTGCTTTCCAGGCCTTCTTTCTCACTATTCCGTTGACGAATTCTTTTTTCAATTACCTGAGATATTCCAGTGTCTTTCCAATAAATCCTCCTTTTATCCTAAGCTAATTTAAGTTGCGTTTGTGTGATTTGCAAACAAAGAAGTCCACGCTAGATCTCTGGTTTTGTGTGCTCAGGCTTAATAGATTTTTATACTTGTAGCATAGTTCCTTTCCATTCATGTCCTCATTCACTCATGCATTAAGCAATAATGCCCACAATATTCTAGGTTCTGTGTTATTTACCAGGAATATTAAACAAAGAGACTACACAGACCTTTTCCTTGAGCAGCTTCCATTATGGCAAGGGAAGGGGCATATCAGCAGAGAGGAATAGCAACACAGGAAGTGTAATACTAGAAGCATTGGCTGGCTATTTTGAGAACACTGAGGACATGTGTGGTCTGGTAGAATCCTGGAAGCCTTCATGGAGGAGGTGGCCATGGTATTGCTTCAGGGGAGTGAATTAGTGTCACCTGGTAGACAACAGAGGGTCAACAGGAAGAATTACAACACCAATGGTCCAGAGTTATAAGAGTAAGGCACATGGAAGGAATTACTGTATTTCTGTTATGGCTGGAGCTGAAAATTCATGCTAAGGATTGGGGGGTGGGAGAGAGAAACAGAGGATAGACCATGGACACCTGTAATTTACCATGATAAATATTTGAGATTTTGTCCTGTGCCTTCTGCAGAGATTTTGGAGTGCTTTGGATAGAGCAGTGCTATGAACAAGTTTGCATGTTGGACAAATTTCTCTGGAGAAGTGATTGATCAGTGACCAGATGGCCAGGAAAGAATCAAGTCAGGAGGCCATTGCAACTGTCCAGGAGAGATATGGCAAGATCCGGAACTAACTCTGATAATGAGAACATATTTTTAACAATTTCGAAGGCAGATTCCCCTGGATATGATAACCAATTGAGATCAAATGAAAGAGAGTGTGTCCGTGAGGGGAATATTGGGGGAAAAAGGATGGGGATGAAACCTTGGAACACGTTTACATATGAGGAACGTGGGGGTACATAGGTAGAAGAAAAAGTGCTTCCAAAGGGAAAGGAGAAGAAGCTAGAGAACGAGGAGAGTATGGCATGGTGGACATTAATCATATCTTCAGTATCTGTACTGGCTTCAAGTAGAGTGCCCTATCCATCATCTAGGATTCTCTTTTGTTTTCTTTAGACTTAGAGACTAGTCAGGCAAGAGAACTGGTTAAACACCATCGAAGGCTGCTGTTGCTCTCTGAGCCTCCTCCCCTGCCATGGTATGGCCTCCCCAACCCTCTGCCAAGCCTGACTTTATCCCTCCTTTGGTAGTCTGGCGGACCAGACCACAGCAGACATGGGCAGGGAGAGTGTGCAAAGTACACAGCTAGATGCCTGGTGTTGACTCACTTAGCCCGGATGACAGTGGGATGAAATCCAGACCAGCACTGGGTTTGTTGGCAGGAGAGGCCTCGGAAAGGAGGTCTGGGGAACTCCAACAGGGAACAACTGGAGTAGGTGGAAATAAGCTTGCCTGAAGCTCTTGTATGGGGTTACGATGTGTGACAGTGATATTTTTAAGGTGGGACTAGAGGTCTCAGCGCTCAGATCTAATGTGAGATTTCTATCTTTACCATTGTTTTTGTTTTTTATGGGCCCTTTATTTTGGCAAATAGTTCTTAATTAGATTTTAACTCCTGAGTAGGTATATTTGACTAATAACATATTCCCCTACTATATACACTGCACAAACATAATATCCCATATCCATATAATGTATGACCATGGTTGTTATGAACCATGAGAGATGGGGTGAGGGGCAGTCTGGTAAGTTTCTTTTTCCCTCCAAATATATTTCTACCACAGTCCCCTATTATATTTAGAGTAAAATCCAAAAACCTTTTACCTAGACCATAAGGCCTGTGTACCCTCCCTCCACTTCATCTTATGGTCCTTTCCCCTCCTTGACAAGTTTCCAGACACTCCGACCTTCCCCCGACCTCGTTAAGCAAAGTCATGATGTCCAGCATAAACAGGTGGAGAAAAATATTTGTTAAAACCAATGGCATGCTGGATTGAAGTCAGAGCTTGAAATCTGGGAGAAGATGAGAAATCATTTCTTAGAAATGGAGGATAGGGAGGGAGCAATAGTGGGGGAAGAAGCAGGAAGTCTTGGGGGCCCAGAGTGGAGATTGGAAGAAGGAGCAGCTGCTAGATGACCTTCTCAGTCCCAGTAATGTCTCTAGCCCCTAGCACCCAGGGGGCAGTCAGGATCTTCCTTCCTGGGATGGGAGCTATCAAGGCAGGGGGAAGAGTTGAGAACACTTGAAGAAACTGAAAGTAGTTCCTGAATGAACCATTCTCGCATGCACTCTCAAATATCTACTTAGAGAAGGCCTGAAACCATCTTTTAGTGGGCTAATCAGATAGGGGAAACGAGCTCAACTGAAAATCGAAATAATGCATCAACAACTTCACTTCCTTTTATCCTCTTAAACACTGATTACAACATTTGGCCCTCAAGGAAAAATGCCATATCCCTTAGACAAATAGTCTCTGAACTCTCCTCCATTACGGAGCACACTTGAACAGTGCTAAGTTTCCTACAGCCCAATTAAATTTTAGTATTCATTGCATGCCTCTTTTGTGGCCACACTGGGTAGTAACAAAACTGGTGTGTGAGTGTAATGTGTGAGTGTGGGGAGTGTGTGTGGAAACATAGTTCTGGCAGAAAGGGCAGAGGGCATGACACATTTTTTTTTTTAAAGATTTTATTTATTTATTTGACAGACAGAGATCACAAGTAGGCAGAGAGGCAGGCAGAGAGAGAGGAGGAAACAGGCTCCCCGCTGAGCAGAGAGCCCCACGCGGGGCTCAATCCCAGGACCCCAGGATCATGACCCCAGCTGAAGGCAGAGGCTTAACCCACTGAGCCACCCAGGTACCCCATGACACATGTTTTTAAGTTAATATACTTAACCCAATATTGAAGTAGAAGGAAAGGTAACAAATGAATAACAGTGTGAACCAAAAAGGAAATGAAGAGTTTTAAATTAGATTGGAATTTTTAATTCATGCTACCAACCCGAAAAAGAGTGGGATGATATCATGTACAAAAAAACTCATCAGTTCTGGTAGTTTGGATGTCGTTTGTATTTGGAACACTGATTCTTGATGAAGGGGACATGGAGACCAGGGATGCAGTGAAAGTAATAGTTCCTAACTGCAGTGCCTAGATATAGGAAAGAGAGCGAAGTCAGAGTTAACAGGCAAGAAAGCCTGGTTTTCAATGACTCATCAATAAGATCTGAAGAACAGATAGTCATTGACGAAAGGAAGGAAGATTTGCCTCACTTGAATTTGCCTACTAGGTATCCATTCTCTCTTCTTTGTGTATTAACACCTGACTTTTCTTTTGGAAAATCTCCTCTATCTCACTGTGTGGGGTCTTGGTGGGACTGCCAGTTTGGAGGGATCCTGCTATGCCCTGGGCAAGGAGTGAACACATGCCAAGACCAAAACTCTGAGCAGAGGAGAACGATACAAAGGTGGAAAACATGGAATTGATTGATCTCAATGGCAGTGCTCTGAAGCAACTGCCCACAGGATTCTGCTCCATACAACTCTCTTTCCCAAGAGTGCTAGGATTTTCCTTACAGTCATTTCCTTTAAAATGTTTATGTATTTATTGGTTTTATTTGGCCAAAGTTGGTTTTCTCTATTTGCACACAAAGGATCCCAGGGAAAACATCCTAAACTTTGCCTCGTAGATTACTCAACACAATCACAGCTAGATTATGGATTCCTTTCATTTTTTATAAATTACAGTACTTTTAAACTTTATAAAACTTTGGGATTTGAGCAGAATTTAAATTTAATTTTCTTGCATCATGCCAATTGCAATGCAGAATTTGGATACAGTATAAGATTCTGAATAACACATTACGCCAGAGGAAGGCATAGGCAGGGCCCCAGGGATATGTTAAAAATAACCTAATCCAAGTGTAGGATTTCTTTGTAATTGAGGGGATGCCTGTAAAGGAGAAAGGGGTAAAGATAAAAATCAAACAAGAAAATGCTAACTGCTAACCTACGATGACTTAAGAGATGTGAGAATAGACCTTTTAAACATATTTAGGTGTGATACTTGCATTATTACTACATAAGAAGATTTTCTGTCTGTTTTTGATATATACTGTTGTATTCAAAGGTGAAAAGATATGACAGAAGGATTTTTTAAAAAAATATTCCAGCAATAAAAATAACATCAAAGAAATCATGAAATCTAAAACATGTATAACAAGCATGTTTGTGACTTCATGGGGTCTCTTGCAGTAGTCACATTCTCTCTATTTTTGTGTATATTTGGGAAATTCCAAAATCAAAAGTTTAAAAATTTTGAGTGAAACACCTTTAAGAAGTTAATTCTTTTGTGTATGTGTATTTTTTGTACTGACATTTAGATCCTTTTATGATTTTTGAAAACCCCTTGGAAATTGTATCTTTTGGCAGTAGTTTTTCACTCCATCTTTTGCAGTCTACTAGGTCTCATGATTTATCAAAGATTTGCTTATTAGCAGTGACCTGCTGACAATAAATTACTTTATTTAGCTCTTTCTTCGAAATATACTCCATCTTCCAGCATGATCATCTAAACCCAAAGGACAACCAAATGGTAGGAATGCAAATGAAGAAGAAAAAGCCTACGCTTAACTAGCTTAAGTTTTGTGTTTAACTTTTTTAAATGCTAAAATAATGTGCCACTATAAGATATCTTACTAAATGTCCTCTAAGAAAAAAAAATTACTTTTCAAATATTCAAACCTACAGTAAAGATGCAAAGGTGCCAGATTATGTAACACTAGTAAGCTTTGCTTTGCCCTTGATGTTCAGGTATTTTTAAAAACCCAGCTAGCCTGGTAAACTCTTTTTTTTTTTTTTTAAATTGCTTCTACTTTTTAATAGCAGCCAATCCTGGAGAACAAAGGTCACATAAAACAAAATGACTCACTACCTAAACTATGAGAATGCTAGTAAGAACAATTATTGCACATAAATTAGACCATAGGACTTCATTCTCCTGCTTGGTTATGGCTAATACAGTCCATACTCTTGATTTTTGCAATGTTTACTACAATAAGGACTAATTTGGTTAATCTGCCTGTTAAAAATTGATTCTGTTTATCCTCCAATATTTTGTACTAATAAGAATTTCCCTTTAAAACATAGCTAGTTCTGCCTCATCAACCTCAGACTTTCATTTTAGAGTGAATCTTCTTTTTTTTTTTAAAGATTTTATTTATTTGACAGACAGAGATCACAAGTAGGCAGAGAGGCAGGCAGAGAGAGAGAGAGAGATGGGGAAGCAGGCTCCCTGCTGAGCAGAGAGCCTGATGCGGGGCTCAATCCCAGGACTCTGGGATCATGACCTGAGCCGAAGGCAGAGGCTTTAACACACTGAGCCACCCAGGTGCCCCTAGAGTGAATCTTCTAATTATAAAGCCATCCGGTGACAGTCTGGACAAAAATAGCATTCTGGTTAACACTTACCACAAAAGAATATGGACGTCTAAATTTAAAACCAATACACATCTCCCCCTAAAAATGGGGCAATGTGTATAAATTAGTTATGGCATCATTGCATCTAAAACATTTGATACAGTCTTACTATTTCAGTTTGCAGAGACAAGTTTATATGCTAACTCTTCAGAGGGGAATATACCATCTGTTAAAGAAGGTCAGATAGTTTTATGCAAGTTAATTTTCAGAAGCAATCAGATCTTTAAAAGTTCTGATGATAGGCGACACCAATTGGCATTTTCTCAAACATTCTGCTAAAAGAAAAGAGGGAAGTTTGATAACATCAAGATCGGCTTCCCTTTTGTAAAGTTTTCTTAAATCATAACTTCTTTTCTATAGGAACAAAAGCAGCATGGCCCTATTTCAAAATGGGGACAAATAAATAGAACTGAAAAAGATTTCAATGAGTCCATTTCATACGGTTCTTCTACTCAACTGCAGGAATGTTATGTGGATTTGTTCAGGAATTACTGAAAAAGCAACAGGAAAAGGAATACAGTACTTTTTTTTTTTTTCTATTTGGTCTGTGAATTAAGGGAAAGGTGATGTGTTAAAATACAAGAAATGTTGTTAACCATACTCTACTCATGGGAGAAGCAAACTATACAGCTAGCGCATGTTTTGTTTATTTCCCCCTTGTTTCAAAAAAAATTTGAGACAGCTATAAGATTGGTAAGCAAGGGCATAGTTGCTGACAAAAGATTCTCTGTAGTGCTTGAGAACCCATGAAAGGGTTTTCCTGCCCCTTCTTTATGTGTGTCTATAGCTCTCAAACAGTGATTGAGAAATGGTTCAATAGCAAAAACTGGTCTTCTGCTGTCAGAATGCTTCAGGGGTAGATCACCAAAGAGTATAGACCAGTGACCTCTGCAAAGTATTCTGCATCTACTCTTCCCTCATTCATTCCCTCCACCAAAGCTGTCTGGTTCATCCTTTTCACAGGTGCTGGACCCAGCAGGTGAGGGCAGTCTCAAAAGCACACAGAGGAGTGAATCTGTTTCAGCATCACACACATCTGTCTGTAGCGAATTAAGAAGACAAATGGCTGAAGTCATAGAAATTTAGTTGATGCCATAACGGAGTGAACCTTAAACAGCAAATGCAAACAAGTGACCAATCCACTTCTGACTGGCTTTGGATATGGAAACCCCATCTATCTGAGAGCCTAGAAAATGGACTGTTAATGATGTATGACTAGGATGGAGAAGAGGATCTAGGCATGGCAAGGAAAAGACATTTTTCCCAGGAATAGCAGGCTAAAGAGTGCACTAATTCTTTAATTTGAGGAAGATTGAAAAATGAAACCAGAACCAGACCTGAACTACATAAAGAACATTTTTTCCCCACCATATAACATACTCTTTGTGATTTCTATATATCCATTTGCATTTAATTGATCTATTTAATAAATGTGCACAGTTTGTTCCATTATTCCTTCACTCTTGTTTTAAGATCCAGAGTAAAACAAAAAACAAAAAACAAAAAACAAAAAAACTGTTTCTGCAGCTGTGAAAGAGGGATTTCCTAATGGAGTTGTATTTTTCAGGATAGGCAAACTATGCTGGTACAGTTAATAACACTGGACCACTCATCTCTTTAACTGTAAAACGTTTACTTCTAGCTCATAAGAAATCTCTTGAGGATCTTGTTGCTTTCCAGACCATTCCCAAGGACCCTTCAAGGGTGTTTTCTTCTTATAGCTATACCCACAGCTATCCCATCTTAGAAAATGGGGCTTCCAGGGGCACAATGAGAGGGAGGAAAAGCACTCCTAAAATCTTGGCCAGCAGTGACAAACTTTATGGCTTCTCAAGCTCATTGGTCAGTACTAGTTACATGGTCCCAACCAAACCAATAAGAGCTTAGACAATGTAAGAGGCCAAGTAGTGTTTTTCGAATAACCCTGTCCTGACACATCTGATCACTAAAAGTTAGACTGTGCTAAGAAATGACTAGAAAATATAAATAATACCTCTTCAGGTAGTCTTTCTGAAATATGAGTAAATATAAAATCACAGGGGTGGGGAGCTTGTTGAAATGGCACATTGCCAGGCCCATGTGTCAAGTCAGTTTTATAGGGTTGAGGTAGAACTAGTGCCTCAATCAGACTTATTCTACCAAGGAATATCTGTAGCATGATGAACATGGAAGGAAGATTCTGTACTAAATATAAAATTCTCTGTAGAGTACTGGATGAAATGAAACTGAAAATAAAAAACAAGTTATTTAGGAAAGTTTCCTCACATGCATCTTTTCAAGTTACCCCTTCTATTCTACAGAGGAGTTAAGTCTGCCCTATAGTCAAAAATCTCTCCTCCAAACTCCTGTAGGTATGCACGTGACACTGATAAAGCAAACCTGTCTGCGGAGAATCATGTTAGGTTAGGGCCTTTGTCCAGGCTCCTTACTTTCTTCTCCAGCTTTCTTCCTCTTTTGCCAGTTAGCCTTGTGCTTGATTTGGGGAGAACACAACAGAGGAAAACAAGTTTGTTTCTCCTGCAAGCCCTACAATAGGGCCTCTCCATTCTTTCCTTTCTTTCAGATTGTTATGGAGGGTTCACGCTCATTAGTAGTTATTCTTTGGAGAGAAATTTGGAAGGAAAAAAATTAGATGATAATATGGTGATTTTAAGTGGAGGCATGCACAAAACTTCTTGAAAATCAGGTTGCGGTATGCATTCTTATTTTAGATTTGCCCCTGTTAGCATCTTCTCAATAAACAGGTGCATACACTTCCCCAAGCTGTCACTGTTGTTTATTTAGCCTGTATGCTTCAAAATCTACTGATGGATGATACCCAACCAGCTTGAAGCTTGACTTTCAGAAACCAGAGACTTAAAGTTTTAATGAGACTTTCTTAAAGGATAGTCCCAGGGGTTTGTTAGAAGAGGAGTGTATCTCTCAAGGATACTGTAAGGGTATCACATTTGTATGTTAATTTCAGTTCAACAAATGGGAAAAATGATTATGAGTAATAGCTCTCAGCTTTCAGATAGTTCTTTTCATGTTCAAAGTGCTTGACAAACATTAATTAAATCACTGGCAGTCAAATTAGATAAATATGTTTTCTGTATGTGCATAGCTGTGCCTTCCATGCACACATATTCTGAATCACATCAGTGTAGATCAAACACTTTTTTGCCATCTGAACTTGGTTGGTTGACGCTGATTGCAAGCAACAGATAATTACTGGAAGGGCTAATCATGAGAAGAGATTATGTAAGCTTTCTTTGGTTTTAAATAAAAACATGAATTTATCCTTGTAAAAAGTACAGGATGAACCCCAGTGTAAAATGCTACTTTCTTTAGGCCAGAAGGTAACAACGGCAAAGCAAATTCCTTGCATTGTATTGTTGGAATAGCTAAACCGTAATTGAAAGAAATCATTTCATCAACAGAGAGTACATTTTATATGTCCTGGGCTACTCATGTTTTGGCCTCTTTAGCACCAAAAACAAGAAAGCTTTTCAGGCTAACTATGGTGTTGATTTCAGCAATATGGTAATTATTCATTAATGCTAGGAATCCTTGGTCACTCCTGACTTGAGAAGCATTTGGGCCAGCAAATTAAACATAGCAAATTTCATGATTATTTTTGGAATAACTTGCACTTTTTTTTTTCTTCACTGAATTTAATGAAGCTTTCTGAATCATCCCAAGAGATTAACTGTTCCCAATGGACCCCCAGACAAAATATACTCCAAACAAAAAAGAGTGCTAATAGCATTCCATCTTTGAATAACACCTAATGAATTAACACACACTACTCACCTACAACAGACAATTGGGAAAAGGCATGCACGTGCATGTGTGGGAACAACTTAGCCAGAGTCAGGCTTGGTTTCCTTGAGATGCCTGAGATGCACACAACGATGAATGGAAGGGACTTACATTTCTCCTTCCTTTCTGACTACCAAACCAGTCTTGTCTGTTTCCAGGAGGAAAAATACTTGTTAATTGTCTTAAAATTTGCTGAAGGAAAGAACATCTTGTTCAACCAAGTTGTCTTTCCGGAAAGACTGTGCGAACGTATCATTTGGAGTCGTGATAGCTGTTCACGTGGATCTCACAACATGGTATCTGTTCTCTTTTGTAGAAGTGCTAACCTGTATGCCTAGAAGCTTAAAATCGGAGACATTCTTTCCCTTCCTAATGAAAACCTGGAGTTCACTGGGATGATGTGATGTGCTCAAGGTAACACACAGAGCCCACCTGGTTTAGACATGACAGATGGCTATAAGGGAATCATAACTGATATGGGACTCCATCTGCCTTCATGTTTCTACATGTCAGACTCTTGCCTTATCTCAGGAATAAGGGTGAGCTTTTTCTGACTGTATTTAGAGTAGGGAGTCATTGATGGTGACTGATTTTTAGCCCAGAAACATATATAAGATATGTCTCCATGGTATAAACTTGTTCTTTCTTTAGTATGGAGACAAAATATTAGACCAGGCTCAGAATGTTTAAATGGTTTTAAAAATGTAATAGTATTCCAAATGTAAAAGGCCTTAAAAAGTAAATAAAATAAAACAAAAAATTTGTGTCTTTTGATTTGTACTGATTCTTACAGTCGAAGTTCCCTACATTCATTTTCTCACTTCTTTTTTTTTAAACTTTTTTTTTTCTTTCTAAGATTTTATTTATTTGACAGAGATCACAAGTAGGCAGAGAGGCAGGCAGAGAGAGAGGAAGAGAAGCAGGCCTCCTGCTGAGCAGAGAGCCCGATGTGGGGCTCGATCCCAGGACACTAGGATCATGACCTGAGCCAAAGGCAGAGGCTTAACCCACTGAGCCACCCAGGCGCCCCTCATTTTCTCACTTCTTAACACCATGCCCTATGGAGACTCTTCTCTTGGAGGTCACACATGACATGTTTCCTGTTACCTATACTAGCTTTCACTTAGAGTTTATTCTCTTTGACCTTTTTGCTGTATTTGACACTGTGAACTCTCCCCACCCAACACCATTTACCATCCCTCATAAATACCCAGTAGTTGATCTCATTGACATTTTTGTCTTCTTTGTAAACCCTGCCACCAACCTTGTCTATCTCACATCACCTCCTTCCTGGATTGTTATGCAGGCAGGCTTCCATCTGGTCCTCTCTCTCTCCTCTAATCCACAATGCCAGAGTGACTAATCTTCTAAATATCTATACTTTAATCTGACCTTAAAATCCCTTCTTACCTACAGGCCTTACTTTTCTCTCCTTTTTCACCTCCTTTACCTTCTTCTTGGCTCTTTACATTCCAGAAACAATTGCCTTTTTAGTCTCAAGGACACTGAGCTTGACTGCTCCTTAGGGCTCTGTGCTAGTTTTTTCTGTGCCTGAACTTGTCTTCTACAGGTCATCCCAAAACCAGCTGTTTCTTTCATTTGAGTTATTGCTTAAATTTTCCTCAGAAAGGTCTAACCTACTCTCCTACTCATTTTTTTACCAAGATTTATTTACTTATTTGGAGAGAGAGAGAGAACTTGTGCCTGAGCAAGGGGAAGGGCAGACGGCAAAAGAATCTCAAGCAGATTCTCTGCTGAGTGAGGAGCCCTGAGGTTGGGCTTGACCTTATGACCTTGAGATCATGACCTGAGCCAAAATCAAGAGTCAGATGCTCAACGGACTGAGCCACCCAGCTGTCTCATGATCTCCTACTCATTTTGATGCTTTTGCATTTAATTTTCTTCAGAACAATTATGACTATTTGGTAGTTATGTATTTGTTCCTCTCTGTCTCTCCCAAATAGAATTTGTACTCCCTGAGGGCAGGAATTTTTTATTTTATGGCTTTACTTCCAGAACCTAGAACTTAGAGATTAATGAAAATCTGTTGGTTGATGAACACTGTGGATTATACCATTTCTAATCCATCTAACCCAATTCCTTACTGTTTTTATATAAGCACACTGTACAGTCCTCAGGTTGTTCTCACTATCCATGGAATTTATTTTCTATTGTGTCAGGTGTGTTGAGTTTTTTTTTTCTCCAACCAGATTATGAGTTTCTGAAAGGGAGAGGCTTTTTTCAATGTTTTTCCAGTCCTCAGTGCTGAGCTGCATTTGGTATGTATTTAGCAAACACTTATTGATTTATTTCTGACTGTAACATTATATACTGCACCACTGAGCACTTTTACATCAGTAGGGCTGAAACGGAAATAAAAATAGGTCGACCATAAAACACCAGCATAAGATCCATGACAGGGCGAGAGCTTTCTTTCTTACTTTCTAATTCAATTTGAGTGGCAAACTAAAGTTTTCTGGAATGAGAATGTATGTGATGAATAGGAAAGCATACCTTGGGAAAATTTCTTACTTCCTTTTCTAGCAAGTGGAGAGGCTGATCACCCTTTGAGCACCCTTTGAGTGCTGATCATTTCCAACTCCAAGGTGCTCAGGTCTACATATACCATTACTGACTCTTGCTGTAATTCTAAAGTCATCCTGGACTTCTTACTGTTCTTTGATCCCTGTATATACTCACTCAACTCTTTTCCTTAGGCTTATTTATCACTAACATTTCTTTCAAAATCCCCACTTGCTACTTTAGAAGTTATGGTCTCCTGTCTTGTCTTTAACCCTCTCCCCTGCCAAATTCACCCAAAATGATCTCCTATTAAATCAAATCTAAATTTCTTGGGTTCAAATTCAGGTTCTTTATGTGTGGTTCCACCTTACCATTTCAGCTTGGTTTTCTATTGTTTCTAATATGAGCCTCCTGTTCTAATTCATCTGATCTCCTAACTTTTCCCCATTCTTAGCTTGTTTGTTTTCTTCCCTGTACCTTTGTTCAAGCAATCTCCTTTACACCAATCTAAATTCTCCATTTCCTTTTTCTGTCCTTGTAAGAAATCTTCCCTTAATTTACATCTATAATTTTCAGTTTAAGATTCAGATTTTATGATTGAATCCTTGGTTATTTTCCTCAGTTATCAATGGTGAATTGTTTATCTATTTGTTTTATATTTTACCTCCCCAGTAATATTGTAATTTTCTTGACAATGGGGACTTCATAATATCTGTACTCATGCACAACTCTTGGCATCTCCTAGGATGAATGTGGATGAATGTGTTTGGTTGGGAGAGGCCTGGCCAGGATTGCCTGGATTATAAAGAAAAACCTTGACTAGGTGAGATGGAGCTTGTGAAATAGGAATCCTTGAAACCAGTGGCACAAAAATGGCCCCTGAGAGCAATAACTTCCTAGTTAATGCCAAGTTCAATTTCACACATCACTCAGACCCTGTAGGCAAAACTGCAAAGGCAAAGACTTCTGATGTTGAAAAACTTTGGGTAACTGGTAAGTATAAGCCAGATGCTGGCAGGTCTGTGAGACAGGAAATCTGAGCCTGAATACTGGCTTCATTTCCAATTAATCTGGGTAATATTGAGCAAACAATTTACCCTCTTTGGGCTTCAATTCTTCATTTGTAAAATATAAAGTTTAGACTCCAGATGATATTAAGGACTAGGTAATTCAATTATAAAATTACATGATTCTATTTCTAAAGAATGAAATGGAGGCCACAGTCTTTAGAGTTTTTCATATACTTGCTCTGTGTGATAGGATTTATTAGTTTCATGTGTAGTTAGCAACTTTGCTTTCAGATTTTGGCATTTACACTTTTCTTTTTCCCAATTTGTATTAAAGCAGACGGACAGATGGTTTATTAGGCTTTCACATGCTTGTAATGTTGTTGTTCAATTCAACAACGGTTTTAAACTTTGAAGGTCCATGTAGAGCCTGGATTTTGTTTAGAATGGAAGATAGTTTTAACTCTTCAATTTAAGGATAATAATGTTTACTCACATAATTTAAAACAACTTGTGGATGTAACTCCAAAGACCTAATCATTTTCCTTAATTCCTTAACTCATTTCCACATCACACCCTAACTCTTCCAAGTTGCAGTTTTAAAAATGAAGCCACCAGACTTCCAGTTACATGTACATTGTTTGCCTTCTCCTGACTCATTTAACCCACGAGCTCCTTCCAATTACAAAACCCTTTAATTCAGGATCACAGAAATCTAAATGCAGAAGGGACAAATTCCTCACTTTACAGGTAAGAAAACGAAAACTAAAAAGTCCCGGTGCTCTTTCTATTACATATTTTATTTAAAAAAAAAAAAAAAAGTGAGGTTAGGTTGCAGAGAAAAAACATCCAAAATTTGTGAATTTTAAGCTTTTAAATTTAAGTGTCAGTACAGTATCCCAATGACAACGTAGAGACAACTATGCAGCTGAAGGATGGTCACCACTATCGCTTTGCTTTGTGCTTTTTAATTCCTCAATGTGATTCTCCTCATGTAAGTGTGGACAAGCAATTGTTGAATAGCCGAAATGCATCTTAAGTGTGTGGAGGAGTCAGAACCGAAAGGACAGACAAAATGTAGGTAAAGGAAAGCGTGAGCCTGCTCAGAGGGAAGTTAGGACGCGTAAGCGAAGCATACGTGAGAGCTGCAGAGCAGGTACAGGTGGAAGGGAAGAGGCTGGCAACCCGCGGAGGCCCGGACGCCCCAGCAGGCCAGGGAGAGGAACGGAGGCAGGAAAAACCGGCAGGAAAACTGCAGGAGGAAGCCGATCTAGTGAGCAGCGAAGAGCGTCCAGAAGAAAAGAGAAGGAGCCAATACGAGCTTAGAACAAGACTAGGGGGTTAGAGAAAAGAGTACAAAAAAGCTGAAGAGGCAGAGAGGGCTATTGATGAAGAGATGGAAAAGGGGGAAAGGGCGCGCGGGGAGGTGAGAAGTGAAGCGAAGCGAAGCCCTCGGTAGGTGAGAAGAGGAGCGGGGGCTGTGAACTAAGACTACTCCGCGCGCGCGGGCGGGATCCGCGCTGAGTCAGGGACCCGCGCTGAGTCAGGGACCCTGCGCTCTCGCCTTCCCGACCGTGCAGTGGGCGGAGTCTTAGGCGCGTGGGCGGGCCAAAGGGCGGGGCCTGCGCCTGACGCGCCTGAAGGCCGCAGCGGCCGCAGGCCGGGAGGGGCGGGGGCGGTGGCGGCGGTGGCGGCGGCGGCGGCGGGGGAGGGGCACGGCGTCAGCGCGTCGCCGGCTGGGCCGCGCCGGTGGCCAGGAGGGAGAGACAAGGAGGAGGAGGAGGTGAGTAGGCTCCGGGCTGGGGAGCCGCGCGGGCCGGAGGGGAGGCGGGGAGCGCGGCCCCTCCCCTTCCCTCCCCGACGCCCGCCTCGCGGGGCCGCGCGGCGCGAAGTTCCCAGAGGGGCAGTGGCGGCGGCAGCGGCGGCGGCGGCGGCGGCGGCGGCTGCGGCGCGGAGAGCCAGGGGTGGGGGGGGGCGGAGCTGAGGGCCGCGCGGGCGGCGCGCTTCCGGAGCGCACGCGCTGCGTTCCTTGCGCCGCCGTCCGCCTGGCCCGTGGAGCCGGGAACACCGGCCGCTGCGTTTCAGTCCTGTAGGCTGGCCATTTTCTGATTTAATTTTTTTGAGTTCTGCGCTTGGTGTGTGGTAGCTTCGAGGGACCCGGCGTGCCGCCGCCACCTCCTGTGGCAGGCGAGGGACGGGTTGGGGGTTCGTTACTCTAGCGCCGGGAGAAGGGAGGCCGGGTTCCTGGGGTTGGCCCGATTAGGCGGAGGGGCCTCCTGCCGACCACTGCGAGGCGGGGTCCCTTGCCACACGCGCCTCCGGGCCTTCCTGAGGGGAACCTTTGCGGCTGTCCGCTTTATTGCTCTGACTTTCCTGCCCTCGCCAGCCCCTCTACCTCTCGGTCAGCTGAAATGAAAGACCTCACTCGCCCCTTACCCCATCCCTCCTGTGAGGATCGGACATGTACTTACTTTGATCGTGATGCGGGCTAACTGTTCGGTGGAAAGGTTCTCTTAAGCCTTGTAAGTCTAGCCACGTACTCTGCAGCGAAGTTGCAGTACGCCACAATTTAACCTTTAGGCTTGAGGGAGCTTTCTCTTTCTCTTTCTCTCTCTCTCGCAAATACAACTTTTAGAATCTTCTGAGAACTGTACTGCATTAGATTATCTTTGAGATAATTCTTAGCGCCTTGAGGCAGTGTGATGGGAGGTTCAAAGAGAAGGCTTTACACTTTTTCCTCCACCAGTATCACCGAATGAAATGGAAAACGTTGAGTTGACGGTGATTTTCCGCAAGAGGTGGGTTTCACAGCGCAGCCCTCCAGTGGTGTGGCTCACCTTGGTTGTTTGGTCCTACCCCTGAAGTTGATCTTAAAGCTCAGCGTCGTAGTGGTCAGGTAAAGGAGATGCTAAAAAGAAGTTCAGAATAATTCAGTAGAGCCATTTTATTGCATTCTGCTAGCCTGTTTAACCTTAAGCTAAAGCGTGGCAGTAGTTTCATGTAGAAACCCACAGACCTACCAAGCGCTATATTGAATTTTAATTAGTGCTTCCCAGGTCTGATAGGAGTAGATTCTCCTTAGCTCACACTTTCTTATATATTTTCCTTTGGATCTTGTATTTGATGAAACAGTGTTAGTATTGAGAGTTGGAGGGGTACCTTTTGAATCATGCAACTTTCTTTGACAAACTTGTAAACTGAATAGGTAAAATCTGAGCCGTAAAACTGAGATAAAAATAGGGAACTGAATTTTTAGCATTATCAGTTTGAGAAGTTAAGATGGCTTCTTTACTCCTGTTTTGAAATCCTGTTGACATTTTAATCTTACATACCACAGAAGTACAGAAATTTCTTTTTGTAAGAGACTTTCACAGTTAAATCCAACCCCATTATTTTCCAGGGAGAAATTAATCAAAGAAAGTTTCTTGAAGATTTTCAACAGGAGTTGAATAGAACTAGTTGACTTAATTAACTGAATACTTAAGTATATAATTCAGACCTCCCCAATGAGTATTTTTGTACCAAAATTTGTTTTATGTTATTTTTTAAAAAGTCTAGTAATTACTAAATTTTCTTTATTCTTTTTTCTGAGTATATGCCTTAGTTTGTGATTTGGACCCATTAGATACAAATGATAAAGATTATTTATGATTAGGACATGCTACAGTCTATCAGTTGAAAACAGTACTTTCCAGTTTGTTTGAAATTAGTAATTATTTTCACTTCAAGAATGTTTGTTCATATTCTTGATTCAGATAGTCTGTTTTGATTCCAGGAGATTGGCATTTTAAAAGTCTGTGTGTTTAAGACTGTGGTGTATATAACCTTGATGTTAATGAGGAAGAAAGGTGCTATACACATGTAGTAACTGAATTCCACTATTACCAGGCAGCATCACTTTTCTTAGTGGGCCTCAAATGCCGAAGTCCTGAAGTTCTTGCTGGGGTGGGGTGAATTCTTTGCATCTTACACACCACAGTGTTTAGGCATTTAGTAAATAAATACTTTTTGGCTTCTGTGCACTTTGCTTGGTGGGGGCTTCGTGAAAGACCATGTCTTACTCTTTTTTTTTTTTTTAAGATTTTTATTTTTTATTTTTTTTGACACAGAGAGAGGGATCACAAGTAGGCAGAGCAGCAGGCAGAGAGAGAGGAGGAAGCAGGCTCCCCACTGAGCAGAGAGCCCAATGTGGGGCTTGATCCCAGGACCCTGAGACCATGACCTGAGCTGAAGGCAGAGGCTTAATCCACTGAGCCACCCAGGTGCCCCAAGACCATGTCTTATTCTATCTGTGTGTGCCTAGTGTCAAGTGTAGTGGATATTCTCTAAATGCTCGTGTTCATGCTGGTCTTAAACAAACTTAAGGTAGATGAGTGGCTGGAAGTCATGAATCATGATTTTGTAAATTTGAAATAATTTATTTCCATTTATGTGTTGAATCATATATTAGGCTTAGTTCCAGTATTGAAAAAGGTATCAGGTAATAAATATTTTAGAAAAAATGGGGGAACAAACTTAACATTGAGGATTTTACTCTTTAACATATGTTACTCTCTGTGAAATAGGGAAAACGACTGTTAACTTAAATTTTTTGATAGAACACCTAGTAGAGCTAAAATAATACAAATTTTCCAGTGAAATTTTCCACTGGAGCAAAGTTTGACCACCATCAGTTGAGTGACCCTCTAATTATTGCTGTAAGCCACATTTTAAAGTTTTGGTTTCACTTTATAAGGATACATTTTTTAGCATATAGACTTTTGTAAGGTTCATGACTTTTGGAGTCCAGTCTACCTTGGCAAGCTGTCCTGATAGGATATTTTGAACTGTTTTATATGGCATTCTGGTGGTATGGTAAAACAAAACAACTCAAAAACGTACTGTATTTTCTTTTTCTCTTAGGCTTATCTCCACTTTTAATAGATCAGAATAGTGTGTTTTGTTTATTTAAAAAAAATTAACAGAGGAAAATTTTCAAGCATTTCTTTTGGAAAGTACCACCACTTCACCCCTTGAATTGCTTTGGAAAATAATGTTTCAGCAAATGCAGGGCCAATTCCTTAGCGTGATTCCTATTTGAATATGTAGATCATAAATAATAGCCTTCACAAGGACAATGTCTGTTGACTACATGCATTTTTTTCCTACAACTTTATAACTGAAAATAATTGTACAGCATAGCAGGGTGTTTATAGGAAGGAGATAATTTCACATGTATCATTCTGGCTCTTTTGCTAGTCCCAGTTTACGTGTCCTACCCACTTTTGACCCAGTTTTTGAATTGATTTTTAAAATTGAAAATACATTAAGATCTCCATCCCCTTCTGGAGGTGGGATCTGGAATTATTCTGGTGCCCTGAACATTCATTGCTCACTGAAGTATGGTATCTCACCGTACTGTTGGCACGTATGCAGTTTGACTATGAGATTCTCATTTTTAAAGACAGTTTACTCATCAAGGGTTTTAAAATACATAGCATAAACATTTTAATGAGGGGTGTGTGTGAGGCATCTAGAATATTTCAATAAAGGTTTAGATGGGATTAGGATATAAATTCATTAATAAGAATCAGAGTATCTAGTCCTTTCCCCCTATACTTTAAGGTCATACTTAAGTCATTTAAACAGATGACTTTGTAAAAGTAGGAAGTAAAAAGTAAAATGTTAAGTCATTTAAACAGATGATTTTGTAAAAGTAAAAAGTAAAAAATAAAATGTTAAGTCATTTAAACAGATGACTTTGTATAAGAGAAGCAGTTCCACAGCCTTTCTTTAGTAAGTGTTAAATAGTCCATAGAGTTGATGTTTTCTTGTGTTGTTTCTTTTTGTACTCCAGATCACTTGCGGACCTGAAACCTTGTCTTAAGCTGCTTAAGAACTCTAACCACTTGGTCATCTGACTCTCCTTGCGGTTCCCTCTTCCGCTCAGGGAGTTGGGACCTGTTCTTTTCTACAGGTGTATGGTTGGGGCTCTGTTTCAACTGAGGCAGAACTTGCAGAGCCAAGATACTATGCTACTGCCTCCAGGACTTGAACTTACTGGATTGACCCCTTATATACCGAGGATAGGCTGGCTGAGAACTGGGCTTTTTTGGCTGTTTTGATTTGAGTCCATTTTGAGGGTCAGCTTTTCATTTGCATCAGACTGTAGAATACCCTAGATTTCATCCAGTCATTACTTAAATCCCTTTCCTGCCTGTGTAGCTGTTCGATTCTTTGCCTTCTTAGCTGAGTCATGTAGTTGGTGATTTTTATCCCGAGTTCAGTGGTAGCTAATCATTTTCAGGTGTTTGATTTTCTACCCATGTCTTCTCAGTTTTGAGCTTTCATTTGACCAAGTAGCTGTTGTACTTTCCCATAGCACATTTGTTCATTATTTGTCTTTCCTTCTAGACTGTTTGTACCGAGTGTTGAGACTGAATCTGTGCTTTTCCCTGGTGGTTTCCTCGCACTCAGTACAGTGCCTGGCACATAGCAGGTGGTAAATAAATATTAATTAATATAAAATTCATCCTAACAGTCTGTAATCAGTGTGGAAAATCAGTGTTCATTTGGAAATTTAGATTTCATATAAGAAGTTTAGACATTTCATCACCATCATTAGGACTACAAGTCTGTGTATTATAAGTTATAAGCAAATCCATTTAAAAAATAGCTTCATCAGTCATCCGGGAGGGCATTTATTTCAGAAGAAAAGGTATATAATTTTCACTACATATTTTTAGATGTTGCACATTTCAGTTTTTCTTGATTAACATGTGTGTGTAATATTTCTTATACATTGAAGTTTTATGGCACTATAAAGAAGTGAGTTTAATTGCCCTCTTTTTGTTCATTAGTAATTATATACTAAAGAGTAAATTCTCATTAAAAGGCTCTTAAATGCCTGCTCATAAAAAAGAGAGACCTCTTTGATTTTGTTGTCCATACAATCCTAGTTATTGTTTTGAGGCAAGTCATCAAACTCTTCAGTAGTCTAAACCTTTAATTTGGTTTCAGAACAGTAGTCAGTCATGTTATTGAATACCCAAATTACCATGTCTTTAAGAAGTAATGCAAACACTCTGTATTAACAAGGTAATGACCATAACCTTTCTTATAGAATTTCTTGTGCTAATTTTTTTAAAGAGGACTTATTGAACTAAATTTCCTGTGAAGGCCAAAATCTCATACTTTTAATGATAGTGGAGTGTATGTGTTTGTGTAGAGAGGAAGGGATGATATTTTTTTGTAGTGGTATTTTTAAGTGGACAGTTTACTAATTATGTTGGGGTAACATTTTACAACTCTAAAAGGAAAACTTCAATTATCTGAATGAAATGAGGTGCATGAAATTAATTCAGATAAATGGGGGAATCCTTAGTGTAAATGATGCATGGCAAGAGACATGACCTCAATCTTGATTTTTTTTTTTCCTATATATCTGTCAGCTGCTTTTACATTACTAGATTGTGATTCTTTTTCTATGATGGGAGGAGGTAAAATTTGCTCTGTAGTTTATTTTTTTTTTTTTACTTTGCCACAAAGGGAATCCAGAATGTGGTATTCTGTGACAAGTATAATTGCTCATCTCTTGCCTGTGCTGCCCTGCCCTTTTAGGTGGTATACCACAGCCTTCCATTTTGTCAACTTCCTGTCAAATGTCAGATGTGTGTGCGAGGATTCCTTGAGAATACAATTTGTTTGAAATTAAAGCCACAGTCTTCTGTCCAATCAAGATGTTTATCCTTCCTAAAAGTTGAGTTACTTCAAGTTAAGATGAATCGAACTGGGTAAACCTTGATTCCTTCCCTGTCTCCTTAGAATTTAATATTAAGAAGTATCTGATGATGTAAGACCTTAAAATAGCAGCAAACACTGGGGTATAACCCCTGGCTTTTATGGATACTTACTTGAAATGACAATTTTGCTGATTGATTAGAGTTTAGGAAAGCTTTAGGAAACTGATTTCTGCTGTCATTTACTATATTTTCAGCATTCCTGGGCTCCTGGCATCTGAGAGCTGTTGTGTAAAGAGTAGTCGTTGTATCTGTGATGACATTTTCCTCTAGGCATTTTTTTGTTTTGTTTTTAAACAGAGGTGGGGTTATCCCAGCTATAGAGGTGTGTGCTGCCACCTATTCTTTTTTTCTACATTACCTGTCGATGTTTTACCTAAAGCACCTGAGAACGTGTCTCTATTTTCAGCCTGTATCATCTTCCTTTTTGTCTCTTGGTCTTTGAGATACAAGATGATTCATATCTTGATTGCCTTGGGCAAGGTGGATGTGATATCAGCAAGCTCTGTATCCAGACCTTGTGAGCAATTCCTAGGTCATTCCCGGAGACTTTCTTAAATACATGCAGGCAGTGTGTTTAGGCTTCAGGGTCAGTCCAGACTGATTTCAACCCTGTACCATTTATGAACAGCATGCTTTGGGGGAAGTTAGTTTTCTGGGTTTCAGTTTCCTTAGAATAATCTTAGCTGGATTGATTTGTTGTCCTATGCAGATAAGTGTTTAGTAAGTTTGTGAATTATCTACCTAGATCATGGGCTATTTTAAAAGAAAGTAGGTTTTGTCTTATTTGAAGACAGAGATAATCAAATTAGTAAAAAAAATTTACAAATAGAGGTCTTGCTCAATTGAGTTTAAAATTGTGTAGGACTTGGAACCATTGAATTATATATATGGGGTATTCTCATATGTGACATAGGCAAAATATGTAGCATACTTGTTGAATTAAGACAGACTTGGATGATCAAGCACTTGGATAACCTTGGGCAGGGAACTTGCCCTTCTTGACTCAATTTTCTTCTGTAAAATGGGTAATAAAAGTGTCAAGAATAATAAAGGGTGAAAAAAGGTTAGTAAGTCATTATAAAGGCTTAAGAGATGAAGTAAGTATAGAAAATACTTAGTAATGCCTGAATCCGTAAATACTGATAGTTGTTATTGTGACCACAAACAGGTGACTTCCCCTTTCTCTACCTCAGGTGTCCTCCTCAGTAGCATGAATGTTATCAGAGAACTAATATAGTTATGAGGATTTAATGAGGTAATACATGTAAGTGCTCATTATATGTTAATTGGTATTATTACATTATTAATTCAGTTTCAGAATGAATTAGACCAATTTTGAGTTAAAATCAAGGAATTTGTACAGATATTTAATAATTCTTTTTTTAAAAATATAATTCTTATGTGGGGGAATATTTGTTACGGATTTGGAGATGGCATCTTATCATTTATAGCTTTTAGTGTTTCCTTAAGATAATGGTTCTTAAATTGTGATGTGCAGACCCATACAGGTCACAAGAGCCTTTCAGGGGATCTGTGAGGTTAAAACTATTTTCATAGTAATGCTTTTTGCTATTTCCACTGCTTTGACATTTGCCTTGCTGATACTAAAGCAATGGTGGGTAAAACTGTGGACATCTTAGTACATGTTAAATCTCAGTGGCACAAAACTTTACTAGTAATCGTTGAATTCTTTACTACCATGCTTTTCCAGCAAAAAACAAAACAAAACAGAAATGCCAGTTTCACTGAAGAATGTCATTGATGAAGCAGTAAAAACAATTTTATTAAATCTAAATCCTCGAGTACACTTTGTTTTAATATTCTTTGTGATGAGGTAGGAAATATGCAAAAAACATTTTTTGCTGTATATCCAGAGTACATTGGTTGACCTAAGGAAAACCCTTCTGTGATTTTTTTTTTTTAGTTGCAAGCTGAATTAGTCATATTTTGCGTGAAGCATCATTTTTACTTATAATAATGACTACCAAATTATGATCATTTAGACTTAGATATTTGGCAGTCATTTTCTTGAAAATGAACAAAGTGAGCCTGCCACTTCGGGGAAAACAACTGATAATCTTTGTTGCCAATGATAAAATTTGAGATTTCAAGTGAAAATTAAAATTTTGGAAAACTTTTATCACCTGCTGTGCCCTTGACAGCTTCCCAGTACTTAAAGATTTTTCTGATGAGATGGGTGGTGATATTAATGAATGTGAGGTTTTGCTGTGGTATTAATTAATTAATTAATTATGTCAAAATTTGGAATATAAACATAGTGTAAGACACCAATATTTTCAAAGCAATCAGTGTTATAAAACTGTGGGTAAAAGACCCTTACAAAAAGCAGGTAACAGAAACAAAGAGTTTCTGTGATAATAGGTTCCATATAATAGATAACTGTTAAACTCCTACTTGTCAAGTTTTGGTGTAGTATCAAAGAAGAATGTTCACATTTATCTGAAAAGGCAATTAATATTAACATATAATTCCTTTTTTCTATTGCAGTCAAAACAACATATCACAACAGATTGAATATAGAAGCAGGTACAAGAATTCATCTGTCTTCTATTAGACATCCAAGAAATTTACTTTTTTTTAGGAAAGTACTTTTTCATAACATGTTATTTGTCATATTAAACGTGTCATAAAATTTTAAAATGAGTTAATGTTTACATTTTCTCATTTAATTTCTAATACAGTAAATAATAATTATGACTCACATTAACAAGAATTCTCAAGAGTTCTCAGTGTTTGAGGATACAAAGGAGGCCTTTTACTAAAAAGTGTGAACTGTCCCCTAAAGGGAAGGAGGCTAGATTTGTCAAATGAGTAAAGTTCTGAAGTTTTTAATCTTCTGAGTATTCCTTTGGAATATGGACTGCATGCATCTACTTTTTTTTTTCCTGGTAATAAGGATATGTTGCTGTACTCTGTGTTATTCCCCAAGTAGGCATAAGGTTCCTATTTGTATTGTTGAAGAAGATTTCATTTTTATTTAAGATTGATGCTACCTATGTGGTTGTTACTCAGAATTAAAATATGGTTAATGGTCATTTCAGTCAGCCTCTTCATTTTTGATACCATGCATCTGTTTGTGTTATAACTATTCATGCAATTTTCAGAGTTGTTCACCGTGGCATTCTATTTCAGGATTATAGTGAAATTCACTTTGCTGAAAATAAATTGCCATTTTCTTTGAAGTCTTTATGTGAGGTTAATCTGTCCTGCCATAAAGTCTTCCTGACATTTCACAGCAATTTTTTAGTATAGTCAGTCTACAACTTATGAATGTGTTTGTGAATTAATTATTTGCAGCAATACAATATGAATTACAGATGAGTTCTGTAGTACCACTAATAGTATGGGCATAGCCTCATCGTGGACTATTGACATGTTTTTTGGGGGAATTATATTTTCAGTGCTAGAAATCTAGCCGAATACATTTCTCCACTGTAGTCACATAGTGGCAAGAAACACTTCTTTTTCCCTTATAATAGAACTGGGGTTGTTAAAGCTTTGATAGAAGCAAGACAGACAGTCTGAGGCACTTCTCAAGAAACACAGGTATTTTGAGCACTCCAAGTGGGTAAAGGGTAATGGATAGCACTCTCAGATGAAGCAGATCTAGAAACTTTGGGCTAACTAGGCAATGATGAAGAGAAAAAAGGGAAGGAATATTCTGAATGCTGCTTGGGGTGGATATATTCGCTTTTGGGGCAGTTGCTAAAAAGTATGAGATGCCTTAACATGGATATTTCTAGGATGGGAAATCCATCTATATAGAGGTTTGTCTTGTGCTCTTATGTTTGGTTATTGTATGAGCTGAGCTCAAGAAACAGAATGAAGGTTCAGTTGGGCAGGTTAATAAACTCATGGGTTTGTAGTGTATGAGTTTGCATGTAAAAGGAAATCTGTGATTCCAGGAGCATTCATGATCAGGAGGAGTAGTGGAGGTTGGAAGAATGTTGGAATATGAAAACTGTCCACAGGGCCCAAACAAATTCATGTTACAGGATGCTTGTTAAAGCAGGGGCGGAACTAGCTATCAGCCAGCACAGATCGGTCAATGACTACTGTGACTCAGTATACTACCCTAGGATCTCTAGCGGGAAATAGAGAATTTTAAGACTGGTATTAGTGCAGGAAGCTTGTTATGGAGAATGGTTAACATAAATCAGAAATCCAGAACCAGGAGAACTTAGGGATACAGAAGAGGCCAATGTTGTAGAGGTGTTTGATTTTGAACCTGAGCTTCTTGCCTTCTTCCTGCCCAAGGGTAATACTGATTCCTTGGATTGAGGCAAGGCTGAGCCAAAGTGGAAAGCAAAGTAACTACAGCTGTCTACACTGGAATGACAGACCTACTCAGAAATATTTGTTAAACAAATGTATGAAAGTAAGGGAAGGGAACAGCAGAATCATTGCACCCCAGGTTCTTAATACAACAGACACTAGGTGTCCTATTAACCTACCTACTTGATGTCCTCTAGATCAGGGGTCAGGGGTTGGCAAATTTTTTTTTTTTTTTTTTTTTTAAAGCACCAGAGAGTAAAGATACTCTTCTTTATGAGTCATTTAGTTGATACTGCACCTACTTAAGTAAGTCTGCCATTATAGCCTGAAAGCAGATGTAGAGAAATACATAAATGAATGCATAGTTGTGGTTCCAATAAAATCTTATTTGTGGAGACTGAAATTGAATTTCATGTAATTTCACATGTCACAAAGTATTAAGTCTTTTTTAAAAAACTTTTTTCAACTGTTTATAATTTTAAAAATCTATTCTTAGATCATGGCTGTACAAGAATAGGTAGTGGGCTGAATTTTGGTTCATGGACTGTAGTTTGCTGACCCTTGTTATAGTCAAATAAATCACTATCAGTTATAATGGTGAAGCTTAGCATTACTGAAGCAGATATCTCTAGGACAATGCTGTTGGTGACACTGTCTTGTTTTATAGGTGACACTGATGATAAAAATCCGTTCAAGAATTTAGATGTGACATCTGCAGCAGGTTCAAATCTCTCAGCTATAAGACAAACTGGATACTTCGTAAAGATTTTCATCTGTTATGCACAGAGCCAAAATCCGTTACTGAAATTGTCTGGGTGAGCTGCCTGCTGGGTCCAGTGATGTACTAGTAGACAAAGAAGTTGAAAGAGAAGGATGGCATATTCTTTGGATGACTGGCAGATTGTGACACCAAAATGGCCTCAAGCCCTACTATGATTCCAAGGACTTCATGATTAAATAAAAATTGATTTTTTAAAAATTTATATTTTTTGGTTGGGAGGGCATAGTTTAAGTAAATTTGATCTTTACTTGGGGAATGTGTAATGTTTTATCATTCCATAATGATACATGGTAATTGCTTGGTAATCAAACTTCAAAGGTTCTGTCTATATGGAACTTAACGTAGTTACCACCTTTTAGTGTTGGATTCTCTTACTTTAAGGGAACTATGGTAAAGAAAAACATCTGTTTAAACTAAAGAAAATTAACCTAAAAAGGTTAATTTAAAGACTTAATCATCTTTATAAGAAAGTTTTTGCTTAGGGGGATTTCTTGAAATTTTGCTGTCCTGCAGCATATATAAAATATGTTTCTGGGGTGCCTGGGTGGCTCAGTCGGTTAAGTGTCTGACTCTTGGTTTCAGCTCAGGGCATGATATCAAGGTTATGAGATTGAGCCCTGTGTCGGGCTCACACTGGGCTTGAAGCCTGCTTAAGATTCTCTCCTCTCCCTTTGCCCCTCACTCCCTCTCATCCTCTCACCACCCCCCCCCCCAAAAATTCTGTTTGCAAAAAGCTACTGTACCCAGAATTTTCTAAGAAAACATCCTTTGGTGTAGGCTCTTGAACTCAACAGTCAAAAACACACTATACAATACTAGGTGCATAGAATAGTTGAATTAAAAAATTAATATCTTTAGACCTGTTAACTAAATTCACTTAAAATGATTTAGAGAGCAGGTGTGAATTGACAATAAACCTGTATTTTCTAAGCCATTGAATCACAAGAAAACTGGAATATCAAAGTATTCTCTGAACCAAATCAATATTTTATTTGGTTAGAGCTGCTGCTTTTGGTATATGTCTGTTTATTCCAGTTGTAGAGGATTTGAAAGCAGTTCTGGGAAATGAAGTGGGTGGATTCTCTTTTTTTTTTTCCCCAGAGAATCTTTAACTTTTTTTTTTTTTTTTTTTTTTTGATCTTAGCATTCAACAAAAACTCTGGCATCCCAGTATATAAAACATAGATTACATTTTATATAGTTCATGTAGCTCATCAACAAACAGAAAAAGGTTCCCTCATGACTTACCTTGAAAGCTGTTCAGGGCATATACTATTCAGGGCATATACTGTTTTATTCAAGGCATACACTATTCAATTTGTCAGTGTGCCACTGCCACTACTGCCAGAGTGCAATACAACTAACATAGCCATCCTGCTAGGAAAAAGATCTGTGGGTTGCTGAGTAGTGGAAGTTACACACATCTAATTTACAAGTCAGATTAGAGATCAGAATCATACGATAGCTTTATGTGGAATTGGTTTCATTTCATGGTTTTTAAGCTATTTTTTTCATTGAAAGCAGTGTCTAACTGAAAGGTGTGGTGTAGCATTTGAATGCCTTAAACTCTTGAATCTGGAATGAAAGGGATATTCTTGTAGATGTTCAAATCGTAGAACTCGGATTTTAAAATAAAATGCTCTTGTCATTCATTTATGGTATCATAATTAAACTGCCCTGCGGATTTTATTTGGGTTAATATTAATATTTGGAAAACTTTGCCATTGTCAGATATGAGGCACTTTAGGTAAGACAGTTGTGTGTGTGTATGTTTAAGTAGCAAATAGCTTTTTACCTTATAAAGACATATCTAATAAAAATTATGTGTGGGTTTAACACTGATAACCCATTCAAATCAGGAATTCCACTGTGGCCTTCTGGAAACCTATGAGGGGGAACACTATAAATAGCAGTTTTTTTCAGATCAGACTTTTTAAAAAATACATGGAAGAATGCATAATCATAGCTTGATAGGTTGCAGTTACTCTTAATTTACCTGTTCTTATTGAAATTGAGCAGATGTGTCATAAAAATATTAAAAAAGTTCATTGCAGAAAAGGTGGTGCTATTGGAATTTGAGAATATAGTGGCAAAAAAAAGTGTTGAACCAGTAATTCATTTATTTGAGTGTAATCAGAAGAAAATAATCCAGGTGTTTAAAACTAGCTTTGTATCATTGGTTAAAATTATGTTTAGTTTTATTAGTTTTATTCTCCCTCAATCCCCATATAAGTTCTCATGAATGGGTTTCTGAGATAAAACACTGAGATTTAGAGCGTTTTGAGAATTTATCAATTACATTATTTTTATCCACTGGTTGTTTCACTTGTTTGTGATATTTACAGGACATGAGGAAGACTGTGATTCTGGCTTTTGTGGACTTCAGAAAAAACTTTGAAGAAAGATTAATGCCAAGTTAGGATGTAGTAGGCATATACTACTGTGTTAATTTTAGTAGAGCAATGACTATTTAGATGGATCCTTCCCCTGTTGCCTTGGCCTCTAACTTCATAATCCACTGGCTAAAGCTGCTTTTCATTTAAGGCAAGTGAGAGGCAATTTTATGAATGGAGAAAGTGAAGCTATTCTAGACATTGGGAAACTAGTGGAATGTAAGGGGAGAATGAGATTGTAAATATGATAGGCAACAAGATCGTAGACAAACACTATTTTTGGATTGACAAGGGTGCTAGAGGAAAGGTATCAGTAAAATAGAGTGGTTTATTATGTACAGTTTATTGAAAGCCTATTTAGTAGGTCTTGACTAAGATACTTTGCCTCAGTTTTAATTCTTTCCACAACCTTTAAAGCAAGTGCAATTATCCCAGTTTCCTGATGAGGAAAGATACTAAGGGGTATATCCAAGGCCTTAGAAGTAAAAATAGAGTCCCACATTGTGTCTTACATTGTATAGAGGCCTTTTCTCTCCAGTCATTGTCTGATAAATGAAAAAATAAAAAGTAATCTGAAAGACCAGCATATAGTATGGGAAGATTTTAGGATTAATGGCTTTTAACATAAATGACTCCATGTTGGTGTTGTAGAAGGATATTGGAGCCTCCTTAGAAAGCATTGAGACAGGACATTTGCAAATATTGTATCTGGACTCTAGGACTCCAACTAATGGGTTACCTTTGATATTAGTGTAGTATTGTATAGCTGTGTTTTCAAATGTAAGTGATGTCATGATACAAAATCTGTATATGAAAGGTGGGTGATAATGAGCTGCCACAGTAACATATATATATATATAAGCTGGATTGGATTAACTTCAGATAGAATGTGTACAAAAGTGTTTGAAAGAGGGTTGGTTTAAGCAGTCTGATTTAGTCTAAGGTGACAAACAATTTGGGGTGTTGGGAAAAACAGTGGAAAAAAGTCATGAAGCCCATTAAATGAGCACCATGGGTGTTTACAGGCTTTACAAGTAGACCTAGACAGCCCATAACCAAGCATCATCTGCTTGGAAAGGACACATTCAGTCACTTGGTTAGGACCAGTGCCTTAGCAGTAGTATTTTTCAATGAATAAAAGACAACTGTGGTAGGGCTTTGGAGTCAAAACAATCCAACTGTTTTTTCAGGTATAGGGTAAAATGATAAGGAATCTTTGCCTTTGTCATTCATCGGTAATTTAGGAGATTAAAAAAAAAAGGCACAGGCAAGATGGCAGCATGGTCAAGTAGCTTAAATATGAGTACTTTCGGCACCTTGGTGAAGAATGTGGTATTGAAGACAGGAAAAAAATGGTTGAAATTATTGAACTCAAGATGTTAGAATGCAAAATAATTATTTTAATTGCTTGAAAATACAGGGAAAAAAGTAGGAAACAGAAAACAAAGGGTGAGAATTAAGGAGGGCTATTCGAGAGTGAAGTGGTTGTATAATACTCCTACTAGAGTTTTTACTCGGGGGAAAAATTAGTGAGAGATCAGGAAAGTGATTTAGAAATAGGTGTTACTGAATTAGGGAAGTCAGCTCCTCAAAGATTGTTAGTAGGCAGAGAAAATACTGGGTAAGTGGGGAAAGTGATAATTTAACATGAAGTTGTATTCATATTTTATGGTAGTGAAAAGTCACCACCTGTTTTAGGTCATTTGACCTCCCAAGAAAAGACATGCTGATTACTCCCATTAATTCTGTGAAAGCTAATGAATGTTTCTGTAGGCTAAAATTATCCATGTACCTGTGACAGTGGGTGAACACTTTGCACTTCGATTTGGGTTTTAGAAGCTTTTTTTTAGAAGTTTTTAACCACTACATTTTCAGCATTCACTAAGGGATTACATTTTACATTAGGTGGGTATCCTTGGCATAACTATGGTATCAGATGTGATTTAAATCACCTTTATTGGGTATAATTTGTATGCAAAAATGTACTCATTTTTAAGTTAATGAATGAAGTTAATGAATTTTGACGTATGTATCTACTCATATAACTACCCCCCCCATTCAAGATATAGAACCTTTTAAATCCCCTAAAACTGCCCTTATACCTCTTTCAGTTAGTCCTTCTCCTCCCTGAAGACAACTAGATTCCGATTTTTATTTTCCTTAGATTAGGGAACTTTTTCTTGAAATTCGCCTGGAGTCATAGAGTATATACTGTTTTGTGTCTGGCTTCTTTTCCTCAACATAGTAGTTTGGAGATTCATCCATATGTGTATTAGTGGTTCATTCTGTTTTGCTGCTGAGTAATGTTATGTTTTACTGCAATTTGTTTATCCATTATTTTGTTAATAGACATTTGATTTTTTCCCCTTGTTTTTGACTATTGTGAGTAAAGCTGCTATAAACAAGATTCTTCTATGAGCCTTTCTGTGGACAGTAATTTCTTTTGATTAAATACCTAAGAGTGGAATTGTTCTGTCATAGGCCTGGTTTATGTTTTACTTTAGAAGCGTGTATATAATTTTATATGTGTAACTTTTCCAAACTCACACCATTCTCAGCATGCATTTTTAGTTCATATCTGTAAATCTCTGTATTTTGTACTAGTTATGGATACTAATTTGTACTAAATGGTTTCTCTAAGCAGAGAGCTTTCTGGAATATTTTTCATGTAATAATTGAAATCTAGTAAATAGTTTTATGATATATTTATTTTCTTAAAAATCATAAGTTACAGTGTATCTAATATTGACTTAAGTAGATTTGTAATTATCAACTTGGTTGTGCAGAATTCTAAATTTTCATTTCTTCGTAGATAGCATATGTTTGAATTTTGAAGTGTGCATTCTTCAATTTATGTAGTGCTCTTCATTAAATATATATATAATTAAATGAGATGTTTGATATACGAATAATAAACTAATCTACTAAGGTAAAATTTAAATGACCAAATGAGGAATTTCTTTCCTTTTTCTTGATCTCTTTTGTCAATAGCACTGCCCTTCCTATTTTGGTAAATCCTTATTTCACATTGGTTGCTTAAAATGAAGGGTCCCTTATATTAGGTAAGCAATAGCCATAATGTAGGGGAATTGCACCTTGGATAATAGCATGATGACCAAGACTTGTTTGTTTCAGGATTTTAGCTCTAGCTCCAAAGCTGAAAATAAAGGTTAACAACTATTCTTGCCTTCTAAGTAGGAATGTGGGACTTAGTAAAAGAGAATAGAAGTGTAGCACCCACTTCCCTTATATAACAGAAATTAGAAAAGAGAGGAGTATTATTGGTGTCATTCAGATGAAGAATTGTTAATCTGTTGAAGTTAGTTCTGTGACCTTTCCCTGTTTTCCCCCAAAGGACCTTTTGTTCCCAGCCCAGAATTTGGGTGTGTCTGCTGGAAGTGTAGATTGGTATTTAACATCTTGTCTGGATGTTTAATGAGCCACAGAATCTTGTGTCTTTTACTGCAGTAGCATCTTCCAGATAGATATTGAGGGAGCATTCCTGAACATAGACTCGTTTCTGGAGGGGAGGAGGATAAATGGAGTCAGCGAGATGGCATGTTGAGTGAGAAGATAGTAATGGAAAGAGCTGACATTTGTCTATCTGGTATGGTAAGAAAGCATGAGGACTGACTGACTTTCTTTTTTCTTTTTTCTTTTTTTTTTTTTTTTTTTTTTTTTTTTTTTTTTTTTCTTTTCTTTTCTCTCCTCTCCTTCTCTTCTTTTCTCTTCTCTTCTCTTCTCTTCTCTTCTCTTCTCTTCTCTTCTCTTCTCTTCTTTCTTATCGTGGATCAAGTGGACACTATGGAACGTAACCAGGATAGAGTTATCTTGGTAGTTGCTGGCAGGGAGAGCTTGCCATATGAGAGGACTGTGGGTAGGATAGTAAAAAGTCAGTCTTAGAATGTACCCCTGTGGGGCACCTGGGTGGCTCAGTGGGTTAGAGCCTCTGCCTTCAGCTCAGGTCATGATCCCAGGGTCCTGGGATCAAGGCCCGTATTGGGCTCTGCTCAGCAAGGAGCCTGCTTCTTCCTCTCTCTCTGCCTGCCTCTCTGCCTACTTGTGATCTCTGCCTGTCAAATAAATAAAATCTTAAAAAAAAAAAAAAGAATGTATCCCCATGCCAAGAAGTTACTATGCAGGGTGGAGGGGCCAGCCTCTTATGCTTGCTGTAACTTAGAGGTTAAATGCTGCTGCGAAGACCAGTAATATACTGTCTAAACTGGGTGCCTTTGAGAAAGAGAAGGTATTATCAATAATTACGCAAGGATAACATCATCCTTCATGGCCATCCAGTAAACCCTCATGGATGTAGGCACACAGGGCGTTTGTACCTCTTTTGCCTATCCTGATTTGTGAGAACTAGAAACTTAAGGGAGGAAGTGGAGAAAATTGAGAGAGTCAGGAAGAATATTGGAAAAAAAATTGGATTATGTTCTTTCTCAACCCCAGCGCCTGGGGTTGGGGTGGGGTTATATGGATACTCTTTGATTAAGATATGAAATTGAAGATTTAAATTGGACTAGAATGTGTTGCAATGCTAGAAAGTGATTGAGAAGCAGTAGGATTTATCTGGGACATCATGGAAAGATGGGAAAGTGCGAATTGGAAGAGTACATTTAAGGTGATGAAATTAAAGCATATATCCTGTTCTATTTATTTGGTCATTTTCTTAGTTTAATAGGATTTTAAGCTAAACAAACCTTCAGTTTGTACCTACAATATGATATGTGAGGTATTGTGTTCAGCATTTTAGGGAAGGCAAAGATGGCTAAGATTTTCTGCCCAGAGGTATCTTCTGTTTAGTGTATAGAGCTAAGTGATCCATGGTGGAATGACATAGGTGCTCTACACATGTAAGTGGAAATGCTGTGGGAACATGGAAACAACTGAATGCTGCTTGGGTTCAGGCAGGTTTTGTGCTCCAGGCTGAATTTGGCCTGGGCCTTGAAATAGGAGAAGGGGATCAGCTGGGAAGAAAGGCATTCTAGCATGAGGTAATAATCAAGACATGGAATTGGAAATGAATAGATACCTAGAAAGAAATAATGCTCATTCCACACTGAAAATTTTACGTTTTAGAAAATGGTTTTAAAGCACTAGTTAAGCATGTTTACCCATGTTATAATTCTGGTTGAAGTGTGGTATTCTTATATGTCATTTTTTTATTTCCTTAGTAATGCACAAAATGGTGTCTATCTTTTTGAGATACAGTGTGGAAATGTTATTCACTTTAAAACCTAGATGGTTATAAGCATCCAAAACTAAACTTCTAAATCTAGTCACAGTCTATTACTTTCCTTGATTTAAAACAGTAAAATGTAGAGAAGATGATGATTTTTACATATGATCTTAAGAAGCATTTGGCAGTGCAATTAGTTTCATAACAAGTGATTGTTTTTTAAAGCCTTCCCAGAATAAGAATGAGTATCTTGATGCTGGTGTCACTTTTAAATAGCTATGGTTCCAGGAATGTGTCTGTTCACGTTGTTATCTTAAATACACACCTTATCTATCCATATTGCTGTACTTCAGATGTGAAAGTAAAAATAAAGGTGTGAAGTGCCTAGCAGACTTGTATGGATTTATGTAAATCAGAAAACATACAAACAATCCATTACTACTGAGACCTTAATGTATTAAATTCAAGTATGGACTATTTCCCGAAATTCTTACACACACACACACACACACACACACATATACACACACACACCCTCGTACCCGGTGGTTTACTTTGCAAAAAAAAAAAATATAGTGAAAATCTGTAATTTATAAAAGGTTTCTTCCTCTGAACTCCTGACACCTATCCAATTGTGATACCTCCATATGGATATTTAAAGGTATTTAAATAGAAAATGCACAAAACTCAACTATCTTTTTACTTAAACTTGTTTCATTTTTAGTCTTCCCCGTCTTAGTAAATGACATGTTTATTCCTGTTACTCAGACCAAAAACCTTGGAGTCCTGTCTCTTCTCTCTTCATATCCATACCTCATTAGTTAGTAGTTCATATTGCTTTACCATCAAAGTACAGGTAGAATCTGAATTTTACCACCTCTCAGCACCTCCACTATCACCTGGTTCAAGTCATTATCATTTCTTACTTGGATTATTTTAATACCTCCTGACTGTTTGCTCAGCTTCCTCTTAAAATCTTCAACCCTTAATCCAGCACTTCAGTTTAGTCTCAGTGCAGTAGCCAAAATAATCATGGTTAAAATGCAAGTTAAATCCTGTCATTCTTCACTTAAAAACATTAGTCCCCTTTCTTTCTCAGTGTAAAAGCTAAAGTCTTTGTAGTAGCCTATGAGACTCTACATGACACTGCCCCATCTGCAACCTCATCTCTTGACTGTCTTGTTTAGGGCTCTCTATTTACACCTGACACCATGTTGTTTCTTGAATAGTTGACTTCAGAGGCTTCGCATTTATTTTTCCCTCTTTCTGGAATGCTCTTCCCACAGATAACTTCTTAGCTTTTTTTCCTAATCTTTCTTGGACCTTTACTGAAATGTTACATTTCTAGTGAGACCTACTTTGACCATCTTATTTAAAATGTCTCCCAGCCCCCAATTGCTTTATTTTTTTCTGGTTAGCACTTTCCCAGTCTATCTTATTGTCTATTACTTTTACTTTTTTATGATCAGTATTTCCTGTTGGGATGAAAGCTTGATGAGGGCAGGGTATTCAGTTTTGTTTTACTACTTATTAACACACTGGGAATCATTCCTGGCACATAGTTGGTATTTAACATATAAATGAGTGAATGAAAGATAATAAAAGACTGCCTTTATAAGGGTTAAACCTGACTAAAACTAGATGTGCCCTTTACTGGCGTATTTGGTTAGTGATGCTATTCCCAGATGTCTGAATGATACTTTAAAATTTTTAAATCAAATGTATTCTGGGTATAATTTGCATATAATAAAAGACAGTTATTTTAGACATACAGGTCAATGAGTTTTGACAAACATACCTTGTAACTACTACTATAACGAGGTAAAGAACATTTCTGTCACCTCAAAAAGTTCCCATGTATCCCTTTACAGTCATTTTTTCCTCCTTTGTTATTTCCAGGCAACTATTGATTTGATTTTTGTCACTGTGAATTAGTTCTGCCTGCTCTAGGGTTTCACATAAGTAGGAGCACACATTATGCATTCTTTTCTCCATGAGGTTTTTGAAGCTTATTTCTATGTGTTGTATATCTTAGTAGTTCCTTTTCACTGCAGAGTAGTGTGCATTGTGAAAATGTGCCACAGTTGACCTATACATGGACATTGGGGGTGTTTGAAGTTTTTGCCTATAAGAAATGATGCTACTGTGAATGTTCACATTCAAGTATTTGTGTACATATGCTTTAATTCTTCTGGGTTAAGTAATCCGGGAGTAGAATTCTAGTGTCCCGTGGTAAAGTGTGTGCTGATTTTCTAAGAAACTGCCAGACTGTTTTCTAAGTGATTGGACCGTGTTCCCCAGGAGGGGATGAAAGTGCTAGTTGCTCCATATTCTGGCCAGCACTTGATACCATTCTAGCATTCTTTTAAGTTCAGACATTTTCCCGAGTGAGTAGTTTTATCTCATTGTGGTTTTAATTTGCATTTCTCTGATTGTTAGTGATGTTGATCTTTATTTACTTATTGGTCATTTTATCTTTTGTGAAGTATCTGTTCAGATCTTTTGACAATTTAAAACAAATTGGGATTGTTTTCTTATTATTTAGTTATAAGGGTTTTTAACATACCTGGATACTAGTCCTTTGTCAGATATATTTTTTCCTGGTTTGTAGATTGCTCTTTCGTTCACTGATAATTTCTTTTGAAGAGCAGAAATAAATTAAATTTTAAATTAATCTAGTTTATCAATATTTTCTTTTTTTGATCTGTGCCTTTTCCCCCTTTCCTTTCCTTTCCTCCTTCTTTTTTTCCCCTGCCTGAAAAGCTTTAGTTAACTACAGGTTGTGGAGATTTTCTCCTGTGTTTTCTTAAAGTTTTGCAGTTTTAGCTTTTACATTAGGTCTCGTTTGGAGTTAATTTTTGTGTAGAGTGTGAGGTAAGGATCAAGGTTCATTCTTTTCCATGTCTAGTTGTTCAAGAAACAAGTGTTTCTTGAATTCAGGAAACACTGTTTCTTGAATAACTAGACAGTTTCAGAAAACTGTCTTTTCTCCTTTGAGTTAAAGAAAACGTTTGTTAAAAATCACATAATTGTATAAAACGTATGGATCTTTTCCTAGACTCTTAAATTGGTTTATATGTTTATCATGCCAGCACAACAATGTTTTATACTGTCTTGAAATCAGTGGTGTAAATTCTTTAACGTTTTTTTGAAATTGTTTGGGTCCTCTTAAGTCCTTTCCATTTCCATATTGATTATAGAATTAATTTGTACATTTATACAAAATACCTCTAGGAATTTTGATTGGCATTGCATTAAACTGATCAATTTTGGGAGGATGAATTTCTAAACAGTGTTGAGTTATTTCAACCCACAGACATGGTATATTTTCACTTTTTTATTCTTTAATTTCTCTCAGCAGTGTTTTATAGTGTTTATTATGCTAGTCTTTGATGTCTTTTGTTAAATTTATCCTAAGTGAATAGGATATGAATTGTATTTTTGGATGCTATTGAAAATGTAGTTAAAATAAATTTTACAGTTGGTCATTGTTAGTACTAGAAATATAATTGATTTTTATATGTTGAATGTGTATCCTGGTACCTTATTTATTCATTAATTTTTTTCACTTTTGTATGGGACTTCCTCAGGATAATTTGTAAATGATTGCATTAATTACAAATAAAGAGTTTTGTATCTTTCTTTCCAATCTTTATGTCTTTTCTTTCTTTTTTAATATACTGATTAGGACTTACAATGCATTGAAAAATAGAAGCAGTAGAGTAAGCATCCTTACCTTGTTCCTGGACATAGAAAGCATTCAGACTTCCACTATTATGTATGATGTTAACTGCAAATATCTTTATAAATGGCATATATCAGGTAGAGCAAGTTCCCTTTAATTTTTAGTATGCTGAGGTTTTATTATAAATGGATGTTAAATTTTGTCATATGATTTTTCTGTATCTACAGAAAGAATCATTTAGTTTTTCTTGTCAAATTTATTAATTTGATATATTGGCATTGGTAGGTTGGATCCTATAATCAACCTTTGCATTTGAAAGCCCCATTTGGTTATGATGCATTCTCATTTAATATCATGCTTAATTTGATTTATAACATTTCTTAATGATTTGAAAATGTTTATGAGGGATATCTCTTTTGGGGGATAGTGTTATGGACTGAATATTTGTGTCTCCCCAAAATGTATGTGTTGAAGTCCTATGTGATGGTATTTGGAGGTTGGATCTTTGGAAGGCAGTTAGGTTTGGAAGAGGTCATGTGGGTGAGGCCCCCATAATGGAATTGGTGTCCTTATAAGAAGAGGAAGAGACCAGAGCTTGCTTGCTCACTCTTCCCACCACATGAGGGCATGTGAGGACACAGCGGGAAGGCATCTTTCTATAAACCAGGAAGGGGGTCCTCCCTGGGAAACCAGCTTGGCCAGCATCTTGATCTTGGAATTCCCTGCTTGCAAAACTATGAGAAATAAATACCTGTTGTTGAGCCACTCATTTTGTGGTATTTTATTATGGCAGCTCAAGCTGATGGGACAGTATAATGTTTTTGTCAGATTTTGGTATCAAGGTAATGGTCATCTCATTACAAAAATCATTTGAAAAATCTAGTAACCTTTTATTAAACTAGAAATAAAAGGAAATTTCCTCAGTATAATAAAAGTCATCTATGTAAAAACAGAGCTATGGAATGGTGAAAGTAAATACTTTTCTCCAAGATCAGGAACAAGGTAAGTGTTTTGCTATCACCAGTTCTATTTAATATTATACTAGAGATTCTAGCCAAGACAATTAGGTAAGAAACACACAAGCATCCAGAGTAGAAAGAAGACATAGAACTATATTTGTAGATGACAGGATATTTATAGAAAATTCTAAGAAATCCATTAAAATCTATCACAACTAATAAATGAACAGCAAATTGTAAGGTACAAGAGTAGTATTTCTATATACCAACAATGAACAATATAAAAGGGCAATTAAAACAATTCGGGGGGCCTGGGTGGCTCAGTGGGTTAAAGCCTCTGTCTTCGGCTCAGTTCATGATCCCAGAGTCCTGGGATCGAGCCCCACATCGGGCTCTCTGCTCAGCAGGGGACCTGCTTCCTCCTCTCTCTCAGCCTCTCTCTCTCTGCCTACTTGTGATCTCCGTCTGTCAAAAAAAAAAAAAATTAAAAAAAAATTCATTTATAATAGCAACAAAAAAATCAAATAGGAACACATTTAACAGAAGCAGTAGAAAAATTGTCCAAAACCTACCAAAATTGTTGGACGACCTTATATGTTTGTGTATCAGAGGACTTAATACTGTGAAATTGACAATAGTCTACCAAATAATCTATAGAATCAAGTCAATCTCTATCAGAATCCTAGCTGCCCACCCCTTTTAATAAAAAAACTGATCCTAAAATTTAAATGGAAATTCAGGTATCTAAGATAGTGAAAACAATTCTGAAAACAAAAATTAAGGACTTATCTTAATTTTAAAACTTACTACAAAGCGACAGTTATCAAGGCAGTGTGATGCTGGTATAATGAGCAACATAAAGATCAATGAAATAGAGTTGGTAGTCCAGAAATAAACCCTAATGCTTATGATCAGTTGATTTTTGACAAGAGCACTGACATAATTTAATAGGGAAAGACTAGTCTTTTCAACAAATGGTACTGGGACAACTGTGTATCCATTAGCAAAAGAATAAAGTTGGACCATTTCCTTAACCAGGGATTAAAATTGATGCCAAATGGACTATAGACCTAAATGTAGGAACTAAAACTATAGAACTTGGAAGAAAATGTTAAGAGTCAATCTTCATGTCCTTGGGTTAAGCAGCGCCTTCTGAGAAAACATCACAAGCACAAGTGACAAAAGAAAAAAAAATAGATAAATTGGACTTCATCAATATTGAAAACTTCTGCTTCAAAAGACACCATCAAGACAGTGAAATGCCAGCCCACCAACTGGGAGAAAATATTTGCCGATCATATTTCTGGTAAGGGACTTGTATCCATAACATATAAAGGACTCTTACAATTCAAAAAGGCATTTGTCAGAAGACAAATGACTTAAAAATGTGCAGAGTATCAGAATAGACACATTTTGGGGGAAATATGAAATGTCTATTTGTCCCATCTGTTTTTACTTCTTTTCCTGCTTTCTTTTGAATTAGTTGAGTATTTTAGTGTTTATTTTTATATCACCTTTTGGGTTATAAGCTGTGTACATCCTTCTATATTTATTTCAACTAGTGGTTCCTGTAAGATATAATACACATCTTATCCCAGTCTATATTCAATGCTTCTTATACCACTTTACATATCATTTAAGAACTTTACAACAATCTGGATCCCCCCCATTCTTTGTAGTTGTTGTATATTTTAACTCTGTGTATCATGTAAAATATACCATTGAAAAAATTTTTTTCTTTAAAACTCAATTTTATTTTAAAGGAATTAACAAGTGAGGGGTGCCTGGGTGGCTCAGTGGGTTAAGCCTCTGCCTTCAGCTCAGGTCATGATCTCAGGGTCCTGGGATCGAGCCCCCGCATCGGGCTCTCTGCTCAGCAGGGAGCCTGCTTCCCCACCCCACCCTCTCTGCCTGCCTCTCTGCCTACTTGTGATCTCTCACTCTCTGTCAAATAAATAAATAAAAGCTTAAAAAAAAAAAGAATTAACAAGTGAGAAAAAAGCCTATTATATTGACCTGCATAATTACCTTTTCTTGTGCTTTTCAAAATTCCTTCATGTAGATCTTTACTTTTGTATAGTATAATTTTTCTTCAGTTTGATGAACTTCTTTAACATTTCTTACACCAGAGGCCTGCTGTCAACCAATTCTCACCTTGTATTTGAAAATGTTTTTTTAGCTTTTATTTTTCAATTGTACCGTCGGTTTCTTTTCCCCTTTGATTTCTTCTGCTCTTTAAAAAATATCTTCCGATTGTCTTCTAGCTTACATTTTTCCCCCATTTTCTTTGGATGAGAAGTCATTGGGGTTCCTTATTTTTTCTTGGGGACTTAGTATGATATGTCTTGATGTAATTTTTAAAAATATGTATACTGTTTAAGGTTTTTAGAGTTTCTTAGATCTGTAGATTTATGGATTTCAAATTTGAAAACTTGTAGGCTGTTATTTTTTCAAGATTTTTTTCAGCTTCTCTCTTTTGGGGATTTTAGTTATATGTATGGTGACTAGTTATTTAATTACACATTGGTGACTACATATTATTCCACAGGGCACCAAGGCTCAATTCACTTTTTTCCCTTCTTTCCCCCTCTCTGCTTCTTTTTTGGGTGCCTTCAAGTTAAATTTAGGATCTTCTCTTCTACATTTTCACAAGACCATCTAATCAATTTTCCTTTTTTTGAAGACTTTCTGACTTAATTTCTGGAAGTTTTACTTTTGAAATAGCTTTCATTTCTTTTATTATCATTTTAAATGTAAATTCTTGAGTACATTCATAAGTAGTGTTGTAATGTACTTGCTGTTTTAAAGTCCTACTGTACTATTTCCATTGTTTCTGCCATTTCTGTATCATTTCCTATTGTTTTTGTCTTGTTTGAGTCACATTTTTCTTCTTCACATGTGCGGTAATTTTTTGTTGGTTGATGAGCAATGTGAATGTTGTATTGTTGAATGTCTTGATTTTATTGCCTTTTTTAAAAAAATATTAGTTTTGACAGGCAGTTTTAAATTCTCTGTGGATTAACTTGGTTTTCTTGAGGCTGGTTTTTTTGCTTTATAGGATTGTTCTTGAGTGGCCTCTATTCTAGAGCTAATTTAATCCTGTTACTAATGTGTGACCCTTTTTCATGCTCTGCTGAATACCATGTATGTTCAAAGAAGTCTCTCTGCTCTTCTGTTGTAATCTTGAATGTCTGCTAGGCCGACGTGACCTTTGGCTAGTGTTCATGTTATTACTCTCTCATCTTCGTTCTTCAGCTAGTCTCGTGGAATCTTACAATATTCATTGGAAATATGCATATGGGGTTCTTATTTAGATATGTGGAGCCTTTTCTCTGTATTGCTCCTTTCTGTTATGTACTGTATCCTTAGAAATTCCAGTTACCTCAGTCTTCCTAAAACTCCAAAATCTGTTTCCTCAACTGAGCTGGACCGCTATGTACTTTTTATCTCCTTGCATTGTGATCCATAGAGTGCTGCTAGGTAGAAATCTTATGGTGAGCCATAGGACTCCCTTACTGATTTTCCTTCTTTAGGGATCACAGTTCTGCACTACTGTATTGTCCAGTGTCTGAAAACAGTTTTCTGTATTTTGTACAGGTTTCCGGTTGATTATAGTGGGAAGGGGGCATGTCTCGTGCCAGTTATTCCATCATAGTGATCATTGAAAATACCCTCTTACTCTCTTTTAGTACTAAAATTTTCAGAAAAAATAAGTTTTTGGGTATATTAAAAAAGGTTTTTATTGGTATATACCCTGGTATAAAAAATAGTTGAACTTTGTTCAGCCCCTTTCTTCCTTTCGTTCTTTCTCCTCTTTCTTGATGTCTTTTTAAAATTGTGTGATACAAACTTCTATAGCCTTGGCCTGTTGAAGATGCTCCTCTTCTAGTTTTCCTTGTTTCTGTTTTCCTTCTCCAGTATTTTGTTCATATTGAGACCAATTTCAGTTTTTAGTGACTCTCTTCTTCGAAACTATTATTTATCTATTTTTTTGATTATCCTTGTTATTCACAAAAGGGAACTTTAAAATTTAATCCTGGCATTTAAGGACCTCTCTAGGTAGGCTTTAGTCTGCTTTGTCTACTGTCATTTTCTATCTTTTTATACCTAAAACATATTCTGATATTTTGGTTAGCATTCCTATACTTAGTACTATCTCTTTTTCTTTGATAATACTATTTTCTTTCCTGAAAACCCCTTTCACCTCTCCCTATTAAAATCCTAATCATTCTTGAAAGTCTCCTGTTTCTTTATGCTGGTGCTCTTCTTACTTAAATGTTACAGTCCTTTGAATATTTGTCAAGTAGTCCTTACTAAATTGTAAGCGCATTGAATACTTTACTCATCTTTTGATTCTCCCATAGTGCCTCACCAGTCTAGAATCTGGCACACCGTTGATGTTCTGTAAATGTTTATTGAATATTTATGTGAACAGTTTTTAAAATAGGAAGCCTTTAGGATATCTTGAAGTAGATCTCCAGTGTGGTCTGTTGAATGAATAAGCTTATGTGTAAGAGTGTTCTAATGACAACAGGCATTGTTTTGCATGGCTGCAGTTCCAGAGTAGGAAATAGATGGAAATAAAGGGTCCATTTATTTGATCTCAGTAGTGTTCACCCAGTAAAGATGGAATGGCTATGGGCAAACTGAGCTGATATAGTAACTTATTCTCTGATATCATCCATATCTTTCTCTTTTTGTTTAAATTTTATGGCAGTCCTCTTGATTAACCTGTTTTGGTCAACATATCTTTTAGTGAGGGACAGGAGCTATTTGTGATGGTATGGCTGAATACAAGTAAGCCCTCAGTGACTTGTGTACAAATGGTAGAGACACAGCTATTTTCTGTATTTTATGACTAAGTATGGAGATGAGTGATGGGTGCCATGGAAGAACAGTGAAGGAGCACTTGGGTATTTCGTTGTCCTTTTAGGTTCTCAGAGACCTGTATCTAGGTACAGATTAGGGAGGACCGAATGCACCACTTTCACTGACTGAGTAGTCATATTGTCTTCACATTGTCCTTCGGATAAGTGAAAGTCAGTTGCCATTGGTTCATTCTGTACACTCTTCCATTTATTTATAACTACTGTCAGTTCGCTAAGACCATCCATTCGAAAACTATCTTCTTGAGGACCATGATGTACTGGGGACTTGTGCTTGCACTAAAAAGATAACAAAGACATACCTGCTGGGGGAGTGGTAATGATCATCAAAAGTCCTGCTTAGTGATTTGAGCTCACAGTTTAAAGAACATGACATTTAATACTTTTATTTGTCAAAAAGCATGTGGGCATTGTTAGTAGATGTAGTTTTAAAGAAAGCCTTCCAGGGCTACATTTTGTGTCTGATATTGTAATGAGAGATGGTTTTGCTTATACAACTTCAGGTAGTGATATTTATATCTTTGGAATTACTGTTTAGGAGATAGTCACCAGCAAAGAAATCTATAGTTTCTTAATTTTCTTAAAGATATATATCTTTTGTTATGTTGCACAATTGTGGTGTTTTGTGTAAGGTAACTGAAATATATAAAAAACGGTTTGTTGGGAGACTTTTATCACCTGAATCAGTTATTATTTTTTAATAAAGATTAAAACATTGGCATCACAATTGGTGAAAAAAATCCAGTTTCTTTCTTTTTTTAACTTTCCAGTGTATTGGCCTTTTGTAAACAGATGGTCAGATTAAAAGCTATCTAAATGAAAGTGCCTTAGAGCAAAAATTTATAGATATTTGGAAAAAAAATAAAGTTAGTGCATAAAAAATTCTTTGGGCCTCTTATTCAGAAAGTTTCATTAATTACCCTCCTTAGCTGATGACATCCTGTTATCAGTTGTCAGGCCAAGACACTTTTCTTGTTTTATAGTTTTCTTTTATTTTATCCCTTATCCCCACTCTGGTTTTCTGTCCACACCTCCCCTAGCAGATCCCCACTCACATGTGCTTAGTATAAGCCCCTAGATTGGTAACTTGTCTTTGATAAATGCAGAGTGATTTTTATATTGTTAGGTACCTTATGTTCAGACCTTCTTTTTTTCACTTGCTGTTTTTAGATTAGACATGTTATGGCATGTATTTCCAGCCGATGGCTTCTAAACATAGTTTGTTCACATCTGAGTTTATCTATCCAGGTAGTGGGCACATGGGTTCCCTTTAGTACCTGTCAAACAGCGCTGTGTTAAATATCCTCATACAGGTTCAATATGGTTTTATATATAAGTTCTTTGGGGGCATATATCTTGGAGTGGGATTGTAGGGTTGGAGGATAGGGGATTACCTCCGCATTTATTGATTTGTCTCTTTTTCATAGAATTTTTGTATCATCTGACCATTTTGTATCATTTGACCTTTGATTTATAGGCAGTTTTTTAATTGTGGTAAAATATACATAACAAAATTTACCATTTTAACCATTTTTCAGTGGCGTTAAGTACATTTACATTGTTGTGTAACCATCACCACTATCTATCTCCAGAACTTTTTTTCATTTCCCAAACTAAAACTTTATACCCATTAAAGAACAACTTCCCATTTCCCCCATCCCCAGCCCCTGGCCACAACTATTCTACTTTTTCCTCTATGAATATGAATGCTCTAGGTACCTCATATAAATGAAATCATACAGTATCTTCCCTTTTGTGACTTTTTTTTTTACTTAGTATAATGTCTTCAAGTCTCATCTATGTTGTAACATGTGTCAGAATTTCTTTCTTTTTAAGGCCAAGTAGTTGTGTGTGTGTGTGTGTGTGTGTGTGTATGTGTATGCTACATTTAAAAAAAATTGATTCATCCATTGATGGACACTTGGGTTGCTTCCACCTTTTAACTATTGTGAATAGTGATGCTATGAACATGGGTGGACAAGTACCAGTTTAAATCCCTGCTTTCAGTTCTTTTTGGTATATATTTAGAAATCGAATTGCCAGTTCTTATGGTAATTTTAGTTTTATTTTTTGAGGAGCTACCATACTGTTTTTTTATAGTGGCTACATCATTTTACATTCTCACCAGCAGTGCACAGTTTCTCTATATTCTCAACAACATATGTATAGAAAGCTTTTTAAAAGAGAACTCTGTGTTATAATAATCATAGTAGCTACCAATAAGTTAGAGCTTATTGTGTGCTAAGGTCATTTTGTATGTGCTTTACATGTATAGAAACACTTAGTCCACACTACACCAAATAATAGAGGTCCTGGGATAATAGAATGGGAAACTTGAACTTTTAGTTGGGGCATCAGTATTCAACAGATGATTATTAGGAAGTACCACACCACATGCAGAATTATAGAAATTCTGGTTTTGTGACCTTGGAATCTTTTCACTCAAATGGAGTTATCAAAAGGAGGAAGTTCATCAGGCAGATTTTTCTGGAATGTCACTGGAGGGCTGTGTGTTTTAGTCCTGCATCCCACAAGTAAGGGATGGTTGAATCTTTTACCAAGCTTAGTGAGAGAAGTTTCCACTGATGGATATGGGTCTTGCACTTAGAGTCACATGAGACTCATGCCTGGGAGAGCTGTGGCAGCAGGATTGGGTTGGAAGAAGTTATTGTACTCCTCTCTTTCAGCAGATCAAAAGTGTATTTGTGTCTTCCAGAATATAAATATTAACCTGGTGTTATTGAAAAGAGAACCTGCCCAAGAGAGTTTTCTGCCAGGGCAAGAGGATCCCAGGAGGAGAGTTGTGGGGTATACTGCCAGGGTTCAGAAACTGAGGGGGCATTGGGAGGGAGCTTTTAGTTGACGGACAGCACTGCCCCTGGCAGGAGTTTATTGAGTGGAGGATAATACCCTCCATTATATGGAATGATGCACATAAGCTTCCTAAGAAAGGAAAATTTGGTTTTAAACACTTGCCATATCCACATAGTTTGTAAGCCATTTTTGCACAGTAGCAGTCAAATAAGAACTGTTCTATGTGACTGGCTTCTTTTCTCTCCCTGACCTTGACCCTGGTGGGTTCTGAAAACTTAGGAAGGTGGCAGAAGAGAAACTTGCTAGTTGAGAGGAGAAAGAGATTGTTCCTTTGCTCGCTGATGGTGGCCAGCTCTGGGATGCCTCAGCCTAATGGAGAACACAAGATTTAATGTTAAATGTTCTTTAGAGTTTGATTATTACTTGGATCTAATCTTTTAATTTTAAAAAATTTCAAATCTACAGAAATGTTAAAACAGTAAAATAATAAATACTTCATAGCTTTTACCAGTTAGTAACTTTTACTACAATTATATATGGTATTATACTTTTTTGGCAGGTGAAGTATGGCTGGACCATTGGGGGAAAAATGACACTTTGCCCCTAAATGCTTTAGGTTATATATCTTAAAGATTGAGGTAGTTTCATGTGTAATCACAGTACTGTTATCACACCCAGTATCACACAATACTGTTATCACACACAATACTATTTACCACTGATACAATAATGTTATATAACACATTGTCTGTATTCAGATTTCCCTAGTTGTCTATCTAGAATAGTCATTTTAAATTACTGAACTGAGGCTTACCATTTAAAGTGATTATATGATTTTCTGTTACTTAAAAGGGACTAGTCAAGTCATGAGGATTACTTGAATTTTCTAGGACAAAGGTTGCTTTACTGTTGAATAGGTTTAATAGACCAGAAAGAGACAAAAATAAAATTTTTGCAAGAGACCAATCATTTCTGCATGGTCAACATGTTGGATACATTTAAAAAAATTTTTTTTTTTTAGAGAGACTTTATTTATTTTAGAGGGAGAGGGTAAGCAAGTGAGTGAACGTGAGTTGGATGAGAAGCAGTAAAATAAAAAATAAAAAATTCCTAAAACCTAGTATTTAACTTTGTTAGAATTTACTTATTTAGAATTTCAAACATTTTGTATATTAGCTATAGTGATAGTTTTGTTGTGGCTAGAAATTTTTTTTGTACTTTAAAAACTTTAATAGACGGGCGCCTGGGTAGCTCAGTGGGTTAAGCCTCTGCCTTCAACTCAGGTCATGATCTCAGGGTCCTGGGATCGAGCCCCACATCTGGGCTCTCTGCTCAGTGGGGATCCTGCTTTCCCCTCTCTGTCTGCCTCCCTCTCTGCCTACTTCTGATCTCTCTCTCTGTATCAAATAAATAAAATCTTAAAAAAAAAAACTTTAATAGATTTTTTTCCTTACAGTCTTAGTACTAAAGGATTTTGTAACTTTGTCTTAAAAAACACACTTCTGTTGGAAGCCAATAAAATGCCTCTCAAAATATCCCTATTTACATAAATATATTAGTGATTTCTGAGTGTTAAACACAATTTATGTCTTCCTTTTTGTTTAGTTTGGTATACTTTGTAAAGATATAAAAATGAATAATCATTAAAGGGAATTACACTGATAAATGAGATGATTATAGCTGACCTTTGTAAGAGAAACAATTTATTCATCAATCTTTAGTGTTTCTTAGCAACACAGAGTACTCCTACCCTGAACATTTTCATATCTTTCTTCAAACACAGTTTGGAGATATTTTATATAACCTGATGGTTGTCCATCTGTCCTGTAGCTCTCACTGCTTCTTCATTACCTAATGTACTCATTAAACTTCTTATTCATATAATATATTCTTTCAGCTTAGTAACCCACAGTATGACTTGAGAATCATTTGCTTGTCAGAATCCTAAAAGGGTCCTGGGAAATAAATTCCTTTTGTGTATGGTGAAGCTAAAAGTTACTGAAAGTGTGTTATATTTTCATAATAAAACAAGTGTGAAAATATTGCCTTGGGAGCTAGCTATTTTCTTATTGTCCTTAGTTTCTAAGGGAAGTAGTTTAATCAATTGTGATAAAGAAATAGCATGGCCATATTTTCACAAGTTGACTTGTATTCAATTTAGATCGCAATTTATGAAAAGGCTAGGTTCATAGGGAATGTATTCCTCCATCCTTCACCCATTCAACGAATACTTGTTGAGCACTTAAAACATGCCAGGCTCAGTGACAGACCCTGCAGGTTCAGTGTTGAACAAAAACATGGGGTCTCTGCCCTCCAGAAAAGGATTGTGGCTGTCTGAGAGCATGTAATGGAAGAGCCTGATGTGGCAGATAGGAAAAGCCTTTTCCTAGGCAGTGTGCCTTAGCTGCTATCTGAAGAGCTTTCTAATAGTGCACGTGTAGTGTCACAGGGTGATTAGGACCTGCAAAAAGGCTAGGGAAGCTGGAGTTCAGAGAGTGATCATCTGCAAGATGAGGCTTGTTTCTGAGAAAGTTTTTGTTTTTAAAGATTTTATTTATTTGATAGAGAGAGACACAGCAAGAGAGGGAGCACAAGGAGGGGCAGTAGGAGAAAGAGAAGTAGGCTTCCCGCTGAACAGGGAGCCCGATGTGGGGCTTGATGTGGGGCTCGATCCCAGGACCCTGGGATCATGACCTGCTTAACAACTAAGCCACCCAGGCCCCTCTTAAGAAGTTGGTTTTGAGAAAGAATCTCATTCTTTATAGATGCTTTATAAGGAATATGAAATCAACAGTCATATTTATATTGACTTCTGTGTATCTGTTTTAAGATAAACTCTGTTTTCAGATACTCACAAATTTGAAGATCCCTTAGAATTCATTTTTTCCATATGGTGTTTTAATGCTGTAAATAGTATTCTGGTTTCATTGGCTAACTCATGCTTGAGTATAATTAGCCCAGTAGCAGGCCCCCCTCTCTTTCTTCCTTGGAACCTGCTTCATTTTCAGATTCCATTAGTTATTGAAGAGTTCTTTCTTATACAAACCAAAGTTTTGGTTTCTACTCATTGATCCTAGTTCTCTAAGGCAAAATGAACAAGTCCAGTTCATTTTTAGACTCTTTCATGTATGATGTGCAGCTACAGGTGTCTCTTTTCCAGAATTTACTCCCAATATTTGAAAAACTAAAAATATATATGAAAAATTTCAAATATATATAAAAGAAGATAGATTAGTAGAATGAAACCCCCTTCCTCCCCTCCTCTGCATGTACCCATTGCCCATCTTCAGCAGTTATCTCCCCATGTCTCTGTTTGATTGACAGATGTTTAATACTTTGTTTGCACTAGGTGCTGTGCTAATTGCCAGAGCTGTAGAAAAAGACCTGACATAGGTTTTAAGGAGTTCCATTTTCCAGTGGAGAAGAAAATAAAGTCAGTTAAAACAGTACAGCATGATGCATAAAGTCATCTAATTTTCAGGAGAACTATGCCATTATAAAGAAATAATGAAAGAAACACACTTAACCCTGCTGATAAATGGTAGAATTAGGGAGGGGGGGTAGAATTAATATATAAATTTAGGCTCTGGAAACACTTTCAGTTAGTCACAGAAGAAGGGAGCAAGGTAAGTCAAAGTTCACCAAACATTCGGAAAGTCACTAAAATAGAAACCCTCATTGGTATGTAAAATCCTCTCTCTGTATATACTTAAGTAGGTATTTTGGGGGAGAGGATTCTTTGCATGAGACCCTTACAGAGTTCTGTGACACCAAATAGGGCCATTGTATAGTTTCTATAAGGGAACTGGATTTTGTAGTAAAATATTTCTTAAGTGATCAGCTCAAACACTTGTGAGGGTTAAAAAGCCAAAAGTGACTCAGTCAAGTCAGCTGTAAGTAATCCTTATTATTGCACATAGATAGGAAGATAACTATTAGTACTCTTCTTATAGCTTAGAAATCTAATGTTTACAGGTACATATTGATTATATATCTTAAAACATGAAATAATTGGTTTTATTCCTATGTTTACAGGTCAGGGATTCAGTATCTAGAGAGGCAGATAACATACCCCAAGTGAAAACACTGTCTTGTTCTCTGGGGTCCTCACTTAACCCCGTTTGAACTGCATGCTGTATGGACACAGGGAAGATTTGAGTGTTAAGAGTTTTGTTCAAATCTGTTCTTACCTGGTAGGTCTTACAAAGATGCATCACTAACATTGATCTTGATACTTACCTAGATATGGCCTGTCTGAATTTTTAGATATGTGGAAGGTCTCTCAGTAAAACTACATGAGATATATGCACATATATGCACACATACACTAATACCAAAGTGCAGTTTCCTTTTATAGCTTTTCCACCTCAGTGAACAGGTACTGTTTACAGTATATACTAGACAAATTGGAAGCAGGTGCTTCTCACTCTCTCTGATCTTTGCAGCCACTCTTTCACTTTGTACTTGCTTGCATCTATACTACATGTGTGTCTGTGGGTTTTGTTCTTTCCTTATGTTCTGGGGTAGATGTGTGACAAGAAGCTGTAGCTTTTTAAAATTCATTCATAATGTCACATTGTACTAGAAGACGAGTTGATTATTCGATCACTCCTTTTATGTATGATTTGCTTGTTTATTTCTTCTCCTATTTACTATTCAAGAACTATATGTGTAGTCTAGTCTGGCAAAGTGATCAACTCTGATTAATTTTTGTAGAATATATTGGAGATTTCATTGATATGTAGCTTTGCGGTGCACTTCATTCATGAATATGATGATTTGTTATGTTTGAATGTTCCCAAAATGGAATTATTTGAAAATTTGTGTAAATTATCTTTATAAATGAAATAAAATGACAAGGTTTATCCTTTCAAATTGATAGGATTTAACTGTTATTAAAATCATATTATTCTCTGACTTACAAAAGTCTTATTTGTTTTTCAGTTATATAATTTAAATAAGTCGTATCTCCCTTTAGAAATGACCCAACTTATTGGACATTTTTATGTGATTTCCATAGTGAACATTTAGATAAGATAGGTGGCTACATAAATTATCTGGGATAAATTTTTTGAGTATTATTGGAAAGCTATCTCAGAATTATGTCACAATTATTACTATTATTTTTAATGCTTCTGTTGTAGTACAGTGTACTGAAAATGTAGTAGGTAAAACACATAGTTTCATCCCTTGAAGAGTTTACATTCTGATAAGGAGGAAGGACTCATGCATAACTAACTTGAATGGAGTACATGGTGTAAAAGAGGCCTTAACTAACTGGCAGAAAATTAGCAAGAGATTTGGGAAAAGGTCATTTTAGGCTGAGTACATAATATGAAAAAGGCAGAGGTGTGGCACAGTATATCAGTGAAGAGTCCCTAGTGGTCCCATATAAGAACAGATAGCCACAGGCTTCCCCTTTGTGGCTCTTAGTCTAGAAAAATTGGGTTTGACTCTCTTGTAAAGGTGTGCAGATCTTTGTTAGGCGTAGACAGCTCTTGAAGATTATGGAACGTCTCTTATGTATCAGAACCAAACACGTCTTGTGATTTATTTGTAACAACTCGTGTTTAGTAGATATTACAACCCTCGGGTTTTTGTTTGTTTTTGTTTTTAAGATTTTATTTTTAAGTAATCTCTACACCCAACATGGGACTCAAACTCACAACCCCCAGATCAAGAAGCACATGCTCTACTGACTGAGTTGGCCAGGTGCCCCTACAACTCTCATTTTAAAGAAGAGATATACTGAGGCTCAGAGGAGTTAAGTGATTTACCCAAGGTCTCATGACAAGTAATTGTCAGAGCTAGGATTCAAACTAATGTTCTTTTGAATCTACATGCTTCCTCTCTTTTAAGTGGAAGAAAGAGACAGTTAGGCTACATCTTAGGAATGTTATCAAAGCAGTTGGTTTCTTGGATTAAAGAGTAATATTGTAGAGGCATGGTAGCTGATTCAGACAAGTAGTAATATGAAATTTGAATTTGGGTTGGTAACAACAGGAGTGAAAAGGAGAGTTTGTGTGAGATTAAGTCGCAGAATCATTGAGTCTGGATAATTAAGAATGTGTGCATTTAGGAGGTAATGGGAGTTGCCTCTGAGTAATGGTGAGAAATAAAAGGAGAGAGCCAGAGAATATACAGTTGTGTAAGTCAAAACAAGGAAGTTTCAAAGATGGGATGATGAACAATTTTAAATACTGTGTAGATTTAAAGGTATATGAAAAAGAAGTAAACCTCATTTGGTGTTTGGTGACCACTGGAAACTCTTTTGAGGGTGACTTTAGCAGACAGGTATGATTAGAAATCAAATAATGAGGGAGTGAGTTTCAAGACAAGGATGGAGTCAGTGATGTTGACTCCTTTAAGAAAAATTAGTGGAAAAAGTGGAAATGACAACTCAAAGAATTAAGGCAGAGAATTTCAATTGTTGAGGGAAATAGATGAATTTATCAAAGCTACAAAGGCATTGGTCTTAAGAAAGGGGTTGAAGATTTTAGAGAGGGAGTAATTGGTGATTCACAGTCTTAAAGAAGATGGGGGGATTTAATACAGGTGTATAGGCTAAATGGAGAGAAAAAGGAGCTCTTCTTGTGAATTAGGTGGGAGAGAAGAATATGATTTTTCTGCTTATAAATGAGTTAACTATTACAATTTATGGAGGAGCTTAGTGACTCATGTTAAATGATCTATAGAAAGTTTATTGAAAAAGAGGGGTCATCTGCTAAGGGTTGGTAGGTGTTGAGAACTTTGAAGAAGAGAAGATCTGGAGCAATTGCTGTGGTCAAAGAATAAAACAGAATGAGCATTCCCAAAGCAAGAATTTCTAGCCAAGAACTATATATTTTTATTGGCACCAACTGGTATGTGTCCTTTTTTCCCCTCATCAGTGTTCGGTAATATGGAAGTCAAAAAGGAGATGTTACAAGGTGAATTTGCTCAGTATTAGGGATTGGCCATGGAAGGTTAGGTGAGTGAGGGTTTCTTGGTTAGCACTGAGATCATAATTGACATTTTAAATCCTTATTTTTTAGCCTTACATATGAAAGCCTTCCATATTTGATACAAATGTATATTCTTAGCAATGACTGAATAGATAAAGCAGTATTACCACTTCTAACCATCAAAACTTTATTTTTCTCATCTTACCTTATTTCCTTTACTTTCCCCTCCAATTGAACTGAAAAATGGAAGCACCTTGATGTAGTGGAGGAGTTCTAAATTTAGGAAACACCTGCTTTGTAGGAATGACACCAGAATTGACCAAAGAAAAAGTAGCCAAATTGGCCTTTATAAAAATGTAAAACTTTGTGCTTCAAAGGACCCTATCAAGAAAGTGAACAACCAACCCACCCAGTGAGTGGGAGAAAATATTGCAAATCATATGTCTGATAAGGGACTTGTATCCATAAAATATTAAAAACTCCTACAACTCAATGATAGATGACAACACAAGTAAAAAAATGGGCAAAGTGTCTGAATAGATGCTTCTGCAAAGAAGATAAATGAATGGTCAGTAACACCATGAAAGTGCTCATTGCCAGGGATAAAAATACTAAGTCATCTATGATCGTGGGATGTCTTTCCATTTATTTCTTTATATCTTTCAACAATATTTAGAAGTTTTCAGGGGGCAAGGGAGGATGGGTTTTAAAAGACCTGGCAACTTTTCAGGATTACTTGTGGAGACTCCTGAAGGTGAGGATCAGGAAAGAAAATGTGTTTTTGTTTTTGTTTTGGTGAATTTTCAATCTTGTTTACCTATCACTTTTTTAAAAATAGTTTAAGTGTAAGCTAAAGAAAATGCTTGGAGGTTTGCCTACGCTGGTGAGAGTTGGTAAAAAATTGTCATGTGTGTTTGTATAGGAAGGTGAGAAGATGGTCCACTAAAGAGGAAGGCGTTAAATAATATGGATATGTGGGCGTTTAAAAACTCAAGTCATCTGGTCTCCACCCCACCAAAGGATTAAAAAAAATAGCTGCTTTAGGAAAATTAAGAGTATTTATCCAGTCATTTCCAAA
>PISX010000005.1:400167-675571 GCA_004024625.1 Mellivora capensis | reverse complement strand
TACCCTAAAGATACAAACGTAGTGATCCGAAGGGGCACGTGCACCCGAATGTTTATAGCAGCAATGTCTACAATAGCCAAACTATGGAAAGAGCCTAGATGTCCATCAACAGATGAATGGATAAAGAAGATGTGGTATATATACACGATGGAATACTATGCAGCCATCAAAAGAAATGAAATCTTGCCATTTGCGACGATGTGGATGGAACTAGAGGGTATCATGCTTAATGAAATAAGTCAATCAGAGAAATACAACTATCATATGATCTCCCTGATATGAGGAAGTGGAGATGCAACATGGGGGACTAGGGGGGTAGAAATAGAAGAAAAGAAACAAGATGGGATTGGGAGGGAGACAAACCATAAGTGACTCTTAATCTCACAAAACAAACGGAGGGTTGCTGGAGGGAGGAGTCGGGAAAGGGGGGTGGGGTAATGGACATTGGGGAGGGTATGTGCTATGGTTAGTGCTGTGAAGTGTGTAAACCTGGCGATTCACAGACATGTACCCCTGGGGATAAAAATATGTTTATAAAAAAAATTTAATGAAAAAAAAGAATAAAGAAAAAAAAAAGAAACCTATGATCCCAGGACACTTAGGCAGGTGACATGCCAGGGAGTAGGGATGTTGAACCCAACTGCAAAGAGGGAGTAAATAGCGACCAATATTAATTCAATCCACCACACGTTTAATACATTCTTGGTGTTTTAGTTAAATCTCAGGCCTACTGAATCTTTGTGAATAGCACTGAATTTGTTTCTAACTAGCAGTCGTCTTTCATAAAGACTCATCCCTGCTCTGCAGTATTCTCGAATTTGATCTGTTTCAAAGCTCTTCGTGCTACATAGTATAACATTTTCTATTTGAGCGATGAAAGGCATATAAAGCAGAAAGAACATGACTGTAAGTCCAAGGACTTAGGCTCAGGCTTGGCCCAGATCTTAACTAGCCAGCAGTCTTCTCGGAGCCCCAGTGTTCTCATCTGTGTGCGTCGGAGGTAATGGGCACACAAGTATTTAGGAAAGAGGAGGCACCAAAGACATATATGTTGGTTAGAGACTGTGTAGCAAGTGTTGAACAATTGACCAAGGCTGATGGAGCCTGTGGCACCAGAGCCACATCCTGGAGGCCTGGGTCCCTCTTTAGATGCTGGCTTGCTGCAGGTGTCTGGACAGGAGGAGGCCGAGTGGCATTTGAGGGTGCTTTGAGCCGTGGCTGGGTACCAACTGGTACAGGGTTGGGAGTCAGTGGTTTACTGACCCATGCAGCATTTCAGTGTTCTCAGCTACGCCTTGGCCCTGTGTGTTATTGTTTTTTTGTTTTTTGTCTTTTTTTTTTTTTTATTCCTGCAGATGAAAAAAGACAGAGCTGCCAAGCAGGAAGATTATTTAGCTAGAAATCCCAAGACATGAGTTCTAGGCTCAGTGCTACTGGTCACTTGGCCAGTCACTTCACCCTTCTGTGCCCCATTTTTCTCCCCATGGGATGCAGGAAGCCACCTCTGCCTCACAGAGCTGGCATCGGGAGAAAATGGGGTGATGGGAGGAAAGCCCCCTGCACGGCGTTTGGCTCACCAGTAGCTATTTCCTGAATCTGTGTCTGAACCTGATTGTATCTTGGCCTGAATTCGGGTCCACTATTCTATCACACTCAAATTCCACGAACCTATGTTTCCTAGAAACTTCATAAGGTGGGCTGCTCTCCGGGACAAGTATGTGATGGGTATGAGGTGGTCTGAGCAGCGCCGGTATGTGGTGAGGACACAACGACAATTTCTCTGGATCCTTTGTTGCCACTCATCTCTGCACTGCTTTGCTGAGATCAGCCCACTGTTGCCTCTGCCCTCCTCCTCTGTCACTTCCGACAGCTGTCATCTTCTTGGCTCTTCTTTTTTTCCTTCATTTTCTGTTCTTCATTTGCTTCCTTCCTTTCAACCTCTCCTGCGCTTCAGGGGATCGGCTTGGAGAGCCAGGATGCATTTGACTGCAAGTAGCAGAGACCCCCCCACTGAGCCGCCTTAGCCACTGGCCCAGACGCAAGGACTGCCACACAGGAGGAGGCGGGGAGCAGTTCCATCCCCCCACCCCTCCCGTTAGCAGGATTGCCCTTGTAATTAGAAGTGAGAGGATGCCCTTTAGCCACTGGGGCTAAATGTTTTCTTGCTCATGCCGAGGCATGGGTAGATACTGGCAGAGAGAGAAAGCACATGCCTGAGTCGGTTTCAATAGCTTCCCCCAAGAGCGCAGTCTGGAGGCGTGGGCCCTGAAGACCGTGAGGTCATACTCGGCCTGCCTGAGACGGCATCACTCATTCAGGGGGGCATCAGGAAGGGTCCCTAGTGACCGGCGGGATTCTCTGAAGAACCCACACCAGCCCAAGACAGGAAGAGTCAGCTTGAAGAGCTTCCAAGCCCAGCGAGAGACCCCGTCCAATCCCAAGAGCATCAGACAGACACCACCTTTCCTGCCCCTTCCCTTGTCCAGTCACCCCCACCAGAACCATGAAGGAGCCAGGGGCAGCCCCGAAGGATAGGTGGACACACGGTCAGTGGGGAGATAAGATGACAACCACCTGCTCTCCCAGGGCCTGGGCCAGCCCGAGTTGCCAAGGAGAGAAGCTCTAATTTGGTTAAAGCCTCACTTTTTTTCCCCCTATTATTATTATTCCAGATTGGTCTTATTCATGACTTAAGTGAAACTATTTTATGAGAAGCGTCCGGAGCATTTTATTTATTTATTTGCGTACTCTTACCTTCACAGAAGAGCTGCACAGGGCTGCTCTCCCTCTAGAGCCCTACCCCTACCTCAAGAGCCTTTTTCGATGTTCATTTCTATAACTGATCCCCCATGAAATTTTAATACCACAGATATGCTTTATATGTACTTATGTCCTTTGGCTGTGAACCATTGTCATAACTAAGATTTTTTTTTCCACCCGACTACCAACATTTGCCCCTTGGGGGTAAGGTAACACCTCGTTGACAGTGCATGCTCTAGAGAGTTCTGGAACACCCTGGGCCCAGCCTCCCCTGATGTTGGCATCTCACGTGGCTGTGGCATGTTTGTCAAACTGGAGAAGTGAACATCGGCATGAAACCATGAGCTAAACTACAGACATTGTGTTCTGACGTCTCCAGTTTTCCTACCAGTGTCCTTTTCCTGTGCCAGGGTCCCGCCCAGAATCCCCATGGCATTAACTTGTCACGCCTTCTTAGGTGCCTTCTTTCTGTGACAGTTTCTCAGGCTTTTCTTGTCCTTCATGACCCTGATGCTTTTGAAGCATGCCAGTCTGGTCTGTTGTAGAATGTTTCTCATTTTGGGGTTGTCCAAAGCCTTCTCGTGACTAGACTGAGAATCTGAATTTTAGTGGAAAATACCATAGAGGTGCTGTCCCCTTCTGATTGTGTCATCTCAGGGGTGCACCACCTTGACATAACTTACTGCTTTGATCCCTCAGTCAGGTGGTGTCTACCAGCTGTCCCCACAGTGCAGTTATGCTCTTCCCCTTTCCATACTCTTGTGAGTTAGAAGCCAGTCACATCCGGCCCATGCATGAGGTAGGGGACACTAAACCCCACCTCCGGGAGAAAGAAATAGCAAGGAATTTGTGGACCCCTGTTAAAGTCATCATAGTAGGGACACCTGGGTGGCTCAGTCGGTTGAGTGTCTGCCTTCAGCTCAGATCAGGATCCCAGGGCCTTGGGATCGAGTCCTTCATTGGGCTCCCTGGTCAGCGGAGAGTCTGCTTCTCCCTCTCCCTCTTCCCCTGCTCCTGTGCTCTTTCTCTCCCTTGCTCACTCTCTCAAATAAATAATAAATAAAATCTTTAAAAAAAACTCATCACAGTAATTACAAAGAATTTGGTGAGAGATACTTTGAGGCTATGCAAATATCCTGTTTCTCCTTTAAGTTTTACTCCCAAATTCAGCATGTATCCGTGGATATTGCTTATTGCCATTGTTACTGTGGTGTCTAATAGTAATTTTGTATTTTCAGTTGCCTAGGTACTATTTAGAATTCTTCTGTAAGAAAGAATTATCCCCTCTCTCCATTTATTTCTTTATTCAGTAAGCTATTTATATTAGTATAGACTTGTGGATATTTATTTTATTCTTTGCATTATAATATAATACTACTGTTATTTGTTTTGTTCCTCAAATTGTTCCACTTTTGGTCATGGGAAGCTTTTTCTGGTTGGCTCCTGTGTCCTTCTGACATGCCTCCATTTTGTTCTTCCTCCCTCCCTCCCTCTCTCCCTCCCTCCCTTCTTTTTTAAACACTTTTTTCTTACTTTCTGACACTACAAGATGCTCCAAGCTCAACTTGTAATTCTCTGTGCCCCAGTGTTAGAATCAGCCATTTCTCCAAGGTTCTTAGAAACTTTAATTATCCAAGAATGACCAGGAAAGTCATGGGACGTGCACTAGACTTCTTCCAAAGGGCAGAGGAGAACCAACTCTAAAGCATGGGCTTAATGGGCCAGGGCAGGCAAAAATGAAGTTGCTTTTTAATTGTCTGTGATGTGGCCCTGTGTTCAATTTGATGGTAGCCTCAAGTCACTGCCCCCTCAGCGGGTTGGCCAGATGGGCTGAGGCACGTGAAATGGTTTAGAAAGTGGACATGCTTTCGTGCAAGGGCTGATCCCTGTGGCCCGCTTTGGATACTCTGTTGTTTCAGGGCCTGAGGTCCCTGAAAGTTAAAGAGTGGAAGAAATCGTTCTTGCTGCAAAAAAAGAACCATTTGGTAGGTTATTTTCAGCCTCCTGGGGCTGTGATGGTGAGAGAGACTGGTCAGAAAAGACTTGCATTGCGACACCTTGGCCAAGTGCTTCTGCAGCAGAATGGACATGAGGTCAAAGGGACTTCCTACCATCACAAGGCTGTTCTTTCCTGTAACAGCTGCAATGGGGAGTCTGTGGGGAGACAGCTGGATGCCTGAGCACAACGCTGGCCCAGGGCCCTGAGGAAAAGCCCTGAGCTCAGAGATCAGATTTCACCGGAACCTTTTTAGTTGGCCTCAGAAAAGCCAACAGGGCAGGTTTCAGAACTCTAGTGAACTGTTGAAATTACATTTGGAATAGCCTAGGTCAAAACCCCTCAGCTTCCCCTCTGCCAACTCCCAGAAGCAGCAGAGCTCTCAGTGTAGATGAGACAAAGGCAGTTCATTCTTCTGGACCGGTGGGTTTCCTCCTGGCTCATAAAAGGAGTTCCTCTCATCCCCAAGAAAGCAGCTTTTGCTTTGCAAGAAGGAAGCTGATTAGCATGGATCTGTACATCCAAGGAGTTGGCTGCCTTGCCTGTTAAGATCAATTCTAGCACCAGTGTTTTCTAATTCTGCAAATTTGCAGATTGGTAGAAGTGCCCGACTGGTTTCCATGGGAAGTTTACATGAGAGTTTACAAGTTCGCCTGAGGGAAAGAAGAGAAGCATGGCTCAGAGCCAGGCCTGGGAGGCAAGTTTTTTAGTCTTTTGACCTCAGTTTCTCCATCTGTAAAGTGACAGTGAATGATGTTTGCTATTTTCTTCTCCAAATACCTTTATGAGATGAAAGGATAAAAAGAGCTAAGAAGAATAAGGTAATCATGAATCCTGAGCAAACTCAGCCTGAAGCTTCCTGTTCATCTCCTGACTAATGTAATCTAATGGAAGGAGATGCCACCAAGGATGGAAAAGTTGAGGCCAGATGACCAAAAGTGCTGCCAGCTCCGAGAGTCCATACTCCTGGTTATTTTTGGGTTCCTAAAACACACCAGACCAAGCCTAGTGAGAGGTGAGGGCAGGAGCAAACCATCACCAGTCCAGGAGGAGTATCTCAGCCAGCACGGGTTTGGGCAGGCTCAGAGGGACACTTGGGAAGAAAGAAGGAGCAGGCATTGTCTAGGCAAGGGCACTTCCCCGAAGGAGATGCCAGTGTCTGAAGTCCTTACGGCCAAACAGGGGGAGAAAAGCAAAGGGATGGGAAGGTGGAAAGGGATTGGCATTACTGAGTACCCACTGGATGCCAGGCTTTGTACCAGGCACTTTACAAGCCCCATGATGGTCGTTCATTTAGTCAGTCACCAGTAAATGCTTTCTGAATGTCTGTTACGCATAAAGAACTGTCCAAGGTTCTGAGAATATAGCAGGGAACAAAACAGAAAAGTCCCTGCCCTCGTGGAGCTTACATTCTATGGGTATAGACTGACGGTACATGGGAGACAATGAGATCAATGTATAGCTTGTCATACATGGTAAGTGCGATGGGGAAAGTGGAAAAGGGGACTGGGAAAGTGTGGGATCATGATTGTACACAGGGTGTCCAGCAAGAGCCTTGCTTAGTTAGGTCTAGAGCTAAAAGTCTAATTTCAGTTTGCTTCTTGCCTTAATTTTACCAACATATTATTTGTGACATAGATTATAAAATGAATCAACTGTAAAGGTTAACTTGTAAACAAATAATATGGTGGCAAACCATATTGGTCTTAAGGGTACAAGGCTCAAAGATCTTCCCAAAGATACCCAGCTAGTGAATGTAGGAGCCAAGTGCTGACTGACATCTGGCTGACTGGAAAGCTTGTGCCATTTTCACCGGGCGAAGTTTCCAAATATGTCATGGTTAAGCAACAGGAGATGAGTCTGGGGCTGGATGGTGAGGACCTCCCTCCCTGGGGAGACCTTACAAAGAAGAACTCAAAGATCGAGAAAGGAACAGAGTTGTAGACTGAGGGAAGAGAGTTTATAAATAGTTGAGGGGATGAGAAAGATGGAAAAAGGAACAAGGGTGATGGGACCAGGGAGGGGGAAAATCAATTAAAATAAGTCAGACTGCTCAGTTAGGCTTTTCCAGTGCTCAGAAGGCTGGAACTCTTCTCCCCACAAATTTCTGGGAGTGCCCCAAATCCAGAAATTCATGGAAGGACATGCAAGAAGCCTGAGAGACAAGGGTGGGAGCGGTTGCCACAATCTGAGGTTGGCTTGCTTGGCAGAGGGCAACACAGTTGGTGCCCTGGTTTTCCTGAAAATGTGAGGCCACAGGCACCCAGCACCCATGCCAATTTGGTCACTGTTCCATGCCACCCACACTGTGATGATGGCCTAAGAGTGATTATTACCATGACCTTGAGTCATGAAGAAAGGTTGGCTTTGCCCTCAGGACACAGCTCTGTTGACTGAGCCAGGGACAAGTGTAAAATGTCACCTCTGTGAAGTCTTTTCTGGACTCCTGTCGGAGCCATCAGTTGGCATTGTCAGAATCTTGTCCGTGGGGCCATCTCTCTATTAGATGTGGGACCCCTGAGGACAGAGGCAGAATTTCTTCTCCCTCCCTAGGTCTCCAGGTCTGGTGTGATGTTTTTCCCATTGAAGGGAATGCAAAAATATTTGTAGGATGAAGATGGAGACCTATTTTCATCAAAAAGGTTCTGACCAAAAGCTTTAGCCCTTGGAAAATTCATCTTTTTTTTTTTTTAAATGCAAAGCACCAACTCAGCAGCCCAGACCCTCTAACCTTCAGATTGTTGTTCTAGACAACAATATTCCCTTTCCCGGACCCCACTTGCTGCCATCCTTCAGGTGGCTGGGCATTGAAGGATGATCCTGCCTTGCCCCTCCTGTCCTCACCTTACCCCTGCCTTTCCAGAAGTTATATCCTTCTCTGGTGTTCCCCACACCTGCCTCCTCCTTTCCTTTTTCCCTCCTTCTGTTCAAAGTTCGGGGCCTCTGTGCTGGGTGTGATCATCACCTTCTGTCTTCCAGTTGGCCATGTCATCCTCCCAACCAGTCCCATACTTCCCTCCCATGTTCAGATTCCCAAACCCAGTTGGGCTGCATCTCCTCCCCACTCAGAGCTGTCTAGCCCTTGTTTTCCCTTTCTCCTGTGCATTCCCTGAACACCCCTTGCATATTCAGAGCTCCTTCTGAAATTCTGCATATTCATATGCTCCCGACTTGCCCTTCCTATCCCATCCCTTCCTGCTTTTCCTGCAGGCACATAAGCGTGACACTGAGGACCCCAGGCCTGGTGCCTGCCATGTGCTTCCCATTCCCAGCTCCGGCGCCTTTGCTCCTGTAGGGTCTTCTGCTGGGGGGCAAGCCCTTCCCTCCCATGGCCACAGGCCACATCCTATCCTTCAGCACTCAGCACTTAAGCCACCCCTTCTGGGAAGATGTCTCTGATTCTCCTCCCACCTTCTGTTGGTGACAATCACATGCTTTCCGGACTTGTGCCTCACTGAACCTTCACCCTTATCCTGGCATTTGTCACCAAATGGATTCGTAGTTATCACTATATGTGTCTTACCTCCCCTAGAATGGTCTCCAAACTTTATTGATTGCATACTCCTCCAGAAAAGTGTTTTTTGAGACCATACACCAGCATTTACGTTTGTTATTTATTTATAAAATGAACTACTGCGCTAATACATTTTATCCCTACTGAAACATGTAAAAACTAGGAATTGCAGAAGGATGTGATGAAAACAATGGGAACGGCAGGCCTGGTGTTTTCTTTCTGTGCCCACAAGAATGGTTTTGTATGCCACACTTGGAGACCACGGGTCTAATGAGTGAAGGATGCTCAGGCTGGAGGGGCCACAGAGCTGGGGCTGCTCATGAGGGTGGGGGGTATCCAGATGGAAATGGAAGCAGGTGGCAGGGCCAAGCAGGCGTGGGAGAGGAGGAGCGCTCCCTGGGAGGGGCCCAGCAAGGTGGACTGAGTGTGGCAGTTAGCGGAAAGATTCTCAGGACCCCCAAGCAGAAGGGGAGCAGCAGCTGGGCAGGATGGCTGCCCCAGTGTTCCAGGCCATGTCCTTGGGGAACAGAGGCATCGGGATGGGTCAGGCTGTCAGCAGTGTGTCCCCTGAGCGTGCGTCTCAGCAGACAGTGGCAACTCAGAGCAGAGATGAGAAAGCAGTGTGAAAGAGAAGGCCCCTGACTCCCAGGAGCCTGACAGACAGGAAACTAAAGCCCAAGGGAAGGTGCTCATGGTGACTGAGGCACTGTTGATGTGTGAGCTGTCCTTGAACTTGACCTCCAGTTAGCATGTTTGAGTTCACGTTCTCCAGCATACTGTCACCACTGATGGGCGTGTAGCCCTCGCTGCCCAGACTAGGCTGCTCTGCAAGACTGAGCTGGCTGGCTCTGGGAAGGAGAGGGAGCTTCCACTAAACACACACACACACACACACACACACACACGCATGCACACATGCACATACACACACCAGGCAGGACCTCTCTCTGTTAGGATGCCTTCACCAGCAATGTTTTCTCCAAGTGTCCCCATCACCTGCCCCACCAGAATAGCCAACTCAGTGCCTTCATGTCTGGCCACACACACTTTCTCCCAGAGAATCTTTGATTTTCAATGAAGAGCATGGCCTGCCCTTAAGATGAATGGGGAACAGATTGGTCAGGGTTGAAGGCCAGGGCAGGAGGGCCTGTTTCTGCTCTTCACCACCTTTTGGGACACAAGAAAGTGGAGGAAGGTTGGAGGGACCAGCTGGCTGGGCCTTGTCGCAGCTCTGCTCTGCTCTCTCCTGGATCCTGGCATGACCTCTGCCTGTACTTCTTGCTAGATGGCTGGGCTGGGGAGAAGCATTGTGGGAGGATTCCAGCACTTTCTTACTCCAGTGATGGAAAAGAACCCCAAAGGCCCAGGTCCCTATGCCACGACCAGCTCCAGGCTTAATGCCCCAGTGGAAGAGAAATTCCTTCTCTCATTGACTCAGCCAATGAGCATTTATTGAGTACCTACTGTATAAATAGGCCCTGAAGAAGATGCACACAAGAAAGAATAAGCTAGAGTCTACCCTCAAGTCAAAGGTAATAAAGTTTGTACAAGGGGGCATGGAGCACAGAGGGAAGACTAACCCAGAGGTCAGTCATGTATTGACCTGCCCACATGAGAGAGAAGGGTCCCATCAGAGAAACCTAGAGAGAGAAGCAGAGAAAGTGAGGCGGGGTGGCATGAATAGGGTGGAAACTGAGAAAGTAAGCATGTGCCCCTTGCCACCAGGACTGCTAATAGGTGGTGACATTTCAGAGCAGTAGCTAAGCTGGGATGGCTTTGCAGCTACTGTTTTATATGAATTGACTAATGCAATATGGTGCTCCCAGGTGTCAGGCCCACTTATTCACCCCATTGCCTAGATGATAAGATTGAGGCTACAAGGGGCTTTGCAACTGCCCAGGGATTGTGATCACTGAGTGATGGGGCCAGGCAGAATCCTTGCCCCACTATTCTGCTGTTCTCATCCTTAATCTCGGTTGATGTCCAGCTCAAGAGTCAGGACAGCCCATGAGATCCTTATAGGGAAACCAAGGCACAAAGCTGTGAATGGCCTGCACATGGCTTCACAGCTTGTAGGGGTCATGGTCACACCTGTAACCTAGTCTCTTGACCCCCAGATAATCTCCCAAGATGCCAGCGCACAGGCTGGGATGCTGGGTGCCTTGTAAGAGTAAGAGAGGGTGGCAAACAGTTTGGAGGTTCCTGAATAAGTTAAACCTACCATGGGACCTGGCTAGTTGCTTCCTGGGTATGTGCCCCAAAGATTGGAAAAGGTGTTCAAGACAAAACTTGTGCATCGATGTTCATAGCAGAGCTATTTACAGTAGCGAAAAGGTGGGAAAACCCCAAATATCCATCAACAGATGAGCAGATAAACAAAATATGGTGTATTCATCCAATGGAAGAGTAGTCAGCCATAAAAGGGGTGAAATTCTTCACAAGCTACCACACAGATGAACCTTGAAGACACGCTAAGCGGAAGAAGCCAGACACGAGATCCCATGTTGTATGATTCCCGTTACACAGAACACCCAGGATGGGCAAATCCTTAGAGACAGAAGGCAGACGGGTGGTTGCCAGGGGCAGGGGGAAGAGGGAAGGTAGAGAGTTACTGTTAACGATTACAGCATTTCCATTTGGGGCGATGAAGGAGTTCTGGAACCACATCATAGGGATGGTTGCATGACTCTGTGCGTGTACTTAATAGCACTGAGTTTTCCCCTTAAAATGGTTAAAACTTTTATGTCATGTGTATTGTACCACAGTAGACACAGAAGGAGTGGGGGTCTTTGGGGGAGTGACTTCTTTTGGGGAAAGCAGAGGGTCACAGTACTCTAATGGGAAGCACTGGGGGACCGTACCCCTGGTTCTCTTAAGGGGGAGGTATCTAAGAGTCCAGGAATGTCCTTAAAATGCCATGAACTCTTCAGAGAAGAGGCTTCCTACAAAGCAATAATCATCAGGTCTATGTCACTTCGGCAAAAAGCAGCAAAGCAACAACTAGTCTTTCTGTCCAGAATGATACTGTTTTGGATTTCTGCCTCCAGCCTGGAGTCTCCCCACTCTTCTGTATGTCACAGCTCCTCAGGAAGTTTTGTAAAATAACACATTCCTGGGCCTCGTTGCCAGAGACTCAAGTTCAGCGAGCTGAGGTCGCAAAGTTTCCTGGAAGTTGTGATGTGGCCTCTCTTCAAATGAGTCTTTGGGAACCATGGCCTGGCCCACTGTGGTGTTGAAGACCATGCATGAGACTCTGGTGGATAGACGCATTTGCAGATTTCCATCCTGCCCTGCCCTCAGCTTGTGCCCAGAGCAGATATGCCCCATGGCTGACACTTTACCACCCGTTCCCATGGACCCTACACCCAGCACTGCTCCTGCTCTAAATGTCAGCCCGTCAACTCTCTGGCTCTTGGGGGTTCCTCACTGTTGTCCATATCTCTTACAAGACTTCTCACTTCCAACATGTTGTCTTTCAAACCAAGTCCTTGTGGATGGGCTGGGGGGCCTCACAAAACCTGTCCATTCTGGGGTAGGTAGTCTTGGTTGAGTGTGGCCCAACCATATCCACCCCAGATTTGTCCAGTTTAGACTGGAGGGCGCCACAGAACATTCTACACTTTGTGATCGTTGGCTTTTAAAAAATATATTCTATGGGACACCTGGGTGGCTCAGTGGGTTAAAGCCTCTGCCTTCGGCTCAGGTCATGATCTCAGGGTCCTGGGATTGAGCCCTGCATCGGGCTTCCTGCTCGGCAGGGAGCCTGCTTCCCACCCCCACCCCCAACCCTCTCTGCCTGCCTTGCCTACTTGTGATCTCTGTCAAAGAAATAAATAAAATCTTTAAAATATATATATATTCTATGAATGATATCACACTTATCATCACTAAAGAGTAGAAAATACTAATCAGCTGGAGGGAATGTAACTAATTAACCCAAATCCCTCTCCTCTGAGGTAACTGTTACTAACAACATGTTGTAGAACTTTCTACACTTTTTCCTGTGCACATATGTGTGTCTTATGTGTTTATTCGACAAATATTTATTGAGTGCCTACTCTGTGTCATGCACTTTCCTGGGAGCTAGGAATCCCCGAGTTAATGGTGCAGACAAAAGCCCCTGACCTTATGGGATTGCAACTGATGTATCTGCATAAACTTTGAGAAAAAAAAACCCTCAACAACTGTGTACTTTTTTCGAGCAATCTTTTCCCCTTAATCATATATTGTGTATGTCTCTCCATATCAATGAATGTAGATCTACATCATCGTTTTAAAAGCTGTGTACTTTTCTACCGGGTATGTTCATAATAATCTGTTTAGCCAACTCTGGCATAAAGTGATTTAGTGTAATTTTTCACTATTATAAACAAGGTTGAGATGATCAGCTTTATCCACTGGTCTTTGATGCCTTTTTGCTATTAGCTTAGGATAAATCCATAGAAATGGAGTTTGAGGTCAAAAGGCACATGCTTCCTTTCCTGTTTTGGAAACTGTTTTGTTTCCTGTTTCTTTTTTTGAAATGTAAATACAGATTCACAGGAAGTTGCAAAGATGGGACCCAGAGGTCCCACATATCTTGCACCCAGTTTTCCTCCATGGTTGCATCTTGTATGACTATAGTACAAAAGCGAAACCAGGAATTGACATTATTGTAATATGTGTCTATGGCTCCGCGTCATTTTATCACACATTTATCACACATGCAGATTCATGGGATTGCTGCCCAAATCAAGATACAGAACTATTCCACCACCCCAAAGTTCTCCCCCATGCTAACTCTTCCTAGTCATAGCTACCCCTCTCTCTCCAATCATTTCCAGCTGCTGGCAACCACTAATCTGTTCTCCATCTCTACAATTCAGTCATTTTGAGAATGTTATGTAAACTGAATCATACATTTTCTGACCTTTGTGAGTGTTGTCTTTTTTTTTTAACTCACATATTGTCCTTGAGATTTATCTGGATGGTTGCATATATAATAGTTTATTCCTTTTTTAAAAATTGCTGAATAGTATTTTATGTAACCACAGTTCAACTATTCACCTTTCAAAGTGCAGGGTTGGCTTTTTATCAGTTAGGATGCTGTGAATGCTTGTGTACAGATTGTGTGGGTAAAAGTTTGTATCTATTGTTGGATCGTATGCTAAGTGTACATTCAATTTTTTAGGAGAATGCCAAACTCTCTTTCAGAATAAGTGACCCTTTTCACATTCCCACCAGCAATGTATGAAAGACCAGTTTCTCTACATCCTTGCCAGCATTTGGTATTGTCACTACTTTTAACTTTAGCTGTTTTAATGCCTGTGTCATGATTTTTTTGTGTGTGGTTTTCCTTTGCATTTGGCTAATGGCTAATGATATTGCATATTTGTTCATGTGCTTGTTTGTCTTCTGCATGTCCTCTTTGGGGAAGTGTTTGTTCATGTCTTTTGCCCATTTTCTAATTGGATTATTATTTTCTCCATTGGGTTTTGAGAGTTCTTTATATGCTCTTTCTACTAGTTGTTTGTCAGATAATGTAGTTTGCAAATATTTCCTCCCAGTCTGTAGCTGATCTTTTCATCCCCTTCCTAGGGTCTTTTGCAGATCAAAAGGTTTTTGTTGTGATGAGGTCCACTTTACTGATTTTTTTTTTTTAATTTTCTGGGTGACAATTTTGATGTCATGGCTGGAACTTTTCACTGAGCTCTGGGTCTGGAATATTTTCTTCTGTTATGTCTAAATTTTGTAGTTTTGCATTTTATGTTTCAATCTCTGACCCATTTTGAGTTAAATCCTGTATGAAGGACTGTATATGGTTTGGGTTGAACCCCGCTGGTTTTGCCTGTGGCTAATCAAGTTGTTCCAGCACCACTTGTTGAAAAGACTGGTTTTCCTTCCCCTTTGTCAAATCTGTTCTTGTGCAGTCACTTCTGGATTGGCTCTTCAGTGTACTGTATGGGTACATCCTTCAGCCAATACTCCGAGCCTTGATTACTCTAATTATACAATCAGCCTCCAAAACAGGTAGCGTGACTCCTCTCACTTTATTTTCCTTTTTCAAAATCATCTTAGCTGTTCTAGTTCCTTTGGCGTGAACTTTTGAGAGACTTTTGATGCTATGGTACCCATGTATCCCCCAAAGGAGACACTAATGTCAGCTTCCACTAGCAGGGAAGGGGAGGGTGCTGTTTCCACACACCCACACCAGCCCTGGCTCTTATCATTCTTGTTCTATCTTTGCCTATCTGATAAATGAAGAATTATATCACATCCTGATTGTAAATTGCATTTCTTTGGCTGCCTTTAAAAATCTAGGCAGGCAGCCAGGGCTCTCAGATGTTAGGTACAAAAGTTTGGTAGCCTCATGGCATGAAGCTTCGCATCTCAGGTTTCAGAAATGCCCAACAGAGACAGCAGACAGGCTTGTGTGCATCCAGTGATGACTCCTGTTCCTCGCTTGTTCTTGTTCTTGGCTCCTGGAGATGAAATCATCTGTTCAGCCCGCCACACGTCATCTCCAGGCAACAGACATCTCTCCACAGAAAAGCCCAGATGGACCTTCAAAACACATTCAGAAGTTGACCACGTGTCACCATTGTCACTAACGCTCATTTGTGTGATGCTGTCTCCTGTGTGGATTATCTCGATAGCCTTGTAACAGTGTCTCAGCTTCTCTGCTGGTCCCCTGGGATCTGTTCTCAAGCCAGAAGCCACAGTGTTGTCTGATGCACAAGTCAGAGTCTCTTTTACGCTCCAAATCCTCCCTTCTTACCCAGAGTCAAATCCACAGCTCCTGAGTGGCTTGCATGGTCCTCATGCCCACATCCCCATAGTGTCCGCTCAGTCTCTGCCTTAGTCCTGTGGCATCCCTGCCCTTCCTCAAACACACCCAGAAAGCACCATGACCTTGGTCTCTTTTGCTGTTTTCATCTGTTTGAAAGATAGTTCCCTCTGCCTGCCGTGGGTCCCCAGACATCCACCCAGCTAGTTCCCTCACCTCCACCTGTTCCAAATTGGAACACCCACCCCAGCATTGCCTTCACAGCCCTGTTTCCTCATGGTACCCATAGCCAGACACACTGTGTGTGTTGTATTTGCTTTTTTGTTAATTAACTTCCCTCCTAGGAGAAATTAACAAAGAAGAAGAAATTAACAAAGTTCATTTGTTAACTTCCCTCCTAGAAGAACAAAGATTTTGTTCCTTTACTTACCTACAGCTCTATCACTAGGATTAATACACTGCCTGGCATATAATGAGTACTCAGTAAATATCTGATGAGTGAATGAGTGAATGAATGAATGAATGAATGGCCACCTCACAATCAACTCCTTATTTTAAACATTTAGGTTGTTTCCAGTTTTCATAACAAACAATACTAACGTGAATATCCTTGAAGTGCAACGCTTAAGCACAGGTATGATTGTCTCCTTAGGATTAATTTCTAAAATTGAGTGGCTGGGTCAGGGGGATGTACATCTTTCAAAGTTTCTGGCAGTTATCCCTCCAGAAAGGCAGTATCAGTTTCCATGCTTACCAGAAACATGTGCATGTGTCTTTTCCCCACACACTCACCAGCACCAGGTGTTGCCATTTTTAGAAAGTCTTTGCCAAATTGTTACTTGCCACTATCTTCTCAATGTGAGTTTTATGGAAAGAGCTTTATGTAACTGGATCAAAACCAACCCTTCTATAGCAGTCCAGACATGGACTTCCTATGCATGTTTCTTGTCACCATCCTCAATCAGAGCCCAGGGCAGAGGCCAGATGCGTAAGCACCAGTGAGGAAGCTAGATGTCCAGACACAGAGCTTTCCAGAAGTCTAATACAGCACCTCCTGTAAAGGGGGCATTTAGGTTGTCTAGTGGAGAGAATGGAGGATGTATGTTTTACATCACTTCCTGGAACTGGTACTTTTCCCAACCAAGCTCTGAATAGGACCTAGAGAGCCAACAGTTCAAGCTTTTGCTATCTTCCAAACCCCCTTGTGCCCCCCAAACCGATGGCTCTCAAACTTAGAGAGTCTCCAGATCACCCGCAGGGCCTGTTAACACGTACACACCTATGCGCCAATAGGTCTGGGATGGTGGGGACCCCAGGTGTGCATTTTTTTTTAAAGATTTTACTTATTTGTCAGCGAGAGAGAGAGCAAGCACAGGCAGACAGAGCAGCAGGCAGAGGCAGAGGGAGAAGCAGGCTCCCCGCCGAGCAAGGAGCCCAATGTGGGACTCAATCCCAGGACGCTGGGATCATAACCTGACCGAAGGCAGCTGCTTAACCAACTGAGCCACCCAGGCGTCCCCAGGTGTGCATTTTTAACAAGTTCTCAAATGATGCTGAGGAGGGAACTATACTTTGAGAATTGCTGGCCTAGACAATGGGTGTATTTTGTCTTCTTCCCATTGGTTCTTTTCCCCAACCCCTTTAGGCTGGGTTAGGCCCCAGCCTCCGTGCCCTGCCATGATGGCACTGGACCACGCTGTGACACTGCAGTCTTTTCCTGTGGCTTTCACCCCAGTTTGGAGGTGGACTCCAGTATGGGGACCACATTTCATCTCAGTCCCTTTAGGGTGTGTTGGACTGCTCGGCATAGAGGACTTCCATGAAAGTTCCCCAGAAGGAAGAGGAGAGGTGAGTGGCCTCCCCCGGGCCCTGTGTCAGACTCACGTGTACTGACTAGCACATAAGCAAAGGGCAGAGGTCACCCCACAGCTTGAAAGTCGGAGGCTTATCCCAGGACTAATCGTCACTTCCTCTGACCATCAGAGTCTGAGGTCATCAAGAAGACATTCAGTAATGAGACAGACCCAGGCCAGGAGGTTTGTTTTACAGTGGAGGAATTGAGACCCCAAGAAGAGGAGTGACTAACTCGAGATCACTCCCCTGACCAATGACGAGGGTGAGACTTGAACCCCTGGGCCCCTGACAGCCTCCTGTATGGGAGACAGAGGGACAAGACGGGTGTCATGCGGACTCAGGACAGGGACCTGGCAAGTGGCCTGGGTGCTCCACTCTTTCAGGCTTCCAGCACCTCCCTTTGCCCATAGCCTGTGTATGAAGTCGTGGAGCCATGCTGCTGTGTGGGTTGAACTAGGTCCCCCGTGGGAATGGGCCTAGCACCGTGCCTGGCGCGTGAAGGGCGTGTGACATCCCCTGCCTTTTGTGACTCCTGCTGGGCTTCCGAGCAGTCCCCTGACCCACTACTCAGTGCTGTTGTTCCAAAGGGCAGTGTGGTCTCTGGCCACCCTTTGGCTAGATGAGTCTTACACTCCCAGAGGGAGGAAGGGGGAGAAGCTGAAGAACCTTTCTGGTTCTTCCAGGAAGGACACACACCTGAGGGTGCAGATGGTACTTCACGTGATGTCAGCCCCTGATCACATTTTGTGAACTTCCCTTCCCTCCTCACCACATCCTCCTGGGGTTTTCAGAGTCAGAGCTCAAGTGGAAGGTGCAGGCTAAAGTTAAATATAGAAAGGCACCTACTCATGGTGAAATGCGTGGGCTGAGCCTTGGGTGAGGGGGCGTAAGCACCTGCTAAATTTAGCAACCTTACTTCCTCTCCGGGTCCCTTATGGGTCATTATGCAAACAACAGTGCTTGTCAGTTTCCCTCCGAGGAAGACTTGGGAGGGGGAGAGGAGAACTTGGATGTGAAGCCCCCCAGTTCATCACAGTCCTTCACCCCTGGAAGGTCCCATCGGTTGTCACTTTTTACCCCTGCAGCTGTTCTGAGAGCTGGCATGGAGGGTGTTGCTGAACTCACTTTACAAATGAAGGGGCTGAGCCCCAGAGAGGCTGAGGGACTTGCCCAGCATCATCTTGGGCTAGAGCCCAGACATAAGCTCAGGGTTTCACACTGACTCCCGTATCAGTTCCTGAGAACCCAGCATAACAGTGCTCAGGGCTTGGTAGCCTCGTGGCCAATAAATAGCAGTCAGACTACCCAGAGTCCTGAGCAGATTGTGAACTGAAGATAGAAAGCCTGCACCCAAAAGACTGTGACCCACGAGGAACCCAAGGCTTGCATCTCAAAGGGTGGCCGCAGCCTAGTAGCCCTGGCCTCATCTGGGAACCTAGGAATGTGGAGACTCAGCATCGTCTGGGACCTGCTGAATCAGATTCTGTATTTTAATAAGGTTCCCCGGTGACTCGTGTGCAAGTTTAAGCTTGCAAAGCACTGGACTAATATGGAGAGCGGTGCTCACTTAGAGAGTCAGTTCATGGAATTTTGGACTCCAGACATTTGTTCTTTTACTCCCTCATTTATTCAACTGGCATTTATTGATTGACTTCCACATTTGAGGCCTCGTGCTCAAATCTGAGACAGAAAATGGCTCTCACATTGATAAGCACTTGTGTGTCTAGCAAGATGGCTTAGATTTCTTGGTTTGTTCTTAATTGAGATACAAGTGACCTGTAGCATTATATTGGTTACAGGTGTACAACATCACGATTCAACACCGGTGTGTAATGTGAAACGATCGCACAGTAAGTCTAGTTAGCTTTCATTACTGCATATGGCTACCACGTTTTTTTCTTGTGATGAGATCTGTTGAGATCTATGAGATCTTAAGATCTATCCTCTTAGCAACTTTCTTTTTTTTTTCTTTTTTAAAGATTTTATTTATTTATCCAACATGCAGAGATCACAAGTAGGCAGAGCAGCAGGCAGAGAGAGAGAGAGGAAAGCAGGCTCCCTGCTGAGCAGAGAGCCCGATGCGGGGCTCGATCCCAGGACCCTGGGATCATGACCTGAGCCGAAGGCAGAGGCTTTAACCCACTGAACCACCCAGGCGCCCTCCCCCCCCTTAGCAACTTTCAATTACACAACACAGCATTATTAACATTTTCACTATGCTGTACATTACATACCTAGGACTTATTTGTGTTATAACTAGTACCTTTTGACCACCTTCACCCAGTTTGTCCAACCCCTGCCTCTGGTAACCACCGGTCTATTCTCTGTTATCTATGAGCTCAGTGTTTGTGTTTTATTTTGTGTAGATTCCACAGATAAGTGAGATTGTATGGTATTTGTCCTTCTCTCTCTGACTTATTTCACTTCTCACAATACCTTCAAGCTCCAACTGTATCATTGAATAGCAACATTTCCTTCTTTTTAAATGGCTAAATAATATTTCACCATATAAACATAGCCCACGTCTTTTATCCATCCATCCACTGAGGGACGGTGGCTCCCATGTCTTGGTTATTGTAAATAAGACTGCACCAAGCATCAGGGTGCATAGATCTTTTTGAGTTAGTGTTTTCACTTTTTGCAGATAAATACCCAAGAGTAGAATTGCTAGATCATAGGGTAGTTCCATTTTTAATTTTTTGAGGGACCGCCATACTATTTTCCATAGTGGTTGCACCAGCTTACATTCCCACCAACAGTGTAGGAGGGTTCCCTTTTTTCTATATCCTCCCCAGCACTTGTTATTTCTTGTGTTAGTTTGTCTAATGATTGCAGTGGTCCCATGGGGTAGGTATGTGTAGTTTATAGATGGGGGAGCAGGAGGCTTTAGGCAACACACTTAAGGTCATGGTGCTTTGTAAGTGGCAGAGCCAATATCTGCCCAGACACTGGCTCTCAACCAGAAGGCTCAGCCACCTCCAAGGATTAAAGACAAACCAGAGCACCTTGGTGAGGGCCAGAGCCCAGACTCTTCACTAGAAAGGACTTGAGCAATCAGCTGTGCCAGGCCTTTGCTTTAATTTTGGCATTAAGCTGCAGAGACATTGACTCAAAGAAGACCTCTTGTAGGTTCTACGAGAGCCAGAGCTGCTCTGGTTGGATGGAAATGTCACCCTCGCCCTGTCCCTGGTCACCACACTTCCCTGTGCCCTCTGGAGCCCCACAGGCACAGGCTGAAAGCCACTCACAACTTCTTCATTTTGTAGCTGGGGAACAGGAGCCAGAGAGATGAGTTGCCTTGTCTAAGATCACGTAGCTAATGAAGACAAAGTGGGTTAGGGCTGCGTAGGCCAAAGGTGAGCTCTGTTCCCCACTTGGGGCCATTCCATCCCTGAGAGCATGTGACTAACTTCTATCTATCAATTTTTTTCAAGATTAAAAAAAATTATTTATCTGAGAGAGAGAGAAATCATGAGCAGGGCGGAAGGATAGAGGTAGAAGCAGGCTTCCCACTGAGCAGGCAGCCTGATGTGTGACTTGATCCCAGGACCCTGGGATCATGACCTGAGCCGAAGGCAGATGCCTAACCAACTGAGCCACCCAGGCGTCCCACTACTAACTTTTGTAATGACATTCCATGGGGAAATCATTGCATCATTGCATTGCATTGACAGCTACAGGCATTCTCTCCAAAATCATTCTTATTTGTCTCTGTCTCTGTGTCTCTGTCTCTCTCTCACACACACACAGACAGACACACACACTGTGTCACATGGTTGCATAGAGTTCAGAAAGGCACTGGAGCCCAGAAGAAACCTGAAACCTTTGGGTCAGGATCCTTCTCTGAGTTTTCACCTTTGCTGCAACATGCCAGGTGGAAGAGGGAAGGGCTCAGTTGGGGGTTGGGTCCATGGCTATCTGCAGATGATGGAGGTGACCCAGCATGCCTGGGAGGGCCGAATGGGAAGTCACATATTTCAACAAACCTCATTTTACACCCACATTTTCCAGTGGGTGACATTCACTGTCTAGAACTTGATGGGAGGTAGGAAGGAGTCCATGTTGTGGCTGAAAAGAGAGACTCTTCCTTCTGCCTGTGGCCTCAGTAGGGAAGAGAAGGGCACATCACCTTGTAGACAGCATCAGCCCTTGTGGATTGCTCCTGTCTTGGGTTCTCTGCGAAGGGAAGAACCTCTATGCTCTGAGCTGGGCTGGGGGCTGGGGGCTGGGTGGCAGGCTCTCGGATGCCCCTGTGTGCATCAGGCTCCAGAGGGTCCTTGGCTGGCAGGATCCCCATTTTACAGATATGGAAATGCAAGTCTCAGAGAAGCTAAAACAGCAGCCCAAAGGACCCAGCAGGTAGGGGAGGAAGTCACATGGCATTTGGATTAGGAGCCCCAGCTCCATAGGAAGCTACTGGACCCCAACGATGTAGCAGGCCAGCCATGGGACCAGCTGCATGACCACCTCTCTGCTTCGTGTCTCTGTCATATGGTGGCGATTATGACAGCATCCATGCCACAGAGCTAGTATGGAGATTAACATAACTGAAGCACTTAGGATAGGACCTGGCAGGTAACAAATGCTCGATAAATGTTAACTATCTTTATCACGGTTGCCATGGGGCAGCTGCTCCTGTTGGTGTTAAAGTCTGTATTCAAACGTTTACCTTTCTGATTGTTTTTTGGGGGGGGTGGGGGGTGGTTTCCCATTCAACAGCTGCAGGAAGTGAGGCAAAGAGAGGGGGAATGGTCATGATCAGGGACAAAGCAGAGATGCATTCAGCTTTGGCGTGTTGTTTTTCCATAAAGCCAGGACTTCTGGTCACCTGCCTGGCCCCTGGTTTCTTCATTTGCTCTCCCTGAAACTGAGAACCCCTCGGTGTCCCCAGGGGAATGTAAGGCCAGTATGCTGGGGTCTTAGCTTCCAGCTAGCTTTTGCAAAGATTCTGACTTCTAACTTGATTCCCACCTTGCATTTGAGACCACTCTCTCTCTTCCTTCTGCATTTAGCCAACTCCATGCCAGGCACTCGAGACAAAAAGATAAATAATATATGCATAGAGGCCACACTCCTGCCCTGGCCCCAACCTCAACAATGGAACATCCTTCCATCATTGCCTTAGTCTCTGTGTTGATAACACGCCTGGTCTTCCGGGTCCTCTGCCTCCTCTGTGTCCTCCTCACCAGTGGCCTTCTTTCAACTGATTACTTCCTTAGGATGAGCAAATGCTTCTGGGTGGAATCACTGGAACAGACGAAATGGTACCTTGTTAAGACTTTTGGTCCATGTTCTTAGTTGGCCCTTAGAAAGATACCATCTTAGGGGCACCCAGGTGACTCAGTTGGTGAAGTAGTTGGCCCTTGATTTCAGCTCAGGTCATGATCTCAGGGTCCTGGGATCAAGCCCCACATCAGGCTCCACATTTGGTGGGGAGTCTGCTTGGAGGATCCTCTCTTTCTCTCTGCTCCCGTCCGCAATCACGTTCTTGATCTCTAAAATAAATAAATAAATCTTAAGGAAAACAGGTACCATCTTAAAGATGCCCACTCCAGCATTGTTTTCTGTTTCCCCAACTGGTCTATCAGTAAGGATGGTTTATACAAAATGTGGTCAGTTTACACCATGCAGTGTAATGGGGCTATGAAACTAGGTGACATATGTGGACATTCGATGACCCAAAAAGGCACTGATAATATATGGATAAATGAAAAATGTTGCACATCTAATAGACATGTAATATAAAACCAAATTGCATATGTGCATAGAAAAGGGTCTGTTAGGGAGGACAACACGTATGAGCAATGGAAATTTTCTTTCTTTTTATGCTTTCTGAAATATTCACAATAGGTACTATCTTTATGATCAGAAAAAACATCCATGCCTTCCTCATTTTGTGCCAGAAATGTGGGTGGGTTGCCACTAGCCTTGGAACTGGGCAGCTGTCAGGCTGCATCCTGGACACCCAGAGGCAACCTGGCACATGGTGAAGGCTGGTAGTAACCCCCAGGTCTGGGGGTGGGGGTGTCTTGCCTCAGTGCCTCTCGGCTCTGACTGTCCCAGCACGTGCTCAGGATCAGAAGTCTTGCTGGCCCGGGCCCCCTGCGCCTTCTTTGGCTCTGGTTCTCATGAGCAGGGCTGGCCGCTCAGGAGTAGGAGAAGAGCTTCCTCATCTTTCTTCTCCTCCCATCTCCTCTTTCTAACCTGCAGTCTGCAAACCAGTCTAGCTACTTCTGTATTCCATTCCCTTCTCTTCCTCAAGCACTGGGCCTCTAAATCAGACAGACCTGAGCTCCCGTCCTGTTGCTGCTGCTGACAGGCTACAGTCCTCAGTTTCTTTATCTGTAAAATGGAGGTCATAGTGCCCATTTTGTAGAGTCGAGGTGTAATTTAGTGTTTAGTGTGCTCCTTGACCCCTGGCTCCCCTGGCCCGTGTATGCTGGCCCTGCCTGACTTTCTCATTCCCTGGTCTGAGGGTCTGTGTATAAATGCCCTGCGTCCATCAGCTGTTAGTGGGGGCTTGGCCCCTGGATAGGGACACATCCAGCCCTCTCTGTACTCAGACCATGAGTGCCAGACTTTGAGACGCAGTGCTGGCTCTGGGGGTCGAGCTGGCATGTTACGACAAGGGGATGGATGGATGGGCAGGGCACAGACAACGTCTGCTGTCTGAGTTGCCTTAGCTAAGTGCCATCACCCCCATGGGAGGTGGCTCCCCACCACAGACCATTCGTGAGTCACACCAACCTAGGGACAGATGCCCTGAGTCAGGAACCCCCGCAGACCAGGTGGGACCTACCACCATGTACATGGACATAACACTAAGTCCTTCTGACTCTTTTTATTGGGAGGAGGGGGACAGGGAGGTCAGGATGGGAAGGGGAACAAGTCCCATTGCCCTCACCTCCCACAGCCCAGCAGAGAACAGGGTGAAGACTTAAGAGCCACTGTCCTGGGGCCGTTTCCTCAGCAAATATGTCACCATGCAAAGTCCCTGGTTTCTAATCTGAGTACAGGGTTGATGGAAAGTTGGCATGAGAAGTAAATGGATAATGGATGCGAGGTGATTAGCAGAGGCCTAGGCATTTGGTACTCATTATTACTCTTGTTTTTATGGGAGATAATTTTTGTCTAAATGCAATTAGTGGCTTATAATCTACGGCTCTTTTTACTGCACTCGCCACAGAGAGAAACCATGGAGCCAGCAGTCACTGCAGCAAGTTATTTCTTTAGAATGGGAACAGAATGGGTGGTGTAGTCACCTCAAATATGCTATTGAGGGCCAGAAAGGGCCTTACAATCATCTAGGTGGGGGGCATTCACTAGTTCTCGGTGACTTCTCCAACCACTTCATCACCGTTCATTCTTTTATGCATCCAACATAAGTGATGAGAATTATTATGTGCAATGTACTGTGATGGAGATATTAGTGATGGAGAATTATTCTGTGCCACGCACTTTGCTAGGCACCCAAGACCCTGGAAGCTACTGGCACTTGTTAAAGCCCTAGCAAGGAGCCCTGTGACAGTTGCCACATCTTCCTTCGTGGGGAGTTTGTTGCATTCCTTCCAGTGAAGAGGGGAGAGTCTCTGTCCAGAACATTCTTCCCATATCCCCGGGCCTGCACACCCAGTCCAGTTCAGGCTTTTGGCTACCCACATTGTCCTGCCCTTCACCGGGGTCTCCTAAGACTTGAGCTGCCCAGCATGGTGGGACCAAGGGCCACAGTGACCTCTCCCTGTGTTTGAGGAAAGACACCTAGCGTGTCCACAACTAGCTGGGGTTGGAACCCCAGGCCAGGGGTTTCTTCTGCTCTCTGCTTCTTGAATGTGAGTCCATGTCCGTGCAGAGTGCCAGAAGCCTTGGGGCCCCACAGCATAGGTCTGACTCGTCTTCCAACTGAAGAAGTGAAAATATGTGTATTTCATCCTGTGGATAGATGCATGTATAGATGGCAGAACAGAATCTTATGTGGGCCTGGATTTTCAAGATAAAACAGGAGACTAAGGCATTTGGGCTTGTGGGGACTGCTTTGGGTGATGTCCCTGGACCTCCCTGAGGGAAACCTCTCAAAGTCCTCCCTCTTTGTGGTTGCTTTAGTGGAAAAGTTTGAGAATTTCACCACGGTGATATCCAGAAGATGACATCCCCCTGTGCTTCACTTCCTCGGTTGAGGGAAGTATGGAGATAGGCTGAATTGTCTTGTGGCGGACTTAAGTCAGACTCATGGAAGAGTTTTCTAACTCATGAGGTTATGAGAGGATCAGAGGAAACCTCTGTCTCTGGGTCATTTGGGGTGGAAGTCCACGGAGAGGAGAAACTAATGAAAAGAGAGCATCTTTCTCCTTTCGTAGTGCTGGGGCCCCAGCTTTTGTCCAGTATTCACCACTTTCCAGAGCCATGATTCATGAGATTCTGGCTGATGTTGAAGCTCTTCTGAGACCCACATTGCTGGCTCCTTTGCTTCCCTCATGGCACCTGATCAGAGAGAACCATCCTGCCTGCACCCCGCCTTTCACCCCATCATCCTCCAAAGCTTGGCTTGCTTTAGTACTTGGCAGCACCTGACAGGTTAGCTACGTATGTGTTAGAATGTAAACTCCACTTCTCTTCACTGCTTGAGGGAATACACTCTATGAAACCAGGCTTGACCAGAATCTTACTGACCAATACCGTCTATTAAACAGAATTTGCAGGCAAACAAACCAACAGAAAATCGAACAAACAGGAAAACCCAGCTAAATTCAAGAACATAAGCTCGTTAGGGGTATTTAACCCTCAAAACATAACTTCTAGAGAGTGTCAGGAACTCAGCTACATTTGACATGGTCTCCTAAAGATTCTGCACCCTGCCTTCTGGCCAGCATACCAAGATCATGGTCTTACTTGGTTACATGGCTATCTTCCCAAAGACCGGAGCCCCCAGTATCAGAGACCAAGTCTGATTCATTCTTCCCCTGCATGCAGTAGGCACTTAGCAAATGTTCAGTGACTTAATTTCAAAAGTCCAGAAGGATTCTATGTGTTACCAAGGAGGAGAGGAGACCAAGGGTAGGAAAATGTTTGACAAGAGTTGGAATGGAGTTTTCTGGTTAACCCATTCTTGCTTGGAACATTCAGAAAGTCCCTTCCTTCACCTCTTTCCCTTTCATTTCCCAAACTCTTGGCTTGATCAGCTATGTCCCCATTCACGTGAAGGTGCCTGATTGCATACATGCAAAGAAGGGTGGGGGAATGCTACCCTTCAGGTATCTGCCAAGCCCTGCTGAGGGCCAGAGCCCCCTGTTTCCAGGAACAGAGAGAGCCTTACATTCTGGAAGGGGAGAAGAGAAAAACCTTTATGAGTAGATAGTATTTACCAGTTAAGACATTGAGCCCCCAGAGGTGATCTCCAGCAGGCTCAGGAAGGATGGAACTGGACATGCAGAGAGGGGTAGCTGTTCCCATAGCCTCTTCCCTTATCCTGTGGTATGGAGCTGCTCAGAAAACACTGGTTATAATAGAAATTGGTGTGTCTCACCAAACACCTACTCACCAATCATGGATTCAACACATACCATTGATTCATTCATTGGTCCATTCAGCCAGTGCCTGCCATATGTTGGGCCCTGTCCTAGGTGCTGGATATTTGGCAGCACTGAGCAAGACAGGCAAAGTCCTTCTCTGCTCTTATGGAGCTCCCATGGCCAGGGACAGTAAACAAGTCACAGCTCATATATATGGGGGACACCACCATGTGCCAGGCCCTGATGAGGCCCTTCTCATACAGAGTTCCTGTGTAGGGATACATTCTGAGAGTCAGGATGTATAGCATGTTGCAAGTCTTAGTATCTCTGGTTCCTGTACCCTACTATCAGTGGGACTGGACCCATCCCTGTGGCCTTTCCCAGACACTGGCACACCCCCAAATATCCATTCACAGTTAAAAATGCCCCATCAGGATGTGGTACTGTCTAACCCATTAGAAACCTGCCATGATGTCATTTAATCCTCACAACAACTCATGAAATTGGTTCTGCCACAAATCCCCATTTTACAATAGTGAAGTTGAGCCACAGAGATGTTCAGCAACTTCTTCAAGTTCACACAGTTGGAGTGATGGATTTGAACCCCAGGAGCTTGGCTTCAGGTACTCTGATGAGCCTGGCTCTTCACTCTTCTACCCTGTATTCTCTCAAGCAAATACAGTAACTAGGAACTCTAGGCAGCTAGAGATTCTGGGCTGAAAATAAATCAAGATGATATGATAGAGAGAGGAAATGTTTCCTCTGTGTAAAGCATCCTACTGACCCAACAAAGAGAACAGAGAGCATAACAAGAATCAACTGCAGGGCCCCCACCCCCACCCCAGTGCTTTGCACACAAGCAGTCTGAACACACCATTAAAACGGGGAGAGCAGTGTGTGTACGCACACATAAGTGAGACAGCCTTTAGTGAAACCCTCTGCCACGATGTCATGAAAACCACTCTTTCATGGAGGGCAGACCTCTTTCTTTCTGCATATACAACCAGTGGAAAAGTAACTATTGGTTGCCAGTGGTGTATGTCCAAGCTGACAGCAGTGGGTATGTGGAACTTTGACATTGACATTTAGAGACTTCTTGTTTGGTCTATAGTAGGTATTCAAACAGATGGATGGATGGATGGATGGATGCCTAGGTGGATGGATGGGTGGATGGATGGATGGATGGATGGTTGACTGGACAGATGAAGTTTGGTGCCCCGTATGGAACTTCTGATTGCAGAGGCCAGATATATTCAGGGACCAAATTAAGAAGGTATAGAATTAAGGGCTAAATTACCAGTCAAGATCAATTCTTTTTTTTTGTTTGTTTGTTTGTTTGTTTATCTTTACTCAAATCAAGTCAAGAATAAGGATGGGATTTTCTTTCAGTTTTTTGGCTCACTACCGTAAACAAATGCCTGGATCCTCAGTCCTCATGGTATATTTTAGCTAGTTGAGCACCTGTGATGCGTCCGGCATATCAACAGACATTATGGCTTTTAGTTTTCATTTGACAAGTCAAGAAGGCAGAACAACGCAGTCAGTGGCTGAGCTGGAAATCAAAACCAGGGCTGTCATTTCTACAACCCCGTCTCTTCCCCCAGCACACGTGGGAAAGTAGTTCTGAGGGGCTGTAGTCTCAGTGTGACTCACTTATGTTGTGGGTTCTCTCGAGGTATGACGAAGGACTTGACAAGAGACCCCAGGTCAAGGAGCTAGGAGCGAGGATTACAGAGGAAGGATCCTGGGTTTATTTCTGCTGGAGCGCCCAGGGAGGGTGGCTTGGTCAGCAGCGGGGCTGGTTAGTCACTGAGGCGAGGGTGGATAGGAACGTGAGGTGGGGGGTTGAGGGTGTGGAATGAGCAACCTCCCACCGTGGAAAGATAGCCCAGGACCCAGAATGTGCTGGAGAATGCCGGGGTGGGGAAACAGGTGGGTTCCCCTTCTCCTGCCTCTGGTTGTTCCATTCTCCTCCACATCTGTCTACCACATCTTAGCTGTGGGGAAGAAGGGGGAAGATTCTCAGGGGGACAAGGAAGAGGGAAAGAGAAGAGATGGCTCACTCACTTTCATTACAGGTTTTGTCCCTTCTGCAGCTCCTCCCTGTCCTAGCTGTGTGATCTGGGGCAGGTCACTTTGCCTCCCCAAGCCTCAGTTTTTATCTCACAGGGTTATCTTAGAAATTAGACAAGAAACTGTATGTGACATTCTTGGCCAAGGCTGGCATGGGGTAGGTGCCCAGGAATTGGCTCCTGTCTTCCCTTCCCTCCCCTCCCTGGTTGGGTGAGTCTGATGAGACCAGAGCAAAGATCCTGTGCAGGGGAACTGAGCCTTCACCAGCTTCTCCCACTCCCTTCTGCTCTCCCGTGGTCCTGGCTGCCTCAGCAAGGGTACTTCTTTGAGTCACACCACAGTCGTGACAAGTGGCCTCTGAAAGTGGACCCACCAGAAGCCTCAGAGATGCAGAGACCAGGACCTCATGAGGCCTCACATTTTACCTTGTCACACAACTGGGAACAAATGGACTAGCCAGGGCTGATGCCCAGGGCTGTGGACTCCTCGTGCAGTGCTCAAGTCCCGGTTCCTTCTGCCCGTCTGCCTGCTCGGCATCTGCGTGGCGTTGGGCACAGAGTGTGGGCTTCCCAAGTGTTGGGTGTAGGAATCAATGAAGGAGGAAATGCAAGTACTCTGGCCCAGACCTGTGTGACGAGGGCGTGTTTATTAATCTTTGTAGAATCAATAAAGGAATGAAAAGAACGCTTCCCTCAGAACCAGGCTCTCTGTACATGTTTGTTTTCTCCCTCTTCTCCACCACAGTGTGCACCCAAACATGCTATCATGGGCTCACCCTGCCAGGACTGGAGAGAGAAGTAGGCAGTGTCATTCCAGAACTTTGCTGAGTTCCCCAAGTTCTGCCCCACCAAGTACACCCCTCAGCTCCCTGGCCGCCCACCCCTACAGCTCTTGAGTCAAGTCACTGCTTTCTGGATGGCCTTGGAGGCAGAGGCTGAGGGCCATGGGGCTGCACCATCCGGGGGCCCCTGTCTTCATCCTGTCTACTGGCTGGCTGTGTGAGTCAATGGACAGAGCCCAGGGGAAGTGGAGGACCTAGTTTTGAGTCATGGACCTGCCACTTCTTAGCTGTATGACCTTAGGTGAGTTATGTTAACTCCCTGGTCCCCTTTTGTCATCTCTAGAATGAGGATGGGCTTACCCCATGGTTAGGGGGGAGGGGGAAGGACTGTCGACAACTGGAGGCTGGGGTGGCTGTGAAGAACACTCTGGAAGCATTTGAGCTGCGGTCATGTGGGAATGCTTTGTTGCTGCCCCCGTGTCATTGCCAGTGCTCCCTTGTCTGAAGCAACCTGGGGAGGTGGACTTGAGAACCTGGACTTGACCTTGGCCTTAAGCATGTACTGTGGTCTCTGAGAACCTCCTCAGTTTTTCTCATCTGGAGAGTGGGCATGATCGGCCTGTCTGCCTCTCCAGGGTCATCTGTGAGCATATGAGGTAATTTTGCAAGTCTGTGGTTGAGAAGTGCTTTGTAACTCTCGGGCAGATTTGGGTACAGTTGTGGGGGGAGGTATAAAGAAGCTCAGACTTCCTTCCAAGAGGAGGCAGATGGGGGTGGGGGGAACCCCAACTCTCTTGTGAGCTGGGTGACTACTGAGGGCACGCTACTTACCCTCCTGGGCCTCGGTGTTCTCATCTGAAGAGTTCCTGTGCCCAGCGCTCCGTGGGCGGTCACTAGGATCACGCTGTCACACGCTTGCTTCCAAATGCCCCACGGGGACCCGGCCTCCTTCTCTGGGCCACTACCACCCTAGGATAACAGAGCTCTCTGACCTCACTTGGCTCCTGCCAAAGTGCTCCCCCAGCTCCAAGGGCTTCTCTGAAAATGCCTGGCTTCCTGGAGCTCCCAATTGCCGCTGGCTGCTCTGTGCATGTGATCTCCAGCTCCAGATGTCGCAATCCCTCTCCAGGCTGCCCGGAAAGCCCCGGCTGGCTGCGGCTGGGCAGGGGCAGGGGCAGGGGCAGGGAGGGCTCCTCGGGTATTGCCCCATGGGGCCACTATTTGGGTTCTGTTTGCAGACATCCCTGTTCCCTCTATAAGGAGCAGTGGGCGGCTGAGGGAATTTGGGCTTCCGGTGGTGAGGAGATCATTCCAAGCACAATATCGCCATACGGACAGTGTATTTGGGGAACCGTGTGAAATGTTGTGGTTGAATGGCACCGAGGTCTGCTGAAAACGGAGAAATGATGTTGGAATCCACCTCTTGGGAGTGTGAGTGCTGATTTGGGAGTTTTCTGCTCACAGGTCTCTTGACACTGTGCCTAGCAACAGAGGGGGCAGGGCGATGTGCCCATGAACGCTTCCAGCCCCAGCTCACATTCTGCCAAGATGGTTGGCCCATTTTATTGGTCAGGAAACTGAGGCACAGGGAAGTGAGTGGACCATCCCCGGCCGGGCAGTGTGTGGGTAGCAGACCTTCACTGGAACCCAGGATCCTCTGACCACAAAGCCGCTGGTTTCAGCCTGGGCTTTTTGGTGCTTCTCATCGAGGTCCTCACCCAAGTGCTGGGAGCTGCCCAGCTGTGTGGCCTTGAGCTGGTCACCTGATGTCGCAGGTTCCAGTTTCTGTCTCTGTTTTGTGTGAAGACTAGACTAGCTCAGTGTTTCTCAAGCCTTTCCATGGAGAGAGGGCTACGTGAATTTTGGGGGAGTTTTGTGTTTCTCCTTAAGCATTCTCATGACAGTTTATATTCTTCTCCATGATTTTATCAGTGTTTGTTTTAAAATTGTGTTAATTTTTTTTCCTCCCCTAAGTCTCCCAGTAGACTTGATGCTCTGAGATGTGCCGTGTATTATCAGCTGTGGCCGTGGGTAAATCACACGCCTGAGATTCCCGGTACTTTGCAGACATGGGTGCAGACCTGTATCCTTCATCATAGGATTACGGTGATGAGGAAAAAAGCAGGGGTGGGAGAGATCCCAGCACGGGGCCTGACATGAGGGACATGCCAGGACAGGTAAAAGATCCCCGCTATATCTTAGGACCACAGAATTTCAAAAATTTGTAAGCCATTTTCCCTTAAAAAGCTCCTTTTCCAAAAATATCTCCCTCCCCAGTACTGTTTGCAGCCTGAGAGTCTCCTGGTCACTGAGGCTTCGGGTTAAGGCGTGGCCAGCCCTTTATTAAAATGCATTTGTTCCACAGAAAGGCTGGGCTGAGCTCACACCCCACCTTCTGTTTAATTGGCCATGTGACCTTGGCAAGTCATCTATCCCCTCGGAGCCTCTCTTTCTTCGTCTGTAAACCAGAGATGCCAAAGCAAGTGAGCTGCTGTAAACAAGATATTTTTAAGGTACTTAGAGGCTAGTGAGATAACGGATGACTCAGTGGGCCTGCTGTAGCCTGGGACACGAAGTCCAACACAGGCTACGTCACAGGCTCTCTGGGGACACCGAGGTGCCGGGCTTGGAGTATCAAGGACCCTTCATGGCAGGGACTGGGGGCTCATCTGAGGTATGAAAGATACTAGGATCACCCAAGAAAAATGGGGCTACAGGGCGCCTTCCAGGCAGTGGAAATGCTGGAGTGTAGGCCAAGGCGCCATCCTAGGCCTCTGACGCTGCGTACGGACGGTATCTCTGTTCTCCAGAGAACCCCACCCGCAGTTGCTGCTCACCCCACTTTGCAGGTGAGGAAAGCGGGCAGAACCCATTAAGCAGCTTGTGTGAGGCTACCTGGCTTGTAAGTGGCTCAGCCAGGCTTCAAACCCAGGCCAGTCAGAGCCCAGAGTCTGTGCCCCTAAGTGGCCTCCCTCCTTCCCGACTGGTGAGTGGGAACCAGGGGCCGTGTTTCCCACTGGATAAAGGAAAGGGGAGAGAAGGCCTCCCTTCATGGCCGGAGCCTGGGGGAGTCAGCCCTGGGAACAGAGGGCCTCAGCCTCCACACCAGCCTCTCTGCAGAGCGTAGTGTTGAAGGAGCCAGAATTCCTCTGGTCCTTCAGCACTTTCTTCCTGGCCTCACCTTTCTGACAGACCCATATGACACCCCAATCCTGCGTCTTACCCTCTGGGCACCCAGCATAAGGTCTCAGAGTCAAGGAATGTTTGCTGGGAGGAAGCTAAAAATCCATGCTCCCATTCCTAATATAGCCTCTGCCCATAGGAAACGCTCACAGTGTGTCTGGGGCCTGGAAGTGTGGGATGCGGTTCAGCTTGCTTCTTTCAGAGTTGAGAGAGCCAGGGTCCAGAGAAATGGGGTCCCCTGGGTAGCCCTGTTTCTCTGGCAGAGAAGGAGTTGGGTGAGCCGTGGGCCCACCTCCCTCCTCCTGAAGCCAGGGAGCCTTGCCATCCCCAGGACCCCACCCTTGCTTGGCCCATCCACCCCTTCCAGGGGGTTCTGAGCCTTGGCTGTTTGCCAACAGAGCTTGGCCCATCATCTCATCTGCAGGAGATGTACTCTTTGAGGTTGTACAGGAGGGTAGGGCTCTGGGGACACCACAGTGGCAGGGGGTGGGGACCCAGCGGGGGATGGAGAGCAGACTCTTGTCTGTTTCCACGAAACAGCTGCTGTGGCGACCTGAAGCCTGGGCACAGCTTGCTTCTAAGCCTGGTGGCATCAGAGCTTTGGAACGCCCAGATTGCCCCCTAAGTGGGAGCCGCAAGGGCTGTTGTGAAAACTGGGACCTCCCAGACACGCTGGGCGGGCACTGGCTGCCGCTGCTGCCTCATTGAACAGGAAAGGTAGCTCTTCAGAGGCAGCTGTCTCCCCCGCACAGCCGACAAATCATTGTTTTAATGAGTTGTCACTTGGACAATGGGGCTAAGTCTTGGCCCTGATTCAGGGCTGTTGCCTTCTACCCACCTCCCCCTCCCTTCTATGGTTTTTTTTTCCCCTCTCCTGCTTGCTTGCTTCTCTCTCTAGCCTCCACTTACTGGAAATGAAATCTCTCAGTGCTTGAATGGCAGGGAGGGAGGGAGGCACCCAGACAAAGAGAAGGCTTTGTCTGGCGGTGAATTTGGATGGCAGGTGGGTGGCAGGGAGCACACAGACTTCCTCCATCCGCCTGTCATGGAGCTCTCCTAGCCTTGGAGGAGGAGAGATGGGTTCAGTCCTCTGGCCATGTCTGGATCCTAAATTACGGGGTTAGAAAGAGAGCCCCACCCCATTAGCCCCTGGCAGAGAAGGAGTTGGGTGAGCCGTGGGCCCACCTCCCTCCTCCTGAAGCCAGAAAGGCAGAGTGGTGGCAGTTGCTCTTTGGGGGAAGGGGCATGAGTCGGGCTGGGAGGTCCTGCTTTCCAGTGGCCCATGAGCCAGAGGAGGCTGGCCCGTGGAACCTGGGCTCAGCATCTCATGGGGCCATCAGCTCCCTCCTCGCTGCCACTCAGCTTCCTCAATGAGGGGATTCCCACCCCCTCCTCCCCACGTGGCCAGATGGATTCAACACATTTGAGATCCAACTCCTCAGCCCCATCGCCGTCGGCTCTGTCTTCTTCCCCACAGTCATCAGTACTGGCATCCTGGCCACTGTCACAGCATTTACACATCACACACTAAGTGCCTGAAAGTAGGAGAGCATCTCCCGTGCAGTAGCTGGTCGATAGAAATGATGGGAGGCTAACTCGGTTTCCGCTTTGTCAATAACTTCTGGGGCAAGATGGCGTCACCCTCTGGGCCTCAGGTTTCCTATCTGTCACATGGAGATAACAGTAGCACTTTCTGCAAAGGGCTCGTGGAGATTTAAGAGTGTCAGGCACCTAGGCCACTTGGAAGAGGTCCTGGTGCTGGCCAGTGATTTCCGAGGGCTGTTGGAGCAAGGTGGTGGGGCTATACCCCGGGAAAGGATGCAAAAGGGATGCATTTGGTGTCACAGACATCATCCCCATAATAACTTGCCCCTAATGCCCTATAGACACCCTCTTAACACTCCCCAAACCAGCTGCATCATTTCTTCATTGTTACTGGCCACAGCCCTCGAGTGGCTTTTCCTCTCCGTCTCAGCCAGTGACATCAGCAGGCACCTGGTCAGTGGGTATTATCCTCTATTCTTCTCCCCACCCCCCATCCCTCTCCCAGTCCAGGGGGACCAGACGCCATGGCTTCTGTTCCTAAGTGTCTCTCGTTAGGCTCCCTGCTGCTCACCCCACCCCCTGCCCACCACCCTCCGGCCCGCTCTCTCTTCTCCTGCCTCCTCCTGGCCTCTTGCTTTCTGCCTCCTCCTTCTCAGGCTGCCCTCCCCGTGCTCGCCCATGGAGGCTTTCTGAGTCCCAGACACGGCCCATAACCCCCTCCTGAGCACCCTTCAGTGGCAAGAGGTGATCAGTGGTCAAAGTGGTCAGGGGCCACTGGCTGTGTCCCCCACCAGCCCTGGCCCCGAGCGCAGGAGGGGATGGCTGGCAGCATCTGCCAACAGCCCACTCTGTACATTTGTGGAACGAATGTTTATCCTTTGCCTTCTTTGAGCCAAAGGCTGTGCCCTTCACGTGCCAGCCAGCTCATTAATCCCACCTACGAGGGAGGTGTCATTGCTCCATTTTGCAACAAGAAACTAAAGCCCAGAGGGGTTCACTGGTTGGCCAAGGCCACGCGGCTGATAAGCCTCAGTTCTGATACCACAGTCTCTGTGGCCGAAGGCGCTGTCCACATCCCCCACGGGCCGTACATGGCCCTGGCGGGCACAGCCTTACTCCTTGTCTGCAAAGGAGATGAGCGAGGGGTGGCGTGGTAGCTGTGGCAGGGCTGGGACACGAAGAAGGGAGCTCAGAGCAGGTGGCAGGGGCAAAACTCTATCTTGGCCAGCTGTGAGGCCTGGAGGCATGAGGGCCAGGGGTGGAGTGTGAGCTGGGGGTGGTGTGGGGTGAGTCCGGCAGCAGTGGAGAGCCATGTGCCCTACTACAGTGAGGGAGAGGGGCTGGGGTCCAGATGCAAGGGGGCACCCGGAGGACATCAGGGGCGGGGTGAGCCTGGGGAACTGGGGAGAGACCTACGGAGGGCACTACCCAGTGGCTGGTGTGGCATGTTGAGAGGACAAAAAGAGGGACAAAGTGAGGAGCTAGGGGAGGCCTGCCTCCATCCTCTGCCACCCCTGTCATCCGTGCAGCACCCCCTGTCCCCCCCCGCCACGGTTGGGGGCACTCCAACCTCGTGCAGCCTTCCCGGCCCCTCTCCGCAGGCACACCTAGGGCTCCCTGAGTCACTGTCCCGGGGCACCCGGCCTCTCTGGGCACTGGCCTGTCCCCAGAGCAGGGGCTGAGGTCGAGTCATCCTGTGTCCCCAGGTCCTGGCCTGATCCCTGCTTGCCTAGAGATGAGGAGCAGAGGGGAGCTCAGGCTTCTGGTGCTCATGGCACACCAAGTCTCCTTGACCTCTGGGAGCCTCTGCCCCATCCGGGCCTCAGTTTCCTTGTAGGTACAGGGAGGGCTGGATGCCACTGAGGGCCCTGTCCACAAACACCGAGGCCTGTGTTGTGAGTGCGACAGAGGGGGACACAGAGGAAGGCCGGAGGCAGAATCCCCGCTCGGACTGTCAAGCTCTTTGCTTTTTATAGTAATTACCACTTAGTCCTCAGGCGTCAGGCCGTTGTCAACACTGGGGTTTCAGAATCCAAGGACATCCCAGCCCTTGGCTCTCCTTCAGCTTGTGTTCTCATCCTCGCCCCCACCCCCATCACTTTGTCTCAGCACCGCTCCGTGTGGCCCATTTCCCAGGGAGGCCAGGAAAATACTCATAGTCCCTGGGGGCGATGGCAGAAAAGACTTGGAGTACCTGGGACCAACATGAAGATTCATTGCCCTGTTTCCTCCGTGTGATTTCCCAGCATGCTCCCAACTGCTTTGTGTTTGCAGGACGGAGCTTTGCTCTGCCAGTTCATTTCTTCTGGGGCCGTGTTATTGGACCCCTGCTCTGTCCCAGGCCCAGGTCTGCGTGGCTGTGACCCTGGGGGCTCAACAGGCCAGGGGCGCTCTGGCCTTCTGTGGAGGCTGGAAGCCTGGATGCCCTGTGTCCCCCTGGCCACCCTGGGCCCCATCTTATCCCAGCCTGGGCTCCTTGGACAAGAGCGTTCTCTGGAACGTGTAACTTGCCGGGCTTGGGAGTTGAGTGGAGGGGCAGTGAGGCCTGAGCCAAAGGCCTTGTCCTGGAGGACGGTGCTGCCTGCTCCAGGTGCTGAGGGCTGGCGAGTGGGCAGAGCTGCCCGGGGCCTCGTACAGCCAGAGCAAGGACCACAGCAGGAGCAAACTGTGGGCACCTTGTGGGGAGGTAGGGCTCAGGCAGGGGTGAGCTTGGGGACCAAGCCATGCAGTCCTCAGTTGCTGGTATGGCCTTTCCGTACCTACCCTGCCCGAGGCAGCTTTGCCCTGCTCTTCTATGCCCCCGGGCCCAGGCCTCACTTCTGCTTCTCCTATGCCTGCCGTGCCAGTGGGGGCTGTTGGCCGGGACCCCAGTTCCTCCTGGCGTGGGTATCTGCTCAGGCTGCCCAAGGGTCCTTGGGGGGGGGGGTGGCAGTTGGGTCCCCTGGGAGAGAGAGGTCCAAGAGAGAGGAAGGGGGAAACCCGTGTCTTTCTCTGCCTGAGCCTCGGAAGGCACGCCACCATTGCACGACATCGAATCGGGTACATGGGACAGCAGGAGGACCAGCCAGGGTGTGGACACCTGCAGTCGAGAACCCCGGAGATGCGTGTGGAGTCTGGCTGGCATCAGCAGCGACCATGCAGTGGGCTGACCTTTGTCCTCATAGCTGAGGGCAGAGCTGTGACGTTCACTCAGAGGGGCTCCAAGGGCCCCGGGGGGCTCAGGGCTTCTGGTGGGGGTTTGGTCCCTGTGGTAGATTGGAAAGCTGGCCAGGTGGGTGGCCTAGAGCTGCTCAAGGACAAAGAGGACCCTCGTCAGGGGAACTCAAGACCCTTGTCCCCCACATCGACTCCTTCCTCCGGCTTCCTCACCCAGCACTCAGCGGCGCTTCCTCTCTGCTTTGTACAACTGCACCTGTTTTCCCCAGTCACACCTGCTTAAAGACAGACTCTGGGTCAATCTGAGAGGTAGTGAGTGCCCCAGTCCCCGATGCGTGTGGGCACCCTGGGCAGAACTGCCACGGAGGTGAGATTCTGAGAGGCCTCCCCTCTGCCTCAAGTTTCTAAGACTCCCCACTTTCTTTGTAACTTGTCTGCAGCGGCTGGGCCCTTGCTCCTCGTCACAGACCCACCAGCCCCCTGCAGGAGGACTCTGCTGAGCCCATAGGATCCCCTGAATGGGGCTCTGGTCTAAGGAATCTGTCCTCTTACAACCTCCTCCCCCAACCCCCCGCAACCTCCCACCTGTGGGGTCTAAGTGCCCGGAATCCTGGCTTCCCGCCCATGCTGCCCACAGCCCACTTGGGAGCCTTCCCCGGATCATCAGGACCATTAGAGGCCTCCTAATGCCACCTGACCTCAGGCCTATGATGGGCCCTGCGCCGGCTGCCCATGCATTATTAACACGCAGAGAGCGAGAGAGAAGCACTGGGATGTGTCCCGCCCTGGCATCCCCCATGCATTGGTTTGCAGCATTGGGAGTATCCCTCTGTGGCTCAGTGATGCTCCCCTCCCAGATCTGTGCTGGGAGTTAGTGCTGACAAGGGGTGGGGGTGGGGGCTGGCTCTCTGGGTCCTGGGCACCCACACAGAGGGCAGCTGGCAGCCCTGACACCAGGGACACTGGGATGGGCAGGCCTGGCACATTCAGCCTGGGGAGGGGAGAGGGTTGAAGGGTTCGCTCATTTATGTGTCACCTCTGCTGAGAAGGGGGCCAAGGCTTGAGGAGGGAAGCAGCCTGTTCAAGGTCACAGCGAGGTGGGGCCCAGGCGTGGGCCCCTGTACTCCCCACCCTGCTCCCCACTGAGTCTTCCTAAGGCCTCTTCTGAAGCTTTAGACAGGCTCCCCGCCCCCAAGTGGACAGAGGGGAATTCTGGGCAGAAGAGGGCCTTCCTGGTCTCCCTAAGGGGCCCCGTGCGAAAGTAAGATGAAAGCCCCTGACGCTGTAGTTGCATTGCCTAATGTTAAAAATGCTCAGCTCTGATTGGCTGTAGGACCTTGGCCCAGTCACTTTTCCTCTCTTGGCCTTAGTGTCTTCATCTGGAAAACAGGCGCACGAATCTCTGCCTGTCTGCTTCCCTGCCTCCCTCCCCAGGCTGGTGAGGCTCAAGAGAGGAAGTAGATGAGAGAGGGAGACCGAAAGTTCATGGAACATAAAATTACGTGTGAAATGCAAGAACACATCTTCTCTATCTTCACCTCTAGAACGTTGCACCTTTCAATGCAGAATCAAATATTGGGCTGGCTGAAGTCGATTAAATTGAAATCATGAGAGGAAGGGGACAGTAACTGTGATGCCCCCTTGACCATATCATTCAGGAGACCCTGGTGTCAAGCCCAGCTCTGCTACTTATGAGCTAATGGCCTCGGTTAGGACCCTTCTCCCCTCTCTTCTTCTCACTCTCTCCTTCTGTAATATGGGTAAGGAAGTTTGGAGGGAAGTGATTAGAACTCCTTGGAGAATATTCCAGCTCCAAAGTCATTGGTGGCTCATTCAGACTAAAGGGTAAATGACTGATTTCCAGTCCTTTTCTTCTTCTTTTTTTTAAGATTTTATTTATTTATCTGACAGACAGAGATCACAAGTAGGCAGAGAGGCAGGCAGAGAGTGGGGAGCAGGCTCCCTACTGAGCAGAGAGCCTGATGCGGGGCTCGATCCCAGGACCCTGGAATCATGACCTAAGCTGAAGGCAGAGGCTTTAACCCATTGAGCCACCCAGGTACCCCTCCAGTCCTTTTCTAACAGCAAATTTGGGCAGCAGATTCAGAGTCCTGGGAAGCACTTGATACCTGGAGATAGAATAGGGCCGATGAGGGTAATAAGGATGAGTTTGGCCAGCTGCCTTTTCTTTACAAAGGGCCAGTGCTCACTTGGTTTCTTCCCCATTTTACAGATGAGTAAGCTGATGTACAGAGAATGGAGTGAGTTGTCTCAAGTCACAGAGCCAGAGTACGGGATAAAATGGGCCCGGGTCTGCCCAGTCCCCTGTCATGGAGGAAGTAGCAAGGAAAGGAAATGGGGCTGCCAGTGATCGATCACCTCGTGGACTTTCTGCCAAGTGCATCCCCTCTGGGATCTCATTTCATTCCCACAACCTCCTGAGAGGTGGCCCTGGGTTACGGTCTCCATTTTACAGAGGAAAGCACTGAGGCTTGGGCAAATGAGCAGGAGCCCCGAGGGTGATGGGACGAGTGGCCTGGTTTCTGCTTGCTCCCGGACAGCTGAGTGGGAGCCATGTGGCTGAGGCCACCTGGGTAACCCCAGTCAGCGTGGAGGGACTGGGTCTGCAGCCACATGGAGACAGGTGAGGTACCGGAGCGGCAGCTGCCCTGTATGCAAACAAGGCTCAGCTCCCAGCAAACCCATGGTTGTGAAAGCCCCTCCTTCCCTTCCCTGTGCTGCCAGCCTATGCTTGGGAACACCTTCTTCAGTGCAGCTGCCCTCACCCCAGCTGTGGGTCCCAGGCTAGACCAGTTCACGAGAGCCGTGCCCATGCCCTGGGGGAGTTTCCCCAGGTCTATCTGGAGGCAGCCTCCGCCCAAGCAAAGGTCAGCTGAAAGCACCAGCCCTGCAGTCAGAGGCTGACGGAAGCATCCCCAGTGTCAGGCCTGCGGTCACTTCAGGGCTCATCTGACCAGTGTCGGTGGCACCTTGGGTCAGAGGGCTCCTCACCCTACAAGGACAAGTCTGGCCTCTTCCATCCCCAGTGCCCGAACACTTCCCCCTCGGCCCTGCCCCTGTGCCTTTGCACCTGCTGTTCCCTTTGGACTACCCTTCACTCCTGGTCCTCTCCACCTGTTTGGACACCTTGGCAGAGCCAGTCCCACATCCCTGACCTGCACCGAGTGCCCCGGCTCCTGGTGCCACCTGCCAGTCCTGTGCTACTCAGACCCCTGCAGAGTGCCTGGCTCCCTCAGCTGGGTACTGCCCGGGCTGAGGCTGGTGGGGGTGTGCCTGGCCCTGGATTTGGGTGTTTTATGCACACACTCTCACTGAAGCCTCACAACCTAGAGGGCAGGCACGATGCTCATTGTTGCTTTATAGATGAAGAAGGGTGCTCAGAGAGGTCAAGTCACTTGAACGAGGTAACACAGCCAGCCAAGGGGGAGAGATGGATAAGGAGCTGGGAATCTGTCTGCAAAGACTGTAATTAAACCTAAGACTGCTCCTTCTTCATCCTTTATTCCCAGGGCCAACAGAGCACAGTGATTAAGGACCAGTAAGCGTCAGATTAATGTTTGGGTAATGAGACTGGGTGTTCCCCCGGGTGTGTGCCCCCAGGAATGTCTAGCGTGTGTCCTGCAGCTCTGGGCCCTACCCCGCTTCACTTCCTGGATGCTCCCCCAGGCACAGGGGAGGACCTCCCAGGAAGTCCCCCCCCACCCAGCAGTATTATGGGCTTGGGATGGTTTTAACCATCTTATAGACAGGCCCCTGGAAACTGAGGCCCAGCGAGGTCTCATCAATGTCCCTGTGGAGCCAGCCTCCAGCCCAGGGCTCTGGGCTCTGTGTCATGCTTCTTCCCTGGGCTTGCAGGAGGAAGCCTTCCTTACCAAAGCCACCAGGCTGCCTCTGGCCTGAGGTGACGAGTGGCACAGATGGTCAGCTGGTCCCCCACCCCCAGTCTCTGAGAAGAGAGGAAATACCAGACTGTGGGGGATTCCTCCGGCGGCGCCGCACCCCTGGGCCACTTCCTCTGGACACTCTCGTTTTCTTTGTCACTTGTTTTAGTTTCTGCTTTTCTTCCCTCGTTCCTTTTTTTCAAGGTCACTTTCATTTCCGCCTCTCAGTGTCTCCCCCACCCCACCCCCACCCATCTTTTCCATGCCCCCATTTCCCTCCTACAACCTTGGGATCCCCAGCAACCTGACCTGTCTAGGCCTCAGGCTCCCAGCTGGGGTGGGGGTCGGGGATGGGGAGAGGCCATCCCCGACCCCCACCCCCTGTGTCCCTTCTCCCACAGCGGGAGAGGGAAGGTGCTTCTCACATCACCCTGAGGAGGCCAGGCAGAGGTTACCCGTCCCCAGGCTCTCAGCGTAGCGGCTCTGGGCCTCGGGCTCCTCATCTGTGAAATGAGAGTAAGAATAGCGACCTCAGAGGATGTGAGGGGAAAATGAGATGACACATGTAAGGCTCAAATAACTAGTATTTAGGAAAATTCAATAAATACCAGTTCAGTGTCGCCAGGAAATGCCTCTGAGTACAGTCTCCTCCATCTGTGGTCATCCCTACCGCCCCTCCCCAGTCCGTCTTCACTGGGACCCATGTCTGGCCAGAGGCACCCCGGCCTGCGCGGGAGAGGTCTGAGAGAGGAAGGGAGCATGACCGCTCGCGCCCTCTAAGTTGCTACGGCTCTCCAGCCAGAGCGGGAATCCCCACCACCAGGCCCAGCACAGACAGCCAGCGGCGAGAATCTCGGGACTTCCCAGGGCAGCCCCTCTGCTGTCTGACCATTCTGCTTGCTGGCAGCTTCTTCCTTCTGGCTGGCTAAGACCTGCCTGCCTGCCACCCTCCTCCTTTGGCCATCTGCGGAGAGACCACGCTCTTCTCCCGCCTTGTTCCAGATGTTGCCACTGGCCCCCAGGTCCCTACAGACTTGCCTGCATCTCTCACCCCTGTCTGAGACGCAGTACACCACAGTGGGTCAGCCCTTGGCCTCTAGAGCCCAGTTCCCCCACTTCACTTCCAAATGTCCCATTGTGCCCTCTGTACCCCGAAGAGGATAACCATGGGACTCCCACGGGCAGGTATGTAATGGGTGTGAACGCTATTCCTATTCAGGACCAAAGAGCCACGAGTCTTTTTAATTAAAATTTTAAATCTAAATGAATAATGATTAAAATACATTGTTAATATGGGTTTGAAATTTTATTTAAAAATAAATTAAAATGTTAATTAAAACAATTTTTATAAGCGACATATAACCTTGTATGAGTTTCAGGTGTACAATGTCATGATTCAGTGTTTATATATATAGTGAAATGATCAGGGCGGTAAGTCTAGTTAACATCTGTCACCGCCCATAGTTCAAAAAGATTTTTGTGTGGGTGATGAGAATTTTTAAGATCTCATCTCTCAGTGGCTTTCAAATATACAATATGGTGTTATTAACTGTAGTCACCGGGCTATACATTTATAATCCCAGGATGGACTTATTTATTTGTGTTTATTTTAGGTCTTCTTTATTTTTTCACTAGAAGTTTGTACCTTTTGACTCCTTTCAGCCATTCTGCCAACTGCCCACCCCACCCCCATTCTTAGCAGTCACTCAAAGGATGTCATTTCTAGCCCCCTTCCAAGCCCGGTAGTCTGCTGGCCTCCTCTTAGCAGTCTCCTTCCTCTAACTTGGAGGAGGAGCCTGGACTCCTGGGGGCAGCCCCAGGTCAAGACAGAGCCTGGTTTTGGAATAACATCTATGCTCCCATCCCAGCTCCACTCCCCACCCCCCCGGGACCTGATTTCCCCAGACAACATCTCGGGGCCTACAAAAATGTTGGAGACATGAAAAAAAAAAGTTTAGGTTCCAAAATATGATAACGGCTGATCAGAATGAATGTTTAGTTAATATATTCAAACATGATTAATTGTTTGCTTTCGTACTTATGAAAACGGCCCTCTCTTTGGAGGGCTGTGGTGCCGCGCCTTGCCAAGGTTTCTGATTAGAGACGATGATTTTGCTGAGAAGGCAGAGCTGATCGTTAATCTTATGAGTTACTCACTGCAAATAATTTCAAAAGCAAAATTATTTTTAAAATTCAGGGTTTTTTTTTTTTCAGCCAAAGAAAACATTCAGAACAACATGTGTTTTATATACTGTGGGCAAGGCCTCCACAAGCAACAGTACCTGACTCTTAAAATGGCCCTGGGACAGGTTTGCTGTGTCTCTCAGTCCCTCACTCTTCACGGGCAACATGGGGGACAATAGGCCTGTTTCTGGGGGTTGCTGATCTCTGCTAGTGTCTTTTGAGGAGCCCTGGGAGAAGGGACAGAGGACTGGTGACCCTGGCTTCTTAAGCAGTTTCCATACAGACGCTGGCTTATTAGCTTTATTTATGGGTCCTATGGTTCTTTGGTCCAGGCCGCTACCCATCCTGGTTGGAAGGAAGCAGTACCATCAGCAAATAAATAAAATCTTTAAAAAAAAAAAAGTAGAATAAAACAAAATCAAATAATCACCAGGGATAAAAAATATATATATATTAATATATATATATATATTGCAGATCTGATAAAAATAGTCATTTCTGCTTTTCCCTTGTCACCCATTGGACATATCTATAATCAAAGACAGGGATTTATTAAACCAGAGAAGGACTTTGAAGTGATCCCATGTCACCCAGCCTTTGCTGTCAGTGTCGACTTGCTGACCAAAACCAGAGATGTTGAGTGACTTGCCTGGGATTGTACAGGGGGTGTGTGTGCGAGCTGGGGCTGGAGTTCAGACCTCCAGTTCTTTACGGGGCACCAGACAAACCTTAGCGGCACGACTCATTGCCTGGACTCTGCTCCCCTCGCAATTACCGGCTCCCAGACCCTGCCGTCAGCTCAGAGCTGGATGCCTCCGGTCTCCTTTGTCTGTCTCAAAGGATCAGGGAGCACAGGTGTGGCCAGACATTATTCAAGAGCCTCCTGGGTGTGTGATCTGAACCAAGTCTTTTCGTTGGTCCTCAGTTTTCCCATCTGCAGAATGGTGTTCTTTCATAAGCATTTCTATTCACTTTCTTTGGCAGCAATAGTGCCTCTTGAAGAAAAGTCCATCCAACCCTGGCTCAGTGGTAGGCATTACATGTGACGGCGGCCTCCTCTCAAGGGTACCTGGCTTCACCAGCTGCTCTCGGAGGAGGTTCATGGGCGGCACTGTGGTGGGAATGAGCACACAGGAGACTTATCTTAAAGCTGCATTTGCAGAGTAAGCACACTTTTTACCCAAGTTTTATGCTTGGGTTAGAGACTGACTGTCTGTACCCCCAGATGCATACATTGGAACTTAACAAATGTGATGGTGTTGGGAGTTGGGGCCTTTGGGAGACAATGAGGTGGTGAGGGTAAAGTCCTCAGGAATGAGATCAGCACCCCTAGAAAAGATCCAGAGAGGTCCCTTGTCCCTCCCACCACATGAGGACAGAGCAAGAAGATGGCCATCTCTGAACGAGGAAGCAGGTCCTCACCAGACACTGAAACCGTGGATGCCTCGACCTTGGGCTTCCCGGCCTCCAGAACTGTGAGAAATAACTTTCGGTGGTTTATAAGCCCCCTTGTCTATGGATTTCCGTTAGAGCCATTTGAACGGTTTGCTTCTTTGGAAGGTGACATGAATGGCGGTAGAAGGGAACACACCTGGATGCCACCCCCGCCAACTTGCGGAAGGTGACCCACGTCTAGGCAGCCCTGAGGCTGCTGTGTTCTCTGGGTGCATAGGCAGATGCTGACATTCACGGGCAGTGGGGAAAGCTGCTTGCTCTGTTTCTAGAGACAAGCCCCTCGTAGCTCTGGGAAGGGTCGCGGTCCTCTGTGGTCATTCACTCTCGCACGTGTGCGACTTAATCAAATTGCTGTCCAGCCTCGACCAGGAGAAACCTTGAGGAGCGCTTCCCTCCTTGTCTGAAAGTTGTGCTGTTTTGGTTTCTACGGCTGAACTAAATTGATACCTCTCCCCCCCCCCCCAATTTGTAGTAAAGAACAAAATTATTACTTAGGATTGATCTCATTTTCACGCTTTTCTCCCATTGGCTTTTCTTCAGCTCCTGGCACGGGTTGACTGCTGCTGAGGGCTCGAAGACAATAAAGTGAGATGTGCGAGTAGCAACCAAATATTCACAGGAATTATCAGAATCAGCCAATTCTGCTGATGCCCCACGGCAGCTTTCTTGGGGGTGGATATTCTGGGTGTGGGTTATGATTTTTATGGTGTGGGCACACTGCTGGTAAAATTGCTCCCAGTTCACAGGATGGAGCTGGAAGTATAGTGTTTGATGGAGTCACCTCCCTCCCCCAATTTCCCTGGCTTCCAGCTGTGCCAGTGGGATGAGGATGGAGATGGTGGTGGAGAGAAGAAGGGCCTGGGAAGGGCTGGGATCTCCAGACTCGAGATTCATCTCCGACAGGTCCCCCACCCCACCCAAGGCAACGGAGTCCCGTTGACTCGAGATCTGTCAGGTGTGTCCCCTTCCTCTGCTAACTACTGCTTACCACTCTCTTACCTGGATCCTGTAGCTGCTTCTAACTGTCACCCCCGCACCCCTCCAGGCTCCTCCCCATAGGGTTCCAGGGGGTCTTTTTAAAACACAAATCAGGTCACATCAGCCTTTGCATAAAATCCTTTATTAGCTGCCTATGGTCTCCAATGTTAAGTGCCAAATTCCTTTAGAGTCCCTTGCAGGGATCCTCAGGATCTCGTTCTGCTCTTTCTCCTCTCCCTTTGCCCCTCTGTGCTAGAACCTTCGGGACTGTGGTGCAGTCCTGTGGCTCTGGGTCTTTGCAAACGTGCTTCCCTCTTCCTAGAAAGCTCTGGGGTTAACCTCCCTCCCCATAAGCGGCAAGCATATGCATGCATGTGTGTACACACACACACCCTGAGACTAAGTCCTACTCAATACATGGGTTGCAGCTTAGATGCCACTTCTGGGAGGCCTTCCTAGACTGCCGCCTCCACACCCAAGGCCGTCTGTCCAATGTGCTTCTGCACCTGTGGACTCACCCCCCACCAGGACTTGTCACTCTGCCGTTGTCTTTTTGCTGGTCTGTCTCCCTTACCGCAGTGTGAGTGCTGCGGAATAGTGGCCGTCCTATTGTATCCCAGCAGCTACATACAATGCGTTTGCCATAATAAATGCTGAAAGTGAAAGGAAGGAGGAAGGAGAGAAGGGAGGGAGGGGAAAAGAGCAGGCCAAATTTATTTTGTCAGTGTCCCGGTTCCCTGAGGGCTAGCCCCAGCATCTAAGGGAAATCCATGTCAATTCCACAAATATTTCACAAACGCCAGCTACCTCCCAGGCCAGTCAGAAGCGAGTGGTACGACAAGGGCTCTGCTCCGGAGGGAGGTGAGACAAGTCTGGAGCTGGGGCAAAGCAGACTGTGTCCCCACTACAAAGGAGATGCTCACGGAGATCCCTGGGAGCTTGCAGCAGGGAGGACTATACCCAGCTGCCCCAGAGCGGGGTGGGGGTGGGGTGGGGATGGTAGAGGTTGCTGGGGCTGTGTTCACCGCTGGCTTCAGGGGTGACGGCGTCTCCTCATCGATGAGAGCGCAGTTTAAGTATCTCTCCCTTTGGAAAACTTCCACACCCCGTCCTCCTGGTAGAGTCGATCACACTCTCACCCCATACTGCCCAGTGTGTCACCTGTTAGGAATATACTTGTGTGCACCACGACACAGCACAGTGTGAGGCTAGAACACAGACTTGCAGCTGCTGCCTGGGTTCCAGTCCCAGCTCTGCGCCTGGGAGCAGCCTGATTGCAATCCTGGGCGAGTTACGCAACCTCTCTGTGCCTCAGTTTACTCTTCTGTCTAGTGGAGATGATTGTAGGACATCCTTCATAGTATCGTTGCCAGTGTTAAATGAATTGATATAGGTAAAACCTCAGACCTGTGTCTGGCACAGGATATGAGTTATGTAAATATTTGCTATTAGCACTATTTATGAACCTGTGCACCTATCTATATTTCTTCTAGCTTATGAGCTTTTTTTATTATAATAACATTAAGCATGAAATCTACTTTTTAAAAAAAATTTATTTATTTATTTGCAAGAAAGAGAGCGCAAGAGCTGGGGAGAGGGCAGGGAGAGGGAGAAGCAGGCTCCCCACTGAACAGGGAGTCCGACAACACGGGGCTCAATCCCAGGACCCTGAGATCATGACCTGAGCCAAAGGCAGATGCTTAACCAATGGAGCCCCCACGAGGTGCCCCTGGAATCTACTCTTTTAACAAAGTTGTAAGCGGAACATACAGTATCTGTTAACTACAGGTGTGATGGGCAGCAGAGCTCTAGAACTTTGCCATCTCATAACTGAAACTTTATACCCGTTGAATAGCACCCCCTCCCCTCAATTCTCTCTTCCCCCACCCCCTGGCAACCAGATCCAACTCTCTGTTTCTGTGACCTTGACTATTTTCCTATATAAGTGGAATCAAACAAGATTTGCCCTTCTGTGACCAGCTTCTTTCCCTTGGCATATTGTCTTCCGGGTTCATCCGCCTTGCTGCATATTACAGGATTTCTTCTTTTTAAGGCTGCATAATATCCCCTTGTGGGTATCCAGCACATTTTCTCTCTCCATGCGTCCGTCAGTGGACACCTAGGTTGTAGGCCCATCTTGGCGATTGTAAATAATGCTGCGGGAATATGGGAGGGCAGCTAGCCCTTCAGGATTCTAATTTCTTTCTTTCTTTTTTTTTTTTTTTTGAGAAATACCCAGTTGTGAAATTGTTGGATCATGTGGTTAATTCTATCTTTAATTTTCCGATGAATGGCCATACTCTTTTCTGTGGTGGCTGCACTATTTTCCGTTCCCACCAACAGTGATCCAGGATTCCGGGTTCTCCACTTAGGAGCTTTTTGATAATCAGAGCCTGGCTCTGGTTCTGTCCATTCGACCTGTAGCTCCCACAAGCCCTTATGTAGGAATGGTACGTACTAGGCTTTGAAGAGGTGGAATCGTGGTGCAGGCTTCTTAGTCCTCGAGGTGGGCAAGCCAGGATCCGATAAGAATGTCTCTATGGATGGACCCAAAGCGATTCCAAGCGTGTCTGAATGGAATCAACCTGTGAATGAACTGTTCCATTTGTGGGGTGTGCCAGTGGAGAAAACGGCAGTATTTTTCTCCCTTAGTCTCTTCAAGAGTTTCACCTGGGGCCTGGGAGTAACCCTGGGGGCCTGCTCGGAGCTGGTGTTGTGGGTAACTCTGGTTCAGTGTACTGATCATGGGATTTCCTGGCTGCCCTGAGGAGGTTTCAATATTTGTGACCCAGATGGAGGCCTGGGTGGATGTTGGAAGGTGGGCAGGGGAGGCGTAGGAAAGGCCAAGGTGGCTTGGAAGGGGCGCTGGGCTGAAACCAAAGCTGGGATCTGCTATCTCAGAAAGGCTGGGCCTCTAGAATGGCAGGTGTGGCCAGGCCCCAGCGACCCTCTAGTATGAGCCCTTGTGAGACCATCTTGGCTTCCATTCTTGGCCTGTGCAAACGTAAGGGCAAGAGACAGCCTACCCTGATGGAAGGGACGTGGGGCCCGGGAGCTCCACGCTCCTGGTTTCAAACCACAGCTCTGCTGCTTAACCAGGTGCAGGACTTAGGCCAGACGCCACGCCCCTTTGAGGGTCAGTTCCCCGGTGTGGACATGAACCGTCATCCCACCTGGGGTGCCACATGGTGGAGGGGAGGCTGAGGAAGGGCTCTGGCTGTCCCAGGATACCCAAGGCTTTCGGATGTGCCTGGGACTTCTTGATGGGCACAGGGACATTGGCCCCAGGTCTGTTGAGTGGGGGCAGGGGCAGCCAATGACCACCTATTGGTCAGGAATATCTGTTCTGGGGCTGTCTCCCTCCCATGTCATGGACACACACATTTAGGAGATGGAACAATTCAGGTGCAGGAAGGAAAGACAGCCTGCCCAGTCTGCCTCAGCTTTTTTTAGAAGGGTGAGTTATTCACGTGAATGAAAGAATTACTGTTTGCTCACTTCTTACTTCCCGCTTAGAAAAAGCCCAGATCCTCGCCGAACCTCACTGTTGTTCCATACCCTAAAAGTTCCAAACTCTGTGCTTCTGTACTTTGTTATTTTTCTGCCTTTAATGCTGGCCCCATACTGAGCAATGGAGTCCGTTTGGCCAGATCCTCTCCATCCTTGGAAGCTTGAATGAAATCCTCCTCCCTCACCCCTCCTCTTCCAGGATGTCCTCTGGGGTGCCTTTTGCACAGCTACCGTCCATGGCTGCTGCTGCACGCTCTGAGCCCTCCACTCTGGCTCTTGGGCCCGGTCTCTTGTCTCAGTGGTGTGTCTCTCATCAACCCTGCCTGGCCATGGGCTCTTGCCCTCCTGACCTCTGGACAGGCCCTATGCCCATCAAGGTTCCCTTTAGCCTAGCCAAGGGGGAGGGTTAAAACATGTACCTCCACTCCAAGCTAGAATCTTCTGGAAACTTCTCTGCTTCCCTTTGTCTCCCACTGCCTGGGGTTGGTTAAAGTCTGATGACCTTAACTGAAGCACATGCCTCTGTGTGTGTGTGTGAGAGAGACAGAGACAGAGGTGCAGGAGGGAATGGAAAGAAGGGGAGGAACGAAGGGAGAGGACTCAGGCCAGGCCACACACACGGTGTTTCTGTTTCGAGGTGGGAGTGAAACAACCCCCCATCAGCTAACATGCTGGGGCAGACCCTCTGCGGGATACTAAGCTGGCTAGCTGGGGCAGGCCAGCTGTTCAGAACACAGCAGAGTCCAATCTCTGTCACCTTCAAGAAGAGACACCAGTGTCCTTGAAGTTTCTCAAATGATTACAACGGCAGCAAGCATGTGGGGCATTGACCGCGTTAAGCCCTTTACATATGTTACTGTCATTTTCACAAGGACTGTCTGAGACAGATGCCATATTCGTCCCATCTTTCAGATGGGGAAGCTGAGGTTCACAAGGACTCTGTGCCTTAGCCAGCATGAGGGACAGACGTACAGCCAGTCTGTCTGGCTCCCAAGCCCATGCTCCCCTCTGTTACCCACACACAGCCCACTGGGCCGGGAACCTGGACTCGGGGACGTAAGGTCCCAGCTTCCCCCCAGCTGCCATGTGTGGGACATTCCGGGCTCCAGGCCTTAGTCCCTCCCTCTTGAAATTGGACCAAGTGCTGCCAAAGGGCCCTTCTAGTTGTCCTGTGCCAAAAGCCTGTGGTTGAAGTCATGCAGAATTCTCTGAGGCTAAGATGCAATCATATTCATTCTGAGATTCCCAGATTCTGGGGGATTCTGCAGCCTGCGTTGGAATGTAGGCTCCATGATGGCAAGTGCTTCTGTCCATGTGTGTCGTGCTCTGTGTCAGGGGCCTGCACAGCCAGCACTCAACGTGTGGTAGGTACTCAGTTAATACCTGTTGACCGAATGACTGTCTTACCGCCAGAGCCCTCTCCCCCGCCCCAGTCAGCAGCCAAACTCTAGCTGGAGCCCATGCCCTGAAATGTGGCCAGTCACCCATCCAGTGGCAGATGAGCCCTGGACAGACAGGCAGCACACTGTCCTCTCACCCTGCTTGGCCTCTAATCAACACGATGACTCTCGGCAAGACACCTGCTGTCTCTGCACCACTTTTTTCCCCAAGAGCCCTAGATGAGGGAGCAGAGAAACACACCAAACTCGTCCCTGCTTCAAGTCCTTTGCATGTACCATTCCTTCTGCCTGAAATACTCTTCCCCCAAAATATTCTTTCCACTGCCCCCTTGCTTCGTTCAGGCCTCTGCTGAAATGTCAGCCCCTTAGCATCTCACCTCCTTCAGGAAGCCTTCCCTGACCACCTTCACTCAAACCTCTGGTCCCTTTCCCTCCCCTGAGTTGTTGATTTCTTTCCTGGTCTTCATTACCACCGAGGATATTTATCTGTTGATGGTTGACTGTCTCCCTAGTAGAATTCGAGCCCCAAGAAGGCGGGGATTTTGTTTGATTCAGTGCCTAGAACAGTGCCTGACATGTAAGAGATGTCAGTAAATATTTGTTGAAGGGGGAGAAAAGGCAAGGGCCAGGCTTCCTGGGGCTGGCCTGGCCCAGAAACTTCTACCCAGGTTCTGGTCTCCCAGATGCTGAGCCCTTGGAACTGCTCTCCGCCTCCGTGCCGACCCAGCCTGAACTTCCTGAGGCCCAGACACTGTCCCAGACACACTCAGGACACCTCCCTCATGGGGAAGGATGCCCAGAAGTATGTGTCCTGCCCTTGCAAGGGGAGACAGGAAGGCCGAGATGTGGTGGGGGGCTAGTGTCTTCTGTTGAAATAAGAGTCGTTGTTGAGTAAACATACCCATTCTCCATGATATGCTTCTCAAGGTCTGGTGTCTCTTGCTAACATTCAGACAACTGGAGAAAGAGGGTCCCGTGTCTGAGAGGCGGGGAGAGGAGCTAGGCCGTAGGATGTCTGACCCAGCTTGGCTTCCTAAAACTGCTTTATTCACATCTTCCACTCCCTTGACCCCTCTTGGCTCCCCACAGGTCTTCACTGCCCCCAGGAGCTGCAGACCCTCAGCCTGGAGCTCGTGGCTCTCCTGCCTCTCTTCTAGGAGGCCCTCCCCAACCACAGCCACCCATGAGACATCTCTCTCACTGGGCCTGTCAGCTCTCCGGGACTTGCCCACTTCAAGAGGGTGGGAAATCGATAGGTAGCAACTCTATACATGGTAGGTACCTCCTGCCTATGGGAGGCCCTGACAAAGAATGGGAGCGTGCTAGGGTCGGGCAGTACCATCTGTCCATCCTGGCTCGACCCCATGAGGTCATGTATGTGGATATACCTTATAAACTATAAAAGCTTGTTCTGCATTAGCCCAGGTTCCTTTATTAGGTCTGGACTCTTACACCAGCATCCCCATAGGCCTCCTTTAGCTCAGCTAGCTTCCCCACAGAGGTCTTCCTGAAACACAGATCTGGTCATTTCTCTTCCCCAGCAAGCCTACCTTATAGTTTCTGGCCCAGTGAGCCTGTCCACTGCCCTCAGACCCTCCTTGTGCTCTCCCTCCTCCCAGCCTTTGCTCTAATCATTCCTTCTGCCTGGAACGTCCCCAGCCATGTGTGATTCCTCACTTATTTGTTCAGAAATGTCATCCTCTTAGAATTTCACCTCCTTAGAGAAGCCTTCCCAGACTACCTCCACCCAAACACCTCCTCTGGTCACTGACCCTCCTCCCACCCAAGTTCCTCGGGTGCTTCTGTGGCCTTCGGGGTTGGCTCAACAGAGAGAAACACTAAGGCAAAGATTTCTCCCGATGGATGGTGCTACCTATGGAGGACATTTTGTGGGCCAAGCCTGGTGCCCTATACCTGTCAGTTCATCAAAGCCAAGCCACCTGCCTTAAAAAAGTCATCGTGTTTTCTACTTGTGATCAGACCAAGGCCCAGAGAGGCTAAGGGCCTCGCTCGAGGTCACACAGCAGTATGTGGCCAAGCTGGGCTAGGGTCCCTTGTTGAGCTGATTTCCACAGCTTTCCTCCACATGGCTTGACTGTGACAAAGGTAAAGATAACAATCTCTTCCCAAAACTCGACTGCTGGTGAACTTCCCTGGGGTTTCTCTTCGTTTGTTTTGCCATCCAGTTCTGTCTCTCCCAGGAGTACCTCCGTCCCAGCCCCGACAAGCAGCTGGCTGGTGTGCAAGGGGCCGCAGTCCCCGTCCGCCTTCTCATTGTCCCTCATCAGGCCTGCTGTCCGGGACCCCGGCTCTGGACCAAAGTCAGACCTGATGCTTCACTCTAGGACCCCTCAGAGAGCCGGGGCTGCCCTGTGCCTGTGTCTGCCCCAAGCCACCTCTCAGCCCTGACATCCAGGCTGGGGATCGATGAATCTGCCTCCTGTTCTTCTCTCCCCACCATCTGTGTTCCTTGGTGGTCCCCGGGGAGTCTGCCAGGCTGGCTTCGAGCTCCCAGGTCGGGGAGAAGAAGTTATTTTGGGGCCATCTGTTTGAGAGGTGCCTCTGGCTGGGGTTCCACAGTGGGGTGGGGGGAAGCAGCCCAGGCAGTGGGGGGCTCTCCAGAGCGGATAGCAATCAGGGAAAGGGAGCCACCTTTATCTTTAGGCTCGGGGCCAGGATGTGCCAGCCCTCCCCGTACTTGGGCAGATCGGTGAGATCCCAGGCCTGGCTACATCTTGGATATGTCCCTGGGGCAGATGGTACCAATGGTGCCAGAGGGAGTGGGGAAGACAGTCTGAACCTCACCCCCCCACACTTCTTTTAAAACACATACACACACCCTTAAAATTGGGTTGCCAATGACAACCTGGGATAGCATCTTTTTATATTATTCTTAGCCTCTCTGTTGCCTTAGCAACGGAACAATGCTTTTAAATATAGCAGTTAATTTTTTCAGCTCCGGCAACAAAGTTCTGGTGCTGTCCAGAAGGCCAATGGCTTGTTTCTTTCCTGGGGCACAGCCCTGCAAACTCATCTGGCCATGTGTCAGCCCCAGCGTGGGAGCTGGGCTGGGCGTCCTGACGCTGGCAGGGACCCTCTCTGTTCCCCGACCTGGCTTCCCTTCAGAGTCAAGTTGTAGCAAAAAGAACCTGGGTTCTGGGATCCGTGGACCTGGGTCTCTTCCCTTACCCCTCCACCTTTGCTGAAAGCCTTGCTTTTCCTCTCTGAGACGCCGTTTCTGAACCAGGTGATGGGGTGGCAGCGAAGTGGTGTGTTTGTGTGTGTGTGTGAGTGTGTGTGTGTGTGTGAGCCTTCACAGACTGCAGTGGGGCTTGAAGGAGCTGAAGCAGGCAGAAGGGGCACATGGGGGAACATTGCACAAATGCATCTGTGCCTCTCCCCCTCCCCCCTCCTTCCTGACCTCTCTCCCTTCTTCCTTACCTCCCTCTCTCTTTCGCATTTTTCTCAACCCCTCCTCCCTACTGCCTTGAATTATTGATGTTAAATTCCCAGCCAGTAACATCAGAGGGTTAAAATCCATAACCAGCCTTCCTCTGGCCTCCCCTCGGATCGCCCTCCCTCCCTGGGCTGGTGAGCTCATCAGAGTCATTAATCATACATGAGGGCTTGAGAACCCAGGCCCCTGTGGTCCCACCACTGAGCAGTCCCGGGGAAGGAGGCTGCCCAGGCAGGTTGTCTTCTGGAAGGGCTGGGCCAGAGCAGAGCAGACCCCTTGAGTGGGAGCTTATCTGGGAAGGGCTGCTGACAGCCTGGGAGGGGCTCCATTGGGAGTGCTCCCTGACACTCCTCTCAGCTCCCGCACCCTCCTTCTGCCCTCCTGCACCTCTCCCTAGACCCTCCCCTGGCTGGCTCACCACCCACTCTCTGCATTCCCAAGCTCAGCATGGCGGGTCTTCAAGCATAGACAGGAAGTCTAACTGCTCAGAAGCGGTCCACACATGGTATGGCTGTTCAGCAGGTAGTGAGTTCCCAGTCACTGGCGAGTTCAATGAGAGGAGAACACTGAGGGGCAGGACACTGTGCAAATGATTTTAAACCAGGTGACAGATTGACTGTTCTGGTCTCAACCTATGATTCTTTCACGGAAACAATCATATTAAAAATCACCATATAATTTTGCAGAACCTTAGGCACTGGTTATTATCCTCATTTACAAAAAAAAAAAAAAAAAAAAGGTTAACTTGTCCAGGGTCATTAGTCTCTTAAAGAAGCCCACAGTTCTGCCTGCCCCCTTTTTCTTCAGGCTCTGCTTTCCCAGCCGGCTGCAGTAAGGGGGCCATTAATGGAGCCGTGGCCATGCAGGCAGCTGCTGGGAAGTACAAGGGGCCCAGGCGGCTCCCTGGGGGCAGGCCATCTGTTGAGGGCCCAGTGGCAGACACAGCAAGAGGACACGAGTGTCCTCAGAGCCGTGGGAGCCCAGAGGAGGGAGCGAGGCTCTGGGCTGCCTGCCAGGCATGGCCGGAGGAAGGCGCGAGGGGAGAGGGTGCCCACTGTGGGCCACAGACATGTGTGGCCATCCCACACGTCACTTTGCCCAATCTTCCTCGCCCTGCTCTGTGAGAGCGGTGCCAGCCCCAGCCCTGACAGGTGCTCTGATGCACATGTCCAGGTCCAGAAGGGGCGGGACCACATGTGTCTGACACGAGAGCACCACTGATTTCCACAGGAGGTGGCAGAGGGGAGGCACCCGCCTGCTGTGCCTGCCTGGCCAGGGCTCTGACTGGCGGTGTCCATCGCCCAAGGCTGGTGTGGACCCCTGATGAGTTGCAGGGCCTGGCTTGGGCCCCCACCCAGCAGAGAGGCCTGGTGCCTTCCCCCTGGGGAAGAGGCGGGGAAGGTGGTGGCAGGGGCGCGGAAGAGGGGCTGTCATGCTGGGCTGGCAGTCACCTTCAGCCTGTGAGACAGGAGACCTGGGGCAGTTCCTGACTCTGTTGCTGGTGCTCTGTGACCCCCAAAGCAGGTCTCTTTTGGGGCCTTTGTTCCCCTCTTTACTCAAGTCTAGAACATTCGTCGTCCTGCCGACCGCATGTGGTAATGTTCATTGGCCATTGTTAGCATCAACCCAACCGTCTACATAAAGCATCACTCAAGGGCAGGTACCCGCTCTCCCCTTCTGCTGCTGTATTTGTTTTCACAGCATTAGATGCCCTACTGTTCTGTCCCGTAGCCCTTCTTTTATCTGCAACCACCCCTCTCCGCCATGACACTGGAAACGCTGTGAAGGTTGGAACTGGAATTTACTGGGGGCTGTGTCTATGGCACCTGAATGGTGCCTGGCACATACAAGCACAGAGTGCATGAATGAACGAATGAATGGGCTCAAGACCCATGTGATTAGTGTGGCGTGCCTTCATGCTCCCGCAGCCCCGTCCCTGCCTCCTGGCAGTTGTCTCCAGGCACTGTGATTGCATGTGTGCCCTCTGTGTCCCCACACACTGTGAGATCACTGAGGCCGAGCATGGAGAAGGTGCTTGAAGAGCATTTGTCACAGCCACAAATCAAAGTGCTTGCCACCCTGAGCCTGTTTCCCCCCTTATACACCGTGAGTGTGAGTGTGGTCACCCTTGAGGCTTTTTAAACACCCTCCCTATGTGCTGTTCTGGGATCTGTCACCTGTTGGCTGGCCTTTCTGCACCTGTCCCTTGGTGGGTTTGCTGTCCCAGTGCTTGTCCTGACTCTCCAGGGTTGGTCACTGCCCAGAGCCTGCCTTCCCCTGGATGAGCAATTAAACCCTCAGAATAGTCCATTGTTTAGAATCAGGTGCCTGGACCCTGTATTTATCTCCAGCATGCTGAGTGTGCTCGAGTCCCTGCCAGCCACGTGGTGGGCATCATTGGGACGGCTCAGGCTTCTCGGCCCCGAGAGGCCATCTCTCTGGATATGGTGCAGGAGGCAACCAGCCGCCATGGGAGTGGGAGCCAATGAGGGAAAGGCGTGGAAGGGAACCAGTCTTCACTGAGCCCCAGGCACAGGACATGGGTGTTGTCCTCGTGAGGGCCACACAAGATTAGTGTCATTAGCCCCATGTCACAGCCTGGGGGTTGGAGGCCGAAAGGGGCCATCTTTCACCTGGAATTGCCTCAAGTTTGTAGAATTTATAAGGGACAGAGCTAGGATCTGAACACAGGACTGTCAAACTTTCTCAGCTTCCCCTGGATGGTGGGTGTGATGGCCGGCTGCCATCAGCCCCTGAGGCTGTATGTCGCCCAGTGACTCCCACTGAGCGAGTGGGAGAAGGAGCCAGCCTCGTGGATGCTGTTACAGGCTCTACGTTTGCAAATAACCAAGCTTGATTTCTGGCTTCTTCTTGTCCTCCCTCCCCACCCCCACCTGTTCTTCCAGGGCCATTCAATCTCACATCCTCCTTGAAGGTCGTGGGAGAAGCTTGGAGAGCTCCAGAGTAGGGACGGGGGGGAGTTGAACGGATCATGCCCCCAGAGCAGAGTGGGCCCACCAGACCAGCCCAGAGCGTGGCTGTGGGAGGAATCCAGTCTAGGCCAGACAACCAGCTGACACAGGATTTTAAGGGGGCGTTCTGGCACTGCCACTTATTAGCCTGGTGACCTTTGGCAAGCTGGCCTTGAGCTCCCTTATCTGTAAAATGGGAGCAATGATAGTCACTGCGTGACATAGCCCTCTTTTGGGATTTGATCAAGGAATTCATGCAAAATTCTCACCCAGCAGGAAGCACTTGCCTCATTGGCCACTGTCATATCCCCACCTTGCGGCCCAGTCACAGTGCTGGGGGCTGGGACGTGGGGTGTGGAGTTACAGCTGGGCACGGGACCAGGACTGAGCAATAAGGCAGGTCCCAGGCCTTGGGAATGGGATAGTGACACAGTTTCCAGAAACAGGCACAATATTAGAGCAGGCCAGTCTGAGCCAGGGGTTCTGTAGATGATTACGATGATTATAAGGGGAAGAAGGGTTGGTTCGAGAACACATGATAGGACTAAGCTTGCAGAGGACCCAGCTGTTGGAACAGGAGACACAAGGGAGGGGAGAGCCAGACCCTCACTGGGGGCTTAAGATTAGCACCATTTCATGTGACTCAGAAACATTCATTTACAATTTTTCATGTTCAACCTGTTGAAGCTGAACCCGGGAATGTCAGAGCTGGTGTGATCTTAGAGATAGGGATGACTGCCCTGGGCCAGAGCTGGGTAAGAGCATGCCCCTGCTCTTCTCCAAGCCTCTGTTTCCCTTTTGATCCCATGAGAGTGGCAACTTAGATGACCTTTTAGGATCTTTCCAGCTCCGAAAGTGACCCCTAGGGATTATTTCTGGGGCTTGTTCAGTGTCAGGAAAAGGGATATGGGCACGCTGAACAGGCAGTTTGGAGGTGTCAATGTAGCAGGAGGAAACTGATCCCCTTGACTGATGCACAAGGATGGGACTGAGGGAGGGGGCATTGGTCTAGCTGCTGTCCTGTTAGTCTCAAGTAGGGCGTCTCTCTGAGACGCTGGGGTCACGTGCACACCATGGGACTGAAATCTGCTAGAAACCTTGCTGGGGCTCTTCCAACTCCTGATGGAGATTGCTTCCTGACCTAAGCCTGCTAGCCCCTGACTGCCTCGCTCAGCTCTAGACACTGTCCCTCCAATACACCTGCCCACCGTCTGAGCCACTGTGGTCAGAAGCTCATCTGGGCCTGGCCCTGGGCCCTGGAATTGGCCTGGTTGCCTTGAATTGTACATCTGGCACTCCCATGGCTGGTGCCCGTTGATGGGGGCGGTGGGGGAGGGGCTGCCTGCCGAGGGGCATCTTCCCTTAAGCCCTGCTGTGTTGGTGACTCTGCAGAACTGAGTTTGCCTCTTTCTGGCTGTTTCCCTGCCTGCGACTCTGAATCTCTACAAGGGTCAGAGCTGCGTGTGAACTCCAGACCCTGAGACCCTGATTGGCTACTACCATTTCACCCAGACATTACTTTGGGCTAAATTCTGTTTCCCAGGACCCTCAAGCTGCTGGCTGGGTTCTTGCCTTAAACAAATTCCTCTGCCATTCTTCGAGCTATAGAGATTGCCTGCAAGGAGCTGCCTGTGTCCCACCCGTGAAGGGCCCTGCTTGGCCCCATGGGGTGGGTGCCCCACCCTCTGGATGCTCCCCTCTTCGGGTTTCTTCCTGCCACTGGTCCTTGATGCTGGGGTCCCAGCGTGCTATTGGGGCACACGTTCCCAGTTCTGCAATTCTGGCTGGGTATTAGGATGCTTTGGGCAGGTAGCAGAAAAATAACCAGTGGGCTAAAGAGCAAGGACTTATTAACTCAGGAAGTTTGCAGATAGAGGCAGTTCCAAGCTGAATAACCTGGCAGTCTGGTAAGGTCAAGGGTATGCATACTTTCCCACTTCCACCCGTCTGAGTCCTCACCACTGAGTCTGCATCATCTCACCCAGGGTCACAGGACAATTCCAGGGACCATTTGCAGACATGGGGGTGGATGTGCAGAAGAGGAACATCTTCCCCGAAATCTCTCTCTCTTTTTTTTTTAGCAAGGAACCCCTTTCCCAGAAACGCTGAGAAAGACTTGCCTTAGCTGTAAAATGGGAGTCATAGGTCCCACTAGTGAGAATTCAGTCACGTGTCCATGCCCGAACCAGTCACTTGAAAGTGGAATCCAGGGGCGCCTGGGTGGCTCAGTCATTAAGCACCTGCCTTCGACTCAGGTCATGATCCCAGGATCCTGGGACTGAGCCCCACATCGGGCTCCCTGCTCAGCGGGAAACCTGCTTCCCCCTCTCTCACTCCCCCGCTTGTGTTCCTCTCTCGCTGCGTCTCTCTCTGTCAAATAAATAAATAAAATCTTAAAAAAAAAAAAAGTGGAATCCAACCACTGCATTGGACTAATCATGATTCCCGCCCCCCGCCCCAGGCCTGGGGAACAGCTGGCCCCAATAAAAGTAGGCCTCCAGCAACAGAGAAGAAACAAGGGCAATAGCTATTGGGTAGCTCCCTGTATTTAACTTGAACTTTTCCTGTTTGCATTTGGTGCCATTTTGACTTCTTCCCCTTTGTACCCATTAGGGTTCTTTGGTGTAAGCAACACAAGCTGACTTTTAAAATAACATAAGCAAAAGGATTGATGTCAAAAGGATGAGAAACTCCAAGAACTGATGGGAAGTCTGGGGGACCAGGCTCAGAAAGGAGCCAGGGCTCCTCTGGGGAGCCAAACAACCCCATAAACTAATTGGTGGCAATCTTGCCATGGCCACAGAGAACAGAAGATTCCAGGACTTGAAAGAGAGCATTCGAGTACCTAGCTTAGTCTCATGCCCTCCCCTGGGCTGCAAGGGAGCTTTGGTTTACTGTCTCCCAAGACTAGGACCCCCGGATGAAATCAGGGTGCTATTACAGAAGCAGGGAGAAGGGATGCAGAGTGGCCAATACCCAGCAAGCGCCCACCACAGGACTCACGATGCCTGGCCCAAAGACACGACAGAGATGGTGTGGCACATGTCCCTCATGTGGGATAGGGACAGCTGCTTGGAGGAGGAGACCCTTGACCACAGGTCCTCACAGAGGTGGTCTCCCTGTGGTATCACCCTGAGAGGTAGACAATCCTGTCAAATCCTTCTAGAGGCTTCCTGAGCCACTCACCTGGGCCATGGCCCCTCCTGGCTTCTCCCAGCTCTTCTAGAAATTCTATCAGTGCATCTTCTATTCACCAATGACGGGAAACTGTCAGTACAGGAAACTGGTGACAGCCCCAGAACATTCCTGAGGCTTTCTTTAAGACTGCATGAATAGAAGATCAAGTCGTAGGCTTACCATCCCCTTGGCATGGTGGGTTTCAGGCTTGCCAGGTCTATCGCTGCAAATAGCAAAACCGTGACCGAGCTCCTGCTGTGGGATAGATCGGGCACTAAGCACTTGGCATGCACTATCTCGTTTAACCCACAGATGGCTGTCATTTTCCTTTGCTACAGATGGAGGAAACTGAGGCTTGGAAAGAATCAACGACTTTCCCTTGGGCACAGCCAATCAGTAACATAGCAGGATTCAAATCTGATCCAGAACCCTTGTTTCAGTCACTTCCCTGTACTGATCCACACCCCATGGCTAGCAGGCCTCTTTTCTTCCTGCTTGGACTAGGAATGGAATGGGACCTTAGTTTATACATTTGTCCCCGCCAGAGACCCTCTTCACCTTGGGCTTCAGCCTACCACCTGTCAGAGGCTTTGGACTACGCTGGAACTGCTATTGGAGAAGTCAAACCTTTCCCTACCTCACCCAGGGCCATGGAAGGTCACGGAAGCACAATCATGAGTTCCACTTTTTAAACTTCACGATGAAACCTTGTTTTTGCCCTCATAGTTTTCTCTAGAGGACATGGCTCTGCCTTCTGTGGGAACACAGCATCCTTTCTGCAGCTGTTGTCCGTGCCCTCAACCTGGCAAAAGACCAGGGACTGTACCGGTCCCCGGGGGGGTGGGTCCGAAGGAGCAGTTTGCCAGCTGGGTTCCAAAAAGGCCCAAAGGGTCAGCAGAACCCCATTCAGGGAGAGCACCCCATCTTTCTCTGTTTCTCATCCTGGTCCTCAATGTAAGTTTTATTCTTTAAGACTCTCTGCCAAGAATGCATGGGTCCATTGGAGGTGTGGATGCTTTTCTTCCAGAAGAAGTTTTCACTTCCATGAGTTTTTCCTTGGATGAAAACTCCTATCACTGTGGCCCCCAGGACAGTTGCCTCTATAGAACCATAGCTTAGTCTTCTCTCTTGGGCATCATTTGGGGGCCAAGAATCAGGAATAGCCATGGAGGCAGGAAATAGTTAAGCATATTTGTGAAAAAAAAAACAAAAAAAACAAAAAAAAAAAAACAGAGAAAGCTGTCCACGGTTTTGCTTGATTCTCTTGAATCCTGGTCACCAAGCCCTCTCAGATATCTAGTCCAGGAGAGCCTGACCTTCCTTGTTCCCTGGCACCTTCCTACTACTGACAATAGTATCCCCCTTATTTTACTCTTTGTTTGGCTACTGGGTTGCCCAGAGCTAAGATAGTCAACTGGGCAGCTCTCTTTTTAAAACATGTGTATTTTTCCATTATACAATACTTGCATATTTCTTAAGAATCAGAAAATAAAAACAAGTACAAGAATGCAAAAAAATGTACTCATATTTCTACTTTAAAAAACTTAATATTTTCATCTATTTCTTTTCATTTTTTTTATGCTTTCTGTTCTGTTTATGTACAGTTTCATGTGATTTTGTTTGCAAGGTTTTTTTCTTTTTACATAAGTGGAACCATCCAGTCTATGAAGCCGTGTAGCTTGCTTGTCTCCACCTCACATCACGTTCTTAAAGGATGCGTAATATTCCACCAAGGACATCAGAGGTCAGCAAGCTTGTCTGTAAAGGGCCAGAGAGTGAATATTTTCGTGTTTTAAGCCATACTATTTTTGTCCCCACTGTTGCATTCTGCCGCTATAGCACAAAGGCAGCCATAGATGTCATGTACATGAGTGGGTGTGGTCGTGTTCCAATAAAACTTTATTTATAAAACAGTCTGTCAGTGGATTTGCCTGCGGGCTGTAGTGTGCAAACCAGGTGTACTCTTGTTTTCATAGACTTGTTAGCCATTTTCACATGTTAACACTTAGATTTGCTTCCAGTATCATAAATGAGGCTACGTGGAGTTTGCATAGAATTTTTTTCCTTAGACTATATTCCTGGAGACGGGGATGACTCTGCCCCAAAGTATGGATGCCTGTGAGGCAGAGCTCTTGGTGAAAGCTGTGAAATTGCTTTCCAGAACACTGCCAACTTCCACTACCAGCAGTGATGTGAAAGCACCCATTTTCCTAAAGCCCATGTGCACTGGGCATTGTCCTCGAGACCTACCTTCCACCCTGCCCTGTCCCTTCACATGCGGACTCTGCTTTCGTCTGATGTTTGAGCCTTAGTCGATGCTTTGATTCTTGAATCTTCTTCATGTTCTGTTTTTTGAAGTGGGCAGGATATAAGCAACCAGAGGGGCATCCAGGGAGCCCCAGAGTCCTGAAGGTCCAGGGTAGGGGGCGCTGGCTGCTGGGGCTAACAGCTGCCCTTCTGTTCCAGGTGAGGGACTTCTGGAGCCTGTGAGCCAGGTGGGAGTTGGGAGAGAGAGGAGCAACACGGTGGGAAGGGAAGAGAGTGGCTTTGCGGGTCCGACGAATCAGGCTCCCATCAGGCTCCATGTCTGTGAGTGTGGGCAGGTTCTGTGCCTCTCTGAATGGCTCATGTTGTCCTCTGTAAAGGGGACCAAACAGCCAAGTTCCCAGGAGGCTCCTGCGGACTCCACCTGATCCTTAATAGCAGAATCTCGAACAGAGCCTGGCACGGAGGAAGGACTGCATATGTCTTGGTTAAGTGGAATTGACTTGAATGTTAGGGTTTGCAGCCAAACAGTGCCAGTTTTGTTCCTTGTTAGTTGCATGGTCCTGGGCAATGCACCTCCCTCCCGGGGCCTCTGCTTGCTTCGCTGCAGGATGGGTTTCATGAATGAGGATATTGACGTCATGTGCACTGATGAGGAAACTGAGCCGTGGGGTGGCTCGTCTGCTCAGGGTCGCACAGCGGTCGCACGGAGAGACCAGGGCACCCTCCCACAGGCTGCCGGGAGGGCGAATGAGACGAGGAACGGAAAGTCTCTGACTCAGTGATGTTTGTTCCTTTCCAGAAGCAGGACGTACTGCCAGCCTTGGGTCTTGGCCGTGGAAACTGAGCACCGGGGTGTGCAGCCCCCGTAGGAACGGGGACTGCCTTGGAGGCAGCTGCACGCCGGCTGCGAGTTGCTGGCACTGGTGCTTAGGAGGGACTCTCCCTGGGGGAGGGGGTTCTCTGGAGACCACCCTCCCCAGGAGGCTGTTTCCCAAGCAGCTGTCTCGCCTCCATGCGGCCCGTCTGCGCTGGGGCCAAGTAGAGAATCTGCCTTTTCGAAACAGCTTTTTGGCCTCGAGAGTGGAGCCCAGGCTGCTCTGACAAGTCCTGTCCCTGGCAGAGGTATCCAAAGCCCACATGGGGGAGAGTGTTCTGGAAGCAACACCTGGCATGGGCCGGTCCGGAAGATGAGCTCCTTCCCAGTCAGCTGTGGTTGACCTTGTCAGACTCATTTTCGCTGTCACTAGGGACTGGAGCCAGGTAAAGGAGGTTTACCTTTAGGTAAAGGAGGTGGATGACATTCATCTGCCCAACATCCCTCTGGGATAGGTGTGAGTATGCCCATTTTACAGATAAGGAAACTGGGGCAGGCACAGGGAGATAAGCTCGTAACCGGTAAGTGATAGAGTGACAAGTGGGGACTTGAATTATCTGAGAGCCCATGTTCTTAATCACCACTCATATTTACTGCCTTTCACTGGGCATAAAACCTCTTGGAGAAGTGGAAGGGCCTTTGAGTCCTAGAATAACCGATCTCTTTCCTCCTGGATTTGGCTGTGACCCAGGAACTGGGGGACCCTAGATTCCTTGGGACCAGAGTTCCGGCTCCTCTTTGGACATGCTTATCCACACTTGACCTCTTTCTAGGAAGTATTTCGTCCATTCGGTGATCCAATAAATGTTTTGTTTGTTTGTTTGTGTTTTTTTTTTTTTTTTTTTGGATCTTCCATGTGCCAGGCCTTGCTCTAGGTACAGGGATGCATTGAAAATAATAATTAGAACTAACCCTTACTATGTACAAGTACACTCTACACTCTGTACCTAGATTAGCTCATTTAATACTCACAACAACCCCGTAGATAGCTCTTATCCTTTCTTTGTAGATAAGAAATTGAAACACAGAGAGGTTAAGTAATTTGTCCAAGATCCCACAGCTAATGAGTGTCAGAGCCAAGATTTGAACCAAGGCAGTCTGGGGTCAGCATCAAAATATGTAACTGCCCCCATACTGTTGTGACTCTCGTACTCCCTGCCTTGAAAAAAATCAGAGGTGTTCTTTTCTAACCGGAGTGTTCAAGTAGCACTAAAATAATTTCATTCAGTTTTGTTTGTTGAGAAGTGAACTGGGCAGTGAGAAAAAATGATCGTAGATGTGTAAAGTGTTTGACATCCCAGGGCCAGTGAAGAGAAGTCGAGGTCATGAAAGAGGCCTTGTCCCACTCCCCACCATGGCCTTGACTGCTATGTGCCCTTTGGCAAGCTTATCACCTCTCTGAGCTTCCATTTCTTTATTGTCAGTACCTATTATACCTGCCTCCAAGCACTTTTGTGAAGACTAGATGACATGGCAGATGGAAACAAGATTTCGCAACACTGGTCAAGAATTTGTTATTGGACCAGAGTGAAAATTTGGTCAGTTTGATGAATGAATGAATGAACGAATGGATGGATGGATGAATGAATGAATGTTTCTAGCAGGCCTACAGACTGGCTTGGGTAACCAATGGCTCTCTTCAGGAGATATTTTGAAGTTTTTCAGGATCCCATCAGGCCTCTGTCCTTGGCTATGTCCCAAGCTCCTGTTCCTTGAGTTCTTTTGCATCTGATTTTTTTGGTGAGCCTCTGAGACTGTTTTAGCAAACATTTTTTTAATATCTGTTGGGAGATAAGCCCTGTGCTAGAGTCTCTGGGGAGACCAAAATGAATCTGGAAGGGTCTCTGTCCTCAGGCACTCACAGGCTAGGAAGAGAAACGATAATACGATTAACTGCCGCTATGAATAACTGCCACAAACAATGATGACCAGCAGTTATCCATCATCTATCACTTGCTAGATATTGTGTTGAGTATTTATATACATTATTTCATTTAATCATTACAACAATTCCATGAATGTACTAAAACTACTGTTCCATTTTACAGATAAAGAAACTGAGTCAGTAACTTACTCAAGTGCACACAAACCTGAAGTTCTAGAGCTGGACATGAACCTGAGAAAGATGTGAATAGTAGTAATTCTATTATAAGGTAGAAACTACTGTGTATCCTATTAAAAGGGAAAGGACAAGTCTCTTAGGGCTCCGAAAGAGAAGGAAGAAGGGTGATGGTGTTGGTGGTGATGGTGATAATGGTGATGGTGCTGCTGCATTGGATGGTAACAATGACATTGATGATGATGATGAAGGTGACGGTGATGGTGCCAGGGCTGGTGATGGTGATGGTGATGATAGTTATGATGATGATGGTGGTGATGTTGGCGATAGTGCTGTTAATAGTAATGATGATCATCTTTATGCTGATGGCGGTGATGTTGATGGTGATGATGGTGATGGTGCTGTTGATGGTAATGGTGATATTTATGATGATGATGGTGGTGGTGATGAGGATGGTGATGAGGATGCTGCTGTTGATGGTAGTGATGCTATTTGTGCTGATGGGGACGATGATGGTGATGGTGCTGTTGATGGTAATGGTGATGATAGTTATGATGATGGTGGTGGTGATATTTATGATGATGGTGGTGGTGGTGGTGATGGGAATCAGATGAGAATGATGGTGATGATGATGATAATCCTCTGGTACCCAGTTGTTGAACTTCTGCTTTGTGCCAGGCCTTGACCTGATTACTTTCTACTATTTCATTTCGGCCTCATAACAACTTCCCAACATCAGGACCATCATCTCTGTTTTTCTCACGAGGACCCCGAGCTGGAGAAAGCCTCAGTGGGCTGCCCAAGGGCAGACATCCAGTCTGAACTGTCCTGGAGCTTGGGCACGCCTCACTGCAGAGCCACCATGCTTCCCTATGTACCAGGGTCCCTAACCCGTGGGCTATGGGCCCAGCCATCTCAGAGATGCTCCGTAAATATCTATTGAACAAATATTGACTGAATGGATTCCTAAGGGATCAACACCTTTAGCCCAGAAGGCATAAATATCATGTCTCAAATGAGTATGCGTAACCACTATTTAAATGTATGTGGTAGTGCTGTGATTACTAAAATATGAGTTAATTGTAAAGCATGATGTTCAGTGTCGCTTTTGTGTTATTCTTCATTAGCCCAGTGAAAAGGTGCTAAGTGCATAGTTAGGAGGAGTTTTGAAAAACATTTGCGTAGAAAAAGGAGTCCTGGTGCTGAAAATGGTGGGAAGCATCATGTCATCTCGCATGGCACATGGAAAATGCTTGGCGGGGCATCTGGCACAGAGATCACTCAGAGAAGGGAGGGAAGCCACCGGGGTGGGGATTGGGAGCCTGTGGCATTTGTCCTGCGTGTGTAAGACCTTAGCTGTCACTTTCAGTGGCTCTTTCTCTCTCTCTGTAAGAGCTGAAACCGGCATCTATTAGCTTTCTCAAATGGCTCTCAAATGCTTACATGAATGAATGAATAATGAAAGCAAGAATGAGTGAGTTATGATGAACGGTTCTCAGGGAGCCCATGAGGGGATATTTTCCCCCGAGGAGTGCTTAAAAGGGAGAGTTTCTCAGCCTGACACCAGAACCGGGTTGTAGGGCTGGTGGCTGGACTTATGGGTCTGCGAGTGGGGTTACAAGGCTGGGGTTGTATCCCTGGCGGGGGGGGTCTGATCTTGCCCTGGGGATGACCATGCTGGAGGAGTGGGGGTGACTGGAGCTTGGCTATGAGGCCATTCTCAGCAGGGCTGTGCTCACCATTTTTGGATGCATTTTTCCAACTCAAGTGTAAGCTGACAGATGGTGCTGGAATAATATTCTCACTTTCTCTACTTCCCACAGGCCTCCCTCCAATACCATCCTCCAAGCTCTTAGAAATCTCTGACACATCCCAACCATGAGACCACGGCTGGCTTTTGGCAGGTAAGCTCCCTCTATCTCTCCCCATGCACCCCAGGACACAGAGTAATTTCAGGGCAGCTCAAAGGCCACTGGGCTGTGCTTGGGGCCAGGAAGTAGGTGGGAATGACTTCAGCCTTGGCAGGAGAATGGAGCCCCCTCTCTGAGGAGACTTAAGGAAAAGCTACCAAATGTCCAGAGTCCTGCAGCTGGCATTTTTGCAAATGATGGCATATGGCGTTGGGAACGTATCCTGGATGAAAGCCAGGGAACTGGTTCTGACCCCAGGTCTGCCTTTACTGCTTAGATAGCAAGAACCTCCCTTTCTGGGTCTCTGTTTCCCTGTCTGAAAATGAGAGAATGAGACAAGGTGAACTGGGCAGCCCATGAGCAGGCCGTTCCAGGCTCCAGCCAAGGCCGTGGAATGGCAGAGAAAGGCAAAGGTGCTACGGCAGCTCCCTGCCTCTTCCCTGTCCATTTGCTCTCCAGACCTCATAGCCACAGAGAGCCTGGGCCAGGTACTGTGCATGTGCATGGATGTGTTTGGGGGCAGGACCTATGTCCCTTCTAGCAAACTCTGCTTGAACTCAAACTCAGACCTGGATGGTCACTAACCCCCTGCCTGCCCTCTCATGGCTGGGTAGAACACCATGGTCACTAGAAGGTGCAGGGCTCAGATGGGCAAGGCAGAGGCTGTCCACGTGCTGAGAGCATGGGCAGGCCCACAGCAAGATGTGGGTGTGAAGAGCAAGCTGGGCGAGGGGCAACACAAGGTGGGAGGCACTCATCAGAATGGAGTGAGTACAGGGCCCAAGCTCATGGGCAGAGCTGCAGGGCAGGCTGGGACAGCTGCCTGGGAAATGGGGCCGGTGGGGTACTGAGAGCCAGAGATTAATAAGTCCTGTCACCAGCTTCAGAAGGTGTCCCATCCAAAGGAGGAGATGCCGTGCAAAGCGCTACAGTATGGGAAACTGGGAAAGCAGAAGGGTTCCATTCTGTCTGGGTTTGGTGGTAGGGGTGGTTTACAGAACACCAGGTGACCTGACTTGACTTGAACTGGGCTTTGAAGGATGAATAGGAGTTCACCAAGTTAAAAAAAATGGAAGAAGAACATTCTAGGCTGAGGAGACAGCAAGTGCAAAGGAGCAGTGGCTGAGGTGTGGGCACGGGGCAGGAGGGGATAGAAGTGAGACCAGGAGAAGTGGGCAGGCTCTCAGACGCTATGTTGAGGGGCTCAGGCTGGGCCCGGTATGATCAAGGAAGGGCAGTAGTCAGCTCTGTGGGGCCAGGAGAGGCCTCTGGCCTCCAGGGAGAGGCTGTGAGCTAAGAAGAAGTGCTCCGTCAGAACTCACTAAACCTGAACAATCGGGCCCAGGGCAGGACAACCCTTGTGGAAGTGTCTGTGGTCCCTCTGGGGCCCTTCAGCTCTCCCCACGCAGAGCATCCGCAGGCACTCTGGGCCACCTGTCCTGTGGTGGAGGCCTCTCCAGGAGATGACTATGGGGCTTGCCATCAGAACTCCCTTGTCCCCCTGGCTCTCCCTGTCTCCCCATCCCTGAAGACCAGGCCACTGCCCACGACAAGCACCCCTTTAAGGACCCAATGCTATCAGTAAGGCCCTTTCCAGCCCTCTCCTTTCCATGAATAACAAGGTGGCCCTTGTCCTAGAGCCATTTTCTATGTAGTGGGTAATGCTGCACCGTTTCATCCTCTTACAGTTTCCTCTCTTGGCAGAGCTCAAAATGCTCTCACATCCGTCATCTCATGGGAGAGTAGGAAGAGTGGGCTCTGGGGCACAGCAGTGCTGGATTCCAGCCCTGCCTTGTCACTCCCTTGGGGAGCGGGGTGACCAGTCTGAGCCTCAGGGTCTTTAAAAGCACCTACCTCCTCAGGTGGTTCCAGAAGCTATTGCCCGAGCAGGGGGAAGTCTGGCTCCCTGTCCACAGGGCAGGTGGCAGTTACAGCCCATGCTTCTCCACCAGCTCCCATCCCTGTGATGGGGCAGGTCTACAGACAGGCAGGGGAACAGAGAAAGGCCTGGGAGTTTTAGACTCAAAAGGTGGCCTGAGCAGTGAGCACCTCAGCCTTAACAGGCAGGCAGGCCAATGGCCTTGATGCTCCTTTAAAAAGTTCACACAGCAGAACTTTCCTGAAGCCTCTTCCGTTCCAGGCACTAGTGGACACCAGGAATCCGAACAGGGATTCTGGAGAAGGGACATGTAAACAAGTAAATTGAAATGCACTGTAAGAAAGGAAAAGCGTGTGGAGGAGGGGTGTGTGAGCCCGCCATGGAGGGACCAGGAGGAGTCTGGCAGCTCAGGAGGAGATGGGAAGGGAGGGAGGGCTTCCGGGCCAAGGGTCCAGGGAGTGCCATGCAGAGCCCTTAGGAGACATTTTAGTGTGGTGGGCATCCGTGTTGGTGTTTATGATGACCGGCCCTGTAGAGCTCCCCGTTGTGAGGAAGCATTCGGGGAAGCCGAGCCCCCTGCCCGCTGGTCAGCTCAGGAGAGTCGCCTCCAGGGCCAGTCTTCACAGTTTAAGAAGAAGAGCATCAATGAGCTCCATGTGAAGGCCAGAGAGGCAACCTCTAGGGCTGGGCAGCAAGGAGCTTCAAGGCTCTTCTTGGTTGGTGTTGAGGGCGTACATGACCCACAGCTCTGGAATGGTCCTAGGGACACTGCTGTGTCCATGCTGGGAGCAGGGATAGAGATGAGGGACACTGGGTCCCTGCCCCAAGTGAAGAGAGAGGGAGGTAGATAGGTTGCCCCATACCCACACGGCATAGCTACTGATGCTCCCATGGGGGACGTTCAAAGAGCTATTCGACTAGAGGAGGGGGAGCCAAGGGCAGGAGCCGGCGACATCCTCAGGAGGGAATCTCAGCCAGATGGTAGTAATAAAAATTGTTCTATATATAATAACTAATGATTACTTAGCACTTACTACCTGCCAGGCACTGTTCTAAGAGCTTTGGATGGATTTGCACTTGACTTGCACAAGCCCACAAGACCATCCTCTTGTGCAAATGAGGATAACTGATGCACAGAGTCATTGTCCCCAGCACGCACAGCTGGGAAGTAGCCTCGCCAGGCCCAACCCAGGCGATCTGGCCTCAGAGTCCACGCTTGAATGGCCTAGGGCACCCTGACCACTAAGCCCTCTCTGAGAACTCCAGGCACCGGCAGGGTTGGGACTAAATTAAGCTTTGCTCTAGCACATAGTAGGTACGCCATAAAAACATGTTCACTAGTGAGAACACACAGATGCATGAATGAAATGGCCCTGGAAGAGGTGGGGTTGAAAATGAGGATGGGGACAGGCAGTGCAGACAGAGGCTGCAGCTTGAGCAAAGACCTTGGGCTCCAGCTGGGGTTGCCTCCAGGCACTGCCAGGTCCGGAGCACAGGACCAGATAGAAGAGAGTTTAATTGGCAGCCTCCCTACCAACCCTCCCTGCCCCGAAGACCTGGCACCTTCCCCTGCAGCCCTCCCCATCCACCCCATCCCACGTGGGGAAAGGGCAGGCACAATGCTATTCACGTCCCTGCATGCTCTCTGTTACCCGTTACTGCCAAGGCTTTGGGGACTGATCTGGCAACAAGACCCCAAGCCCCCCATCTCCCTCCAGAGGCAGGGAAAACATGCACCGCCCAAGAGGAGCCCAGGAGAGACAGTTCAAAACTTGTTCTTATAAGAAATTGCTTTCTGACTGAGACTTCAGGGAGCAGGTGATTTTCAAAGACTTTCTTCGAGCTCTGTGGGCTATGAATGGAAAACTGGGCTTGAGACCTGGCTCTGTGGCTTCCTAGCTGGGCACCTTTGTGTGATGAATTCACTTCTCTGTACCCCAATTTCCAGCTCCATAAAGTGGGCAGAACAGCAGCTGCAAGATTAAAGGGGGTAAGGTGTGGGGGAAACTCCTATGTAGGACCAGACTCAGGGAACTGGGGTTTCTTGGCTTCCTGCTTTGCTTCTGGGGCCTCGGTTTCTTCCATAAAATGAAGATTGGAAGACATCAGTCTGGACACCAGCTAGCTTTGACATCCTGGGATTCAAACTTGCCAACATCAATCGACTAGATACATAAACATATTTACACACACAAACACACTATATGCCTTCGGAGTATGTGATGTCATTATTTTTATAAATTTAAAATGTATATTAAGTGATCTTTAGCTTAAATATACAACTTACAGCAGTCTTTTTTTGTGTTTTCTTCTGGTTACAGAAGCAATACATCATTTATTGAGAACATTTTGGAAGGCCCAAGAAGAGAAAAAAAAGCTCTCCCACTATTTCACATTGGAGGCTAACATACAGCCCCTTGGGGATCTAGTGAATTCCCCACCCCTCCCATTTTTTCTATGCACAGATTCCTTAAAAATCTCTTTGGGATTCTACTCCGCATTCTCTTTTTTAACCTGAGCTGAGCTGCTGGAGCAGGCGCCTGGGCCGGGCCGCCGCCCCAGGGCCGAGAGGAGAGGCGAGGAAGGGGACAGCTGCCACAGCTGTCCCATGCCAGCCCCGGCTCCCCCCACTTGGCCCCCGGGTGGTTGGCTGGAGGCATCTGACCCTCAGATGTTCTGTGTCTCTGGCGGGGGCACATTCTGCACTAATTTTAGCTTAGCCTCTTAGGCCTGCTGGCCTTGGGGCCCTCACATAATGGACGCCTTATGTAGACAGCTGCCGACAGTGCAAGAAGAAGTGTCCCACCTTAAAACATTCCCCGTCACCGGCCAGTCCTCTGCTCAGGGAGAACAAGCCGGCTCCCTGTTCCTTCTCGCACCAGGAAGGGGCTGTTGTTGACGTTCATGGCCCGGCAGGCTGGACCTGGCGGGCAGGTGGCCCACCAAACACACGGGGGATTGCTTCTGTGGACAGGGCCGTGTTTTTACAGGATGGGCTTTGATTTGAGCTGGAACAGCTGAGAGACTTCCCGAGAAATTGCTGGGTGTGTTTGCAGCAGGGCCGCAGGGTGTCTGAAACGTCCCCGGTGTGTACATAGAACCTTCTGGAGCCTCGTCTTGATGCTTGACTTTTGTCCAGTACGTACAGATGTACAGTGTCCTGTGACATTCTATTTTATCACAATGACATGTGTCTTGGGTGACGGTACTCCCCTGTGACAGGCAAGGGACCTGAGGTGGAGACCGGGAAGTAATTTGCTCAAGATCACCCCGCAAGTCTGTGGCAGAGACTTGAGCATGAGCGTGGGTCCCTCCCGTTCCAAGCCCGGGACTCTTCCCTTCTATCGGCACCGCCTAAGAGAACCGTTCTGCTCTCTCTCTCTCTGTGTGCCTATATTTGGTCTTGTTTTTCCCAGATGAGGTCCTTTCCTTTTCACCTTAAAAGTCATACCTGTTTATTGAAAATCCATATACCTTCCTGGTCTGTTTCTACAGCACGGATCCTATCATGGATAGGACCTTCAAAATTCAAGAAGTCCCCTTTTGGCCACAGCAAGAAGCCCGCCTGCTTTGGCCTGCCCTCCAGCCTCCCCCGTGTGCTCCCTGCTGGACCCCCCAAATCTGGGCTCCTGCAGCACTTAGATCCCTCATGTGTGGCACCTAGGTCGAGTTGGGAAATTTCCCTTATGATCTGCTTCCTGACCAGAACGGAGCTCCCCGAGCAGGAGACCCATGAGCTGCTCATCTGAATGTCCCTGGAGTCTGCCATAGGCCCAAGTGTCAAGCCCAGTAAATGTCTTGGCCCCCAACCCACAGTCTTTCATGAGAAACCGGATCTTTAGTCCAGGCTTAGAAATGAGCTGAGGCCTGCCCAGCAGCTGCCAGCCCAGTAAGGAAGTGGCTGCTTGGCTGGGCTCCCAGGAGGGGCCTGCAGGGCCAGGCGGAGAACCCCCGACCCTGTGCAGTCCGGGTAGACGAAAACGGAAGGGCGTCCCCAGATGCGTGCTCGAGCCCAACCCCTGTCCCTGTGGCAAACCTTCCCCCTCCTCCACTCCCCCACTCCCCCATCCTGTGGCGACAATACAGCCTGTGTCGTAGGTTCCCCAGCATGGACAGTGGCTCTTTGACCAAGTCTGATGCTCTTCAGGAACAATCCATGGGCATCACACACTGCTCTGGGGGAAGAGAAGTACTCTAGGGATTGTGCTGATTTCGTCAGGGCAGGACCCTTGTGCTCTGACTCCAGATGGGACTCCTCTCTGGGCCATGGCCCCTCAGCCTCCCAGATTTGGGTGTTCTAGATGTTGTTATGGGAGAGGCAGGGCCTTGAGAGTCCCACGGCCTCGGCTCCAGCCAGTCCTGCACTCAGGGGCTGCGGGCCCCATCTTGCAGGACGTCAATGTCTTCTTTGCAAAGTGGGACTTTTGCTAGCAGCCTTTGAGGGCTGTTGTATCTTACAGGAAAGTGCTTTTCAGAAAGTGAAGCAGAGCAGCGGACGCAGCATGAAGGCCTGCGTTCCTCCTTCTGGAGGGCTGTCAAGAGCTCGAGAGCCTTCCTGAAAAGTGCCCAGGCTGCTTGGTGAGAGTGGTGGCCTCAGGGAGAGGTGCTGAGAGAGGTGGCAGGTGGCACATCGGGCTAGCCGTGACCATTTCTTTGATTCTGACATGGTCTTGGGGGTTTAGCCAAAGACAAGATGGAGGAAGAGAAAAACTACTCTTGTTTTCTGATGGAAGTTCGTGGAAAAGCGAGTGTCTATAATAGAATCCTTTCATTTTCCTTTTAGCTTTCTAGAAAGATGTCTGTCACTGATTTGTCCAGTCATTTATTCATTCATCCTACAAATCTCTCCATGGCCTTGACCATCTGCCAGATGTGGCAGGAGTTTCACTAGTAGGCGGCACAGGGACCCTGCCTTTAGAGGGCCCCGCGTGCAACAGTCATTGTAATCTGGGGTGAAAAGTGACACAGGAAAGGCACAGTGTTGGGTGAGGGAGTGGTCGTTTCCTGCAGGGCTGGTTGGAAACGTTTCCATGAAGATAATGGCACAAAAACAGCCAGTTAGAAAGCATAGAGGTAGAAGACCCCAGTCTCCAAAGAAATAGAAGCATACAATACCCAAGAATAAACTTAAGGAGATATTGTGAATTGGTCTATCGTGTAAATAAAATCCCACCAATTTTCTTTCATAAAATTATTAGAAGGTACCTCTGCAAAAATAAACATGGGTGAATAGCTTAGAAAAAAGTCCATGTTGGTAAAGGAATAAGGTTCAATGGACAGAACAGAGCACCCAGAAGTAGCCGTAAGTGAGCGCAGCACTCAGAATCAGAGGCAAAAAGCCAGAAGATTCCTAACATGCTCTCAAGACAACTGGCTAGCTATTTGCAGATGGAAAACAAAACAAAACAAAACTGAGTCCATACCTCAGTCCTGGTGCCAAAATAAATTTCTGGGTGATTAAAAAAAAGAAAGAAAGAAAAACAAGAAGCCATTAAGCTATTAGAAGAAAAACAATGAGGGAATGTTTCTATCGTATTGAGATGGAGAACATGTCCTTCAGTGTAAAACAAATCCAGAGTCATGGAAGAAAGTAAGTAAAGACCCCGTGAACCAAAACCACAATAATCAAGGTCAAAGCGTGATGACAAATGAAGGAAAGTGTCTCAACATTTGTATGACGGGTAGAAGGTTACTAGCACCAGTGGAGAAAGAGCTCACAAATGAAGTGAAGACAGATCGTCAATAGAGAAACAGGCAGGCAGCTTATGAACAGGCAATATGCACGAGACAAAAAGGGCGGTTGTCATTAAGCGTAAGAAAAGTGTGGTCTCCAGGAGTCAAAGGAGGCACATTAAAGAATCAAGATGTACTTCTGGGGGCCTGTTTCAAAAAATGAGAATACTTTGGAGAGATGGGGGAATGGGAACCCAAGGATACTTGAGCACTCTTCATGGGTTGGGAATTGATACTCATTTTCTAGGGAGGGTGGTGGATTTAATTTGTAAATGTACATACCTTCCACTCGGTGGTCCACTTCTGAACAGGAGTGCTAAGGAAACAAACAAAGATGCCTGGGACAGTGTATGGAAGAAGACAGCCAGAGCACGTTGGTTAAGAGTGAGGTATCAGAGGTCCAAGAGACCTGGCTTTCAGCTATGTGACCCTGGAGAAGTTACTTAACCCCTCTGAGCCTCAGAGCCCTCATCTGGAAAGTGGGCATATTAAGAACATCACCATCATAGGCTTGTTGTGCACCTCATCCAAGATAATACTTAGAAAACTCTTCATTGAAGGCTGTGTCCCTAGTGAGTACTGAATAAATGTTCACTATTTTATTATTGCCAATGAGGATGTTCATCACAGTATTGTTTATAATAGTGAATGATAGGAAACCACCAAATTGGCCATCAGTGGGAACTGATGGTTAATAATTGAAGAAATGCTCAAAGAGAGGCGGCCATCTTGGGACCTGTATTTAGGGACATGGAAGGGTCCCTTTGACATGTTCATGCATGATGTTCATTTTAAAAAATGGTATCAAAAGCGTATGGAAAGGATGTTCCCAAAGACATCAAAATATACATCTGTGTGTCTAGAAAAGGGTCATTCATGGTAGTTAATGTTCTATGAAGTTCCCACAAACACTGAATGAGTGAATTGCCCCCATGGGGAATATAGCATTTGGTTCCTGAGAGCCTCTGGTCGCAACATCCTTGTCAACTGATCAGTGCCTAATGTTACTTTACATGTGTTTCTGTCCAAAACGCCTTATGTAATAGATAGCGTTGATTCATTAACACTGAGCTCATGGCCAAGAGTAAAGTCACCCCTGCCTGAAGGCAGCTTACCTAACACATGTACTTTCTCTGTATGTCACAGCGAAACCACCAATGAAAAGCATAAAAGTACAAAAAAATTTTTTTAAGTGCTAAAGGGATCCTTGTTGACATATGAGGGCTGAAATGAGAAGTCAGCATTGTGTTTCTTGGCCTCAGCTGGAAAGACGCATGTAGGGCAGCTCACCCTTCTCACCCCTCTGCTCATGTCTGCAAATGACCGTAAAATACCATGAGTATTGATTTGGGGGGTGACAAAGAAATTTTAGCAAGTAGGTGAATTTGCAAATATAGGCTCTCTGAATAATGAGGTTCGACTGTACCTAGAAGTGTCGCTATTATCTGAGGGCCAGCATTTTCCCCCTTCTTCCTTGTCTTGGACAAGCATGAGTATCAATCAAAGCAGTAAGTTTTCTTTCTTTTTTTTTATTTTGGGAACAAAATCTTGTCATCAGCGGTATTCCATTGTCAAGATAAAAGCCAAACTTGTTAGGATAATGAAAACAGCTATGACTTTTATCTATTGCTTATGATGGGGCACACACATGTCTAAGCCCTTTACATATATTAGCTTGTGTACTTTTCACCCAAAGGGATAGGGGCTATTAATAGCTTCACTTTACAGGTATGAAAATGGAGGCAAAGAGAGGTCAGGTAACTGGTCCAAGATCCCAGTTAAGAAGAGGCAGAATCTAGATTGGAGCCCAGGCCGTCTGGCTCCAAAAGCCATATTTTCAACCAGAATTCTGGTTGCCCAGAATTCAGATGCCCAGGAGCATCTGACAAGGACTTCCAGTCCAGATTGCGGGCAGTGAGAGGGGCACACCAGGCATTGTGGGTTCATGCCACAGCCTAGCCTGAGAGCTTAGAGAAGGTGACATTAGCCAGCACTCCACAATCTGGCTCCCCTTCCTTTCTCAGCTCCTTCCAGGCACTCCCGCCCTCCCACTAGAGCATTCCACCAGCAGCCACACCCAGCTGTCCCCATCCTTGAGCTTGTCATGCCTTCTTACACTTAAGGGCCTTCTGCCCATCCCCCAGGGCTCAGCTCAAAAGCCATCTTCTTTCTCATGCCATCAGCAAGAAGTGAGGGCTCCTTCTCCTGGTTGCCCATTCTATTTTTGAACTATATCGCTATGACCTCTACTCAGCCATCCATCGACCAGCCTCTAATGAACTTGTCTCAGAGATCTTTGGATTCCCAGCATCCAGTATGTTCCTCGCTCATTTGATCTATCAGTACAAGTGTGTTGGATGGACAGGTAAACAAATATATGGAAATACCTAAGATTCTGAGACCCCCAAAGATCTAGGCAAGCTGGCTTGTAACGTGGTTGTCGTTGAAGGCCATCAAAGCTCTGGAGAGTTCTGGAAGGCTGAGCTGTCTGGCCAGGAGCCTCTGTGACCACAGAATAAGGAGGCAGAGCTGCCAGGACTGCAAGGCCCACATTAGCCACGGTGTTGTTTCTGTGGCTTCTGAAAAACCCCCACCCCAGTGGGAAAGACTAAGAAAGGTCCCATTCAGCTTCTCTTGGCATTTCCAAGGGAAACGATGGGGTTCGGATTGGCTGGGCCAGGGACATCTTTTCTAAAATAGCTTCATGCATATTCAACTTCTCCCTGAAATAGTCGAGTGGCTATTTTAAGCAGGTTCTACTCAGATGCCCACACATAATGGCATCTACCTTGAGCATGTAAACCAGCAAGGAGCAAAGAAAAGGGTACAGGAGGACAGTGTTAGGAGGCTTTTGATGGATTCCTACCCCTCCTCCCCCAGCCCTTAATGTGTTTTCTTCTCAGGGACTCTCTTGCATGAAATTGGAAGAGTCATGGTTACTATGACAACTCCCTAGAGGAGTTTTCCCATCCAGTGACCTCACCAGCCCAGATCCCAGAAGGCACAATTGCGCGGGGGGCAGCAGTAACTTGGGGCACGCGATAGGAGAGGTCCGAAACAGAAGCCAGTTCGTGGACTCCATAGAGACTCGCTGCCCATTTCCTCCTGTTTTACACACAATTCTAACAGACTGGAGTGGACTGGAAGTGGAGGCCAGGGGGACAGGGAGAGGTGGGACCCGACCGCGGGGGAATGAGGTTATAACACCTAATCCAGGCGTAGGGGTGAAGAGAGAACAACCCCACAAAGACAATATTTATTAGCAAATATATGCCAGGACATCAGTGTACCCTGTGCTGTTTGCTGGGGAAAGAAAGATAAACAAGACACGGGCATGAAATGGACATGTAAATGAATGATGGTAAGTATCTTTTTCTGAGCTTTAACTTCCCACTGCCCCCCCCCCCCACCAAGATTCAAAAGAGAAGCTGGAAATATAATGTCGTAACTGCCACGGTTGAGGTTGAGGACACAGGGATTCGCGAAGGATGGAAGCAGGTCTGAGAGGCAGGGAGGTGAGGCGTGGGCAGAGCCCGTGAGCTTCGTGGTGAGACAAGGAGATGGTGGCTTCTGTCCCTGGTGGCAGGCTCAGCACACGTAGAGGAACAGAGCTGGGAAAGAGCAGGTCGGCTCGAGGAGGGAGGGGGCAGCCCAGGAGGTGCCAAGGAGGAGGTGAAAGGTGGGAAGAGGAAGGAGAGGCCAAGCGGCCACGTCCCTGGGGCTGTGGAGGCTCCCTCCATCAGAAAAGCTCTCTGGGGCCACACCCCATGTGGTCAGAGACACCCCCCCCCCAGTCGCTTCTGCAGGTCTCCCTGTGTCACGACATTGAACAATGATTAGAAGAAAAAGAGATTGTGTAAAAAGCTTCCTAATGAGAGGTGTGACTCTGAGATGAGCGAGACGTTCATAGCGTCGCAGGTGATGCCTCAAGACAAGGATATGGCCGGGGAGGCTGGAAGCCTGGGTCCCAGCAGGAAGGCTATGATGGGGAGGGTCCAACACGGGGGCAGCCTGCTCAGCTGTGTGTCGAGTGGAAGAGACAACTTGCTTTTACAAGTCTGGATTTATAGCCACACCATGGACCCATAGTCACCCAGGAAAGGCTCTGTTTTATTTTGTTCAGGGCGCCCCGAGACAGCAAAGTGTGCGCAAGACACCTGGCGAACGTTACTTCTCCCGTGAAGGCTTCAGGAGCCAATCAGCAGGCAGCCTGGTGCCCAGAGGCGGCTGCGTCCATCTGTCCTGTCCATCCCCTATCGTTCCTTCATCCGCACGCAGCTTTTTTATTCTCCATTCGCTCCTTCATTCGTTCGCTCCTTCGTTCCTTCAGCTGGAACTACAGGCTGGGCTGTCACTGGCACGGAGAACGGTTTCTTCGGCTGAATTTTCAGGGATCTGTGCTACCCCTGAAATTCTAAGAAAATGAGTGCATAGCCTGTGTTCATCTTCTGAAGAGAGAGTACATAGCTTCCAGCAGATTCTCAGAGGAGCAGGGGACCCAAAGAAGGTTAAGAACCACTGAGAGAGATAGGAATTGTTTTATTTTAAAACGAACGGTTTCACCTTTTGGTCGACGAGCAGGGTGAAGGAGCACTGAGGGAAATCCCTAATTCCGCGCCGAGCTGTTTTAGATGATGACGCATCACTGGGGACTCTCCCAGGGTCCCCAGCTTTGTGCACACCTAGCGTGTGGGCACACTGCAGCTGAGCTGGGTGCAGAGGCCCTCTGAGCATCGAGAGAGGGCAGGATCCTCTCCCTAAGACTCCTCTTCATTTCTCTCTCTTCCCGAACACAGTCTCTCTGCAAGGCCCCTCTCCAGCCTGCGCTTGGCAGAAAGTGAGGAGGCCCTTCTGGTTTGGATAGATTTAGAAAGCTGGAAGAAATCTGAGAAACGAAAAAACATATGAGCTGGAGTTGCCGAGGTCTGGGTATGGAATAAGACTTTGAAGGGAAGGCAAAGTTAGGGCTTATTGAACAGTTATAAAGGTCAGGTTGTGTCAGACCTTGTCTGGGAAGCCTCCAGTGGCTCTCTACCTTGGAGTAAAAGCCAGAGATCTTATAAATGCCTTCACAGTCCCAGTGATGTGACCACCAGTGACTTCTTACATATTCTATGTTCTTTGGCCTCCATACTGTCCCTCAGACTCTGGCCTCAGGGCCTTTGCACATGCTGTTTCCTCTACTAGGAAAAATATATATACACGTGGCTCTCTCACTTCCCTTAGGTCTTTACTTAAATGTCCCCTTCTTCTCCATGAAGCCCTGTCTAGCCCCTAATTAAAATGGCAAAACCTCCTATTGCCACTACCCCATCTCCTGCAATGCTCTCTTGATTACCATTACCATCTAACATGACATTGTGTATTGCTATTCCCAGTGCTTGAGACCATGCTTGGCCCATAGTTGATGCTAAATTAATATTTGTGGAATCAATGGATCGACTCTCTCTTTTCATGCTCTGAGCTAGCTGTTTGAACATACTATAATCTGCCTATCCTGTAATAATTCTGCAGGGTGAGTTTTATTCTCCTTCTCAGATGAGAACCAGAGACTCAGCAGCTAGAACCACTTCCTGGGTTCTGGGGTCTCAGACGCTCCTGCTGTCTTTTTGTTTCCACACCCCTGTCCTGCAAGGCTTTGATACTGCCTTCACCAAGGCTCCTTGATTTAGGCAACGGGCTGGGTTTGCATGTGATCCGGCCATGTCCGGGTCAGATGGTGTTTGATATATGCCAGAGGTGCGAGCCACGTACATTCATCAGAAGCAAAGTAGCACAAAGAGGACAACCTTAGGGGGCTTTTGATGGATTTCTACTCCTTATTGCCACCCCATAAAGTATTTTAAGTAGCAGCTCATTTTTTCTGGAAGCGATTCCTGCAATGAGGACTTTGCTCTTTGAAAATAAAGGCCGGAACCCGAAAGGAAGCCCAGAAGGCCTCAGAGAGCCACAGTGGACATAAGCCAGTTCGTTTGCTGGTAGTAGAGTCCATCGGGTGGTCCCCTGCCCGTGTCCTTCACTGTGACACACAATTCTAATGCACGCCCAGCCTGTGGGAATAGGGGTGGTGGGAAGATGGTGAGACAGGACACAGGCTACATGGATGGGGAGACAAAGCATGCCACAACCCCCTTCCCGCCGCCGACAGGTGCTCCAGGTACTGAGAATCATGAAGACGAGTAGCTTTAGGGAGCTTACAGTCCAGCAAATGAAACAGATGGAAAACAATTAAATTTAAATGTATTCATTTATCCAAACCCTCACTCTTGTCCAACAAGGATTTAAGAGAGATCTGGGCAATATGGTTAGTACTAGCCTACAGTTTGAGGGGAGGGGGACGCAGGCTCCCAAAGGGGGAAGGGTCTCTCTTCCTGAGCCGTCAGGGGTCTCCAAGGGGCTGGTGCTAGAGCTGGGAGTGGGGGAGGCAGCTGGCTCACTTGGTGACCCAGCAGGAGGCCCTGTGGCTGGAGTCGAGGGCACGAAACCATCTATACATAATAGGTGCTGTGAGCTGGTCCTGTTTCTTGAGGAACTTTTCTAGTCCAGTGACGCAGACTAGTACCTACAGCCCCTCCTTCCTCACTCTCAGAAGCCTGTTCTCAGCATACGGAAAGCCCCAGGCTAACGGGGCCTGTGACATTTCCTGTGGTGGCTGAGGCAGACACTGCTCTAGGCTTGGTCCTCCTGGACCCCAAGTTCAGGCTGCACGGATCATGGTCCCTTGTCATTCCGGCCACAGGAGTAATACTTGGCTGGTCCTGGCATTCAAACAGCACGGTACTGTTTGCAGAGCTCCCGTGCACCCCTCACCCCCTTTGCACCCCACCCCCCACCCCAAGAAGGCTGGCGAGGGCCAATTTTCCAGTGTGTGCATGGGGCCAGAGGGGCGTGGAGATGACAAGTCTCACTCCCAGAAGTGGCAGAGACAGTTCTGGAACCCAGGCGGAGGGGACAGAGGCCCTGTCCACATCCATGAATGCAGCTGGTAGGGCAAACATGGGCAAAGGACCACCCACCAGCCAGAGAAAGGTGGTGTAGCTGGTGGGCCGAGGCTGGGACTCTGCCATCAGTTTGGACCAGGTTCGAATCCTGCCTCTACCAGCCGCAAGCTGTGTGCCCTCACCTCCCTGAGCTTAGGGCGTCTCGCCAGTTAAGTGAGAGTAGTTGTATCTCCTTTGCAGGTTTGTCATAAGAACCAAATGAGGTGCTGTGTGCATATCTACGAGGCGAAGTAAGCCCTGGCTTGCGCCACATACGGCTCAGTTTGTGGTGGGCTTTTCGCGAATTATTTCATCCTGTTCTCCATGCCACGTAGAGTGGGTCCCATCACCTCCTTTTACAGACTTACAGAGAAACTGAGTTCACCAAAGCTCCCCTGGCAGCCGAAGAGGGAAGCCGAATACTGGCTCTAGGGCCCCAGCCATTAAACATGACGCTGCTGTTACGTGCCTCGTCTCGTTTCTCTTGTGAACCTTTGGCCTGCACGGGCTTGGCCATTCACCAAGCTTGTGGGGGTGACCCCCTGACCTAGCAGGAGGGAAGCACCAGAGGACTATGTGGCAGGGAGTCCCTGGAGACACTAGACAAGCCGAGGGAGCTTGACCTTGGAGGAAACGGTCAGCAGCTGGGGCCTGGGGAAGGAAGGGCTGAAAGGTCACAGGCATTAGGCCGAGCCTCATGGCCAAGGTGGTTGGTGGCTTTGGACGAGCAAAGCGGTGACCTGGAATCCAGCGGGCTGGGCTTCCCTTTCCCACTTCCTTCCTGTGCCGACTGTGTCGCTGAGTCATCTCCAGGAAGTGGGGGTGGTGAGGTGGGGAGTAAGGAGTCCTGGGTCCTCCCTCGCCTCACCCTCGCCTCACCGCGTGACCCTCCGTCAACCACTTCCCCTTGCTGGCCTCAGTTTCCACATCTGTCACACCAGAGGCCTGACTAGATCTCCAAGGTCAGGCAGAAGGCCTTTTTGGAGGGCTACACCTCTTGGAAGATGGTCGAAGACAAAGGACCACTCAGCTGGTCACCAATTTAGGATTTACCTTGCATTCCCACAACTTGATGGGCTTCTCCACGAGCCCCGAGTGTCACCCTCAGGGGATGGGACCAGGAGGGCAGAACTGGGCAGGGCCTCCAGGCGCTGGAATGGTGGTGGTCACAGAGAGCCTGCCTCCAGGCCCTATGGCTCTTCCAACTTGGCCCTGCCCTCTGCCAGCCTCCTGTGATTCCTGTTTCTGACTTGGTACCAACTCCTGGGCCCTGGCAAAGGGTCTGAGCAGATGCTCCACAATTCTCAGTGCACGTACAGTCTTGTGGGAAAACCCACAGCCAACGTGGGCCTCTCTCAGCTCCCCACAGGGCCCACTTGGAGCCCTGGGCCACCCATTAGCCCTTTCATTCACCAGACCCAGGAGAAGCTGCTTTGGCCATCTAAAGTTCCAGAGCTGTTTACAAGACGTCTCCCTCGGGACAGCGTGTTCTGATGTCTACATGATCTCCCTTCTGCAAGTGTCAGTTCCTAACATATCACAGCCCAGCTCTACAATGTAAGGACATCTGTGGCTAGGAGGACATCCAGGGAGCTGAGAAGAGCTTGTTCCCAGGCCCAGGGGTTATTACCAGGCCCAGGCCTGGGTAAATGAGAAAGACGGATGGTACCTATCTGTGCTTCGTGCCACTCTGGGGATGGCAGGAGTTCAAAGGAAGGGGAAGAATAGGGCACATGGACTCCAAATATGAGGTTCTTTGCCCATGAGCTGGAGTCCCATTGGATCAGCATGATTTTCAAGCTGGTCTGGATATGGCCTTGATCTTCCCCCACTGTCCCCACCTCGCCATCCCAGCCTCAAAGCTCAGGTCCCTCTTGTCCTTCGGGCTTCAGCCTTACTGCCTGGCTTGTGCAGTTCCCCATCCTGCTGGGTCATTTCATGTCTCTGTGTCTTTAACAGGACCACCCCTTCCTCTCCTCTCCCCTCCCATCTCCAACTTAGTCCTTACCAGCTCTCCGCGGAGACCCCATTCGATGTCACTTTCCCCAAGACGCCTCCCTTGTCCTCTCCCGTCTCACCAGGTGTCCCGTCTCTTACACATTTCTGTTATTTCATGGCACCCCACTTTATAGCTCTTTGGGTACATTGTCTGCACGGCTCCCTGAGCGCCAGGACTGTGTCTTGGTGGCATCTGTCTCAGGCTGGGCACAAGGCTCGGAAGGTGGTGGATTTGTTTCCAAGGAGAAGGAAGAATACCCCCAGAGCCTGTTACCAAGGTTCTGAGGCCGTGGGGGAGTGGAGAGAGGCCTGGGCGAGCTTGGCTGGGTCCCTGGCTCTGCCACAAACAGGTCATGCCTTCTTCGGTGCCCACCTGTCTCCAGCTGGCTTCGGTTTCCCCTCTGAACAATGGACTCATGTCTCGGGTCTTTCAAAAGCAGACGTTTTGTGGTGTTTGTGGGAAATCCGTACGTGAGGCTGCTTGTGCAGAACTCCCCAGGTCACCAACCCCAGGCTTTCGTTAGAATTCATCAGGCCCCCCCAGTGTCTGCTCAGCACCAGGCCGATTTGGGTCCCGATGGCGGAGGGAGCAATCAGACGCTTCGCTAGAGAGGCCCTAGGCCAGTTAGGAAGACAGACATATTCACAGCAGGATGCTGAACATACAGTATGAAGGGAGCCTGGAGGAGGTATCAGAAGGGACCACCTGAGGGACCCAGGGGCAGCATAATTCAGTGAGCACAAAGCGTAAAAGCCACGGGAATTGGCCGAGGGCAGGAACAGAAGATGTGGCCTCGGCTGCCCCACTGTGCTGGGATGTGTAAACACGTGTGCCTGGACATGTCCGTACGGGGGAGGGAGAGAGACCACAGAGGTGCTGCGAGGTAAGAGGGCCTGGCGGACAGACCTCTATCCCCAAGGCCCTTGGGAGAGAGCTCTCCAGTTAAAGTCCTGGCTGGTGGGGGCTGGGCTTCCTTGATTATGTAATAGCCAGGAAATGTCATTTGGGAGAGCCTTAGAGGGAGGACAGATGTGTCTGAGCCACGCTCCATTCCCAGAGGTGAGCTGGGAGCAGGTTTGTAAGTGAACCAATTTGCAGATAGTCAGAAAGAACACCCAAGCCGGAGCCCTGGTCCACATCGGAGGAGCCGGCCACGGCAATGGGATCGGCACGCCGTGGGACCCAAGGTCTCCTGGCTCTTCCCTCCCTTGGGTCCCCCCCAGCCATTAGGGTGGGCTCTGGGGAGGGGTGGACAGGGACAGGCCAGCTCAGCATGGCGTTTTGGCAAAGAGGATGTGTGCGGGGCGAGCTCTGTCCCGAAAGAGGGCGACACCGGGTGCTTTGTTTCCCGTGGCTCCTAAGCCAAGGCCAGGGTCAGGTGGCCGGGGACCCCCGGGCACTCTGGGGAGACTGCATATCACATTTTAGTCCCACTGTGAGATGCCCCGGGGCCCCCAAGAAACAGCCCCTGAAGCCCGTTGATCACACATCTGCTCTCAGCTACTGGGGGATGAGAAGGGCTTCTGAGTACGACAGACACCGCGCCTCACTTTCCTCATCTGGGAAATGGGGGTAATTAGTGGTACCATTCCTCACACCTTGTTGTGAGGATGACGTACACCTGAAATGTGTAGCCTGGAGCTGGACACATAGTAAATGCTTGCTAATTGGTAGCTGTGATTACTTCCATAAAAGGTAAACTTCCATGAGGATTTGTCCTTTTTGGTATAAACTCCGTGTGCTGTTTTAAAAGGTTTGGGGTGCCCTGCCAGGGATAAGTAGCCAACGTGAGGACGGGCTGGGGGCACAAAGCCATTTCTGGGCAGATTTGCGGCTTCAGCACCAGCCGAAGGGGTGAATATCGAAGGGGTGACACCTCTTGCCCCGGGTTGGGACAGAGACAGACCGGGAGTTAGCCCAAGGAGAAGCAGGTGGAATATGACCTTGGCTCTGTCCGTGGAGCCAGGCCAAGCCAGGCTCTGTGACTAGGTTGAGAATCTGGAAATCTCATGCCTGGATGTTGCTGAGTGCCACCAGCCCTTCCCACGGTTCTTGAACGGTGAGGGACACCCCGCTGGGGTCGGAGTTTGGCGGAAGGGAATTTGAGTAGGAGGCCAAGGCCAGAGTGACCCCTTTGTCACTGTGGACATGTTCCATGCTGAGGGAACCTGGGGGTCTCAGCAGCTTGGCCTGAGAGGAGTGGCCCAGCCTTCCTCCTGTCCCCCAAGCTGACCTGCAGAGAAATGACAGTCTCCTGGCTGTGGCCATCTGAACCTCTGCATGTGACAGTCTGAGTCTCTTAGAAGGGGGCTTGGTGGTCCCGGCCCAACTTCCTTTATGGCACGGTCCAGGCATGGTTGCCACGGGTATGAGGCATAGGGCCCAGCCCATGGAGAGAGGGGCTGGCACAGGCCAGACTCTCAGAGAAGTGAGATGGGCCTGAAGTTCTGATGGGGACAGCAAGATCGGCCTCAGGTCACACCCTCAAAGAGATGCCCTGCCCTCCGAGGGCACTACAGTAAGACCGGGGTGGGTGAGCCTAGGCAAGCCCAGGGCACCCATAGTACCTGTGGTTTATGGTAAGAAAATCAATTCCAGCCCTAGATGGGTTTCCCACACCCTCCCAGGCCTGGGCAGGCTGAGCTCAATGATGAGCAGTGCTGAACCATCAAGTGTTGAGCCCCAGCCCAGAGCTGCGTGGAGCTGGGGGTGAGGGGTGGCTCCCCTGGTCTGCCTAGTATCGGTGAAGTCCTAGCTGCCCATCACTGCCTGTGGGCTGCTCAGCTCCCTTCCCTTCCAGGGGTGCAGACTGTCCTCCCAGCCCCCTTCCCAATTGCATGCAGGGGAGGGCGGGGACGCAGTGGCGGGGGAGACAGGCTGCTTTCACTGCGGGTATAGGGCCAAAGAGCCCCTGGGCACCCAGCTCGGGAAACAGGCTCTGAACTTTCTGTGTTCGGCAGCCACCGTGGTGCTGTGGAATGAATGTGGGACTGGGGTCCTGACAGATGAGTCCAAATCAGGCTCCGTCTCACTCTGCTCTGTGATGCTGGGCATGGACCTTAGCCTCTGGAAGCTTCCGCTCCTGGATCCACAAAATGGGGTGGGTCCCAGAAGGCTCTCATCATGGTAATGCTAGGACCCCTCAGAATGGGAAGCATGTCAAGGGAGTGGGGGAGTGGCTTTGGGGAGGTGACAAAACAGAAGAAAGAACAATATTCACAGAGCCTCGAGGCTGCCTTCATGACCAGGGTCTTTAACATTCCAAATGCCCAGTCATGATGTGAGTGCCCCTAACCAGGATCCTGGCAGTCCATTCCTGGCCGAGCACCTTCTCCCTGGGCCCTGGATCCCATGCTGCAAAAACACCGAACCCCATGCCTGGAAATAACCCTCCCCCTCATTGTTGTCATTTCTCTGTCTTGATCACCAGACCCCAATCACATGAATCCATCTCTCCCTGGAAATCTGGCCAGGGTGGTAGGGAGCGGGGAGTGGGGAGCAGACTCTGGGATGAGCTGTCTCAGAAGCCCCATTTTTCCACCTTTACCTGCCTCGTCTCTGAGATTAGTGTTGGGCTCTTGGCTGGAGGGCTGTCACAATCCGAGCATGCCCAAAGCCTGGGCATCCAGAGCTGGGACAGCCCTCAGAGCCTGGCCTCAAGGGGGTGGGGCTGTAGTCACAGCCATGGTATCCAAGAGACATGTCCTGCTCAGGCCCCTGGGGCTAGGGTTTCTCTCTAGAGGGTGCTCAGATGGGTGGGGGATGGGTGGGAGACAGTGGTCTGGCTCCAATGGCACAGGGCCTGTTGTGTGGTTGTGGCTCCAAGGAAGAGGTGAGTGGGTGGAGAGAGGAGCAGGAGCAGGGGCCACCCTGGGAAGAGGAAATGGACAAGGCCACATCTCTAGGCCCACAGGAATGCCAAGCTCCTGGCCTAGAGCAGCTCAGCTAATTACAGTTTCCCCTAGTTGGTGGGAATGAGGTTCCTAAGAGAGTGCCAGGCTTGGCCGGGCCTGGCAAGGGAGGGCGAGGTTGAGCTGGGGAGTGAGGGCTCTGGTGGCCAGCTGCCTGATGCGGCGTCACAATGAGGCCCCCATGAAGGGCCGCCGGCCCCCGGCCTCTCCAGGGCAGAGCATCCAGGTCCCAGCGGCCCCGGAGTGGAGCAGACGCCGATGCCTGCCAGGAACAGGCTGTGGGGATCGCAAGGAGTAAACAGCAGAGGAGAATCGCCTTGCAAACCACACTCGATGGAAATCTCCCCCACAGCCACATCGCAAAATGCAACCAAAATATTTATTCTGAGTAGCAGTTTTCAGAATTGCTCTTTGGAAGGCAACACAGTCTGTCCGACTTCCCAGGCAGCCCAACACAGAGGGGCACACCCTGCCCTCACCCCACTAGAGCCAAGAACCCATCAGATGGGGACTTGGGGCAAGTTCAGCCTAGGCGGCGTCCTGGCCTATCCTTTCGACATGGTCCAGGGGAGAGTGGAATCGTCCTAGGTCCATCTCGAAGCCATCAACTGGCTCCTTGCCTCAGTGACCTGTCACCGCTCGGCTAGAGCTGCCATCCCTGTGGACACACCTGGGTGCCCAACACGTGGGGAAGCAAACCCATCAGTCAACTTCGAATCACCGCAGAACTGGCAGCCGGCAGCCAATGTCGCGTGTCACTCAGATACTGAACCCTAGCTGGGAGGCTCACACGCATTCCTCTCCTTTTGGACCCATGGCCAACTCGCATTCTTAGAAATGAGACCTTGAGTTTATCTTTCTAGAAAGGACTTCTAGGTTTGACAGGGTCAGTGCATGTTTATAAGGGGTTTCCTAGCCAGGAACAGCAGTCTAGGCTCTTTTGCTTGTTTTGTCTTGTGATTCCTCATGGCAGCCTTTAAGGTAGACATCACCTCCCCATTTCATGGAGGAGGAAAGGTAAGCCCAGAGAAGCTAGGAAACCACTCAGTGTCACACAGCAAGTGTGTGGCAGAGCCTAGATCAGAGCTCAGTTCTTTAACACCTTCTCTAGTGTTCCTTATCTTTCATCACTCCATTGTTTTTCCTCATCATTGGCTATTCTTGGCATGAGGATTACACAGAATGGCCCTGTGAGGCATGTTTGGGTAAAGCAGGGATTCCTATGCGTGCTTATTTTGGTTACTACTATCCTTCCAAGAGATTATTTATTTAGTACAATGGGATGACTTTGGACCTGGTTGTAGTAGGCAGCATTCTTTCAAATGTGAGGGACAGAAACTGGATTCTGTCTGGCTTGAGAAAAGAGAGAGTAAAGGAGGGGAGGAGAGAGGTTGAACTTTGTCTTAGGGCCTCATTTTACTGGGATGGATGAGTGGGTGGACTTCAGGCATGGCTAAATCCAGGAAGTGCTGTGATGTCATCAAGTCATCAGACTCTTATTTTCCCTACATGTTTTATTTTTAACGCTTTTTTGTGTTGACCTGGGTCTCATCTGCTGCCTTTGGGCTTCTTTGGCCCTACAACATGACACAGTAGCTGTAGGGACTGGAGAAGGACTTTGGGCCCCTGATGGCTCCCGGTCTTCACCATCCCAGCTGGTAACCTCAGATAGAAAAGCAATGTTTCCTCCCAGCTGTTAAAGTGAAAAGAATTCCAGGGAGGTGCTGTGATGAACCCACGGAGTATGGTGTTTAGCCGAACAGGTGGCCATAGGCAGGATGATGGGGTCTGATGATGGAAAACCCAGCCAGAATCATGATTGGAGTTGGGGAAGACAGTTCCCCCAGGAACACTTAACAGAAGAAAGGGAAGAGAGGATACTGGACAGAGAGAAAGCAATACTGCCCATTACTCTAGGATTAGAAGAAAGAGCTGAGTTGATAATATATCAAAATGTAAGTCATTCTGTATTGGCACGGCCTTTCAGTCTTACAGATTCAGAAACAGGCTCAGAAGCATGATGTGACCTTGTCATGCTCTCACAGTGAATTCCTGAGACACCCGAGGCTGGAGTCTCAGTCCCCTGTTCTTCCTCCCTACCCTGCTGGGGGAGAAGGTTGAGGTTATCGTGACTCTCCTAGCCACCTTCTGCCTCACTCCAAGTCTCTCAGGGAGTGCTGGGAAAAGCCTGGGGCCAAGCAGCTACAGTGGCAGGATCTGGGGAATCAATAGTGAGGAAAACATATGGGTTTCCCTAATCGTGGAGTTTATATTCAGTGAGGAAGCTAGTCCTCAGACCAAAAAAAAGCACACAAATAGAAAGAAGTTACAAATGTTGATACAGGTTTAGTCAGGGGCTGGGAAGAGCTTTCTTGAGGAGGTGACGCGCAAAGTGACATTGAAAGTTTGAAGAGTTAACTAGGTAAGGAGGGCTTGTATAAGAAAAGTATTCCCAGCAAGCACACAGTGTATGCAAAGGCACTGAGGCATAGGAGACTGAAAGAATACCCCTGCGCCTCAGGTGGAGTGATGGGGAGATGAGACAGGTGGAACCACTGAAGGAGGCCATGGGGACCACTCAAAGAAATTTGGTCTTTGTCTCAAGAGCAGAAGAAAGCCATTGAGAAGATTTAAGTGGGATAACCTAAGGGCTGTGGGCACCTGGATCAAAGTCTATAGTAGAGGTCATTTGGGGTGCATGAGGGAACAGGGATGCCCATGGGAGGATGGGTTCTGTCAATGAGAAGCCAACGGAATTCTCAGAGGGGTCTCCTAGGCTACTCATGCCCAGAACTGCTAGAATTCTATGTGCTTGACAACTGGGAGCAGAGGCTGGGACCAGTGCTGGGATGGGGAAGCTGGGGTTCCTGTTCTGTTCCAGTAGTGTAGGTTAAAGATGAACTGTTTTGTTTTTTTTTAAAGATTTTATTTATTTATTTGACAGAGAGAGAGATCACAAGTAGGCAGAGAGGCAGGGAGGTAGGTCGAGAGAGAGAGGGAGAAGCAGGCTCACTGCTGAGCAGAGAGCCCAATTCAGGGCTTGATCCCAGGACCTTGAGATCATGACCTGAACCGAAGGCAGAGGCTTAACCCACTGAGCCACCCAGGTGCTCCAAGATGAACTGCTTTATTGAACAGCCCCTTAGGGCTTTTCATCTGTGGGCATCCGCTGGGATCTCCAGGAGGTCTAATTATCAGTGCTTTCCCAACATATTTGACCCTGAGAAAGACCATGGGCAAAGGCCCTCCTCAGGGGTGCTTGCAAAGTAACTGATCCCAGCAGAAAGCCTCTCCCGGTGCCCGTGGCCAGGTCGGCATAGGGTGAGACTGTGCAGAAGTTAAGAGGCTGTTACAAGAAACCCGTCAAGATGGGAGCTACTGCAGACTTTTTGGAGCAGTTGTGGGTACAGGACAGGGAGGAAGCTCCTGCCCTCTCTGTCCCCGGTCTGATACCTTTTTTCCTTTTCTCTTTGGTTCCTGCCCTGAGCATTCCATGTCCTGGGGATACCCCAGCCTCAAACTCAGCATCCTGAGAGCCCTCACAGGCTATAAGCAAGAGTTCCATCAGACAGGAGAGCATCACCAGGATAGGTCCCATCAGTGTGGAGGCCTTCCCTTGTGTCCAGGATACAATGTCCTGGGCAGGAATGGAGCGAAGCAAAGGGGAGCAAATGCCTCCCTTTCTCTGTGCAGGCTCTGGACTAGACGCAGGGGACAGACTCGGTGCCAGCCCTCTTGACGCTAAGCTGGGCTTATGTCTGGGTAGCCTTAAGTCCTCCTGACGGACCACTTTTAGGGAGGGTCAGAGGGGCCCGGTGTCTGAGGGACCTTGTTCAGAACGCAGCCATGTGTCCCTGAGAATGTCGCATGGGCTCCTCTCCTCCCCACTAGGATCTGACCAGGCAGGTCCTGAGAGTAAAACTTTTCCCGAACCCAGCTTTTCTTTTTTTGATGTCCAGTTCAACTGGGCACAGGCTCAGAGTTCTGGTTGTGCTCCGAGCAGGGAGGGATAGTGTGAGCAACCCCGGTGAGTGTGTGACAGAGCCCCGGCTATGGTCTAGGGCCTGGCTATCCAGAGCCTCCAGCCCTCCCGAGCCTCAGTTTCCCCGCCTGTGAAGTGGGGGTGATAACTCTTTCCTCCCATGGTTGCCAGAAGGGTTGAGAGAGGTACAGAAACAATTAGGAACAGGAAGCAATTATACCTGGAATGTCTGCCTCCCCCGAAAAGTGTCTCGGCGTCTTCTCTTAGAGTACATTCAGGCCTCTGGGGAAGCTGGCATTCCCACCATCTCCTTCCACCTGTGACCACCCGTCTGGCCTCTGGGAGACCCCAACCATGCCTGCCCCAGCTGTTTGGCTCCAGTGGTCCTGTGGTGAGACCATCAGGCCTGCTGTTCTGGGAAGTCTCTTTCTCAGGCTGGGTCCCTGGGGAGGGAGCTGAGCCCTTTTGGTGTGGGGAGAAGACAGGGGCTGGGGAGGGGAGGGTGGGGGAGGGCCAGCCTGGGAGATGTTGGGTGAATTCTGTGTCGTGTTTTTCAAATAATTCCATGTCCACAAAGCTAGAAATGTGGTCTGGCCTTACATATTTTATATGTGTATGTGTTCCCAGTACATTTCCTTCTAATTTTTAAAACCATACGTAACGTCAGGGACATTTAATCCATATGGTTCTGATTCCTTAACACTTAAATCATCCAAATGTTGTTTTGTAGGATCTATTTGCAAATCTCTTTACATAAGCTTTTAACTCCTTCTTTCTTGAGGGCATCGATGTAGGGATCCTGGGTGAGGGCTCCCTCCCCCTCCAGGTCTCTCCTCCCCACCCAAAGTGCCCAGAGGTCTTGACCGCCTCTGCTCTGGACAGCAGCTGCTCAGGCCCCACCCTCAGTACTGGGGGGAGCCTCGTGAGAGAGAAAGACAGGCAGACTGGGGTCCATCCCCCACCTCCACCACGTCCTGGCTGTGCGACCAGCCTCCAGTGAACCTCAGCAAACTCTTGATTCCTCACCTGTAGAAAGGGACAGATGATGAACATCTCAGAAGGGTGTTGGAGGAATTAAGCAAGGGGATGTAGAAAGCCTACAGACCAGAGGACTTGCCTTCCGCAAACAGAACCTCCCTGGTCAGCACCCGGCAGTGCCGAGGTAGGGGTAGGCCACACTGGGATGCAGGGTCCTTCCTGAGGAATCTTGAGATGGCAGCACCAGGTGGAGAAGCTGAGCCCTGAGAGGTGAAAAGGGCTCCTGCCTGTGGGACTGGGAACAGAGGCAAGGATGGAGCAGTGACCTTCGTGGCCAAGAGGGTGGTAGGCAAAGAGCCTGATGTCAGGAAACGCATGACCCAGTGCTCAGGTGGGGGTCTGGGAGGGGGTGGCATGCCCAGTACAGCCTGTGTTTGCTACCTACCCACAGGACCAGATGGGACATGGAGGGGAGGGGACAAGAAAAGTAGCTCTCCCAGATTTGAGGGACCTGGATTTGGCACCTGGAAGCCGTCCATACTTATCCATCAAAACATGTGCTCCAAAGCTGCTCACAGGTTTGCCCACCTGCCAGCCTAAGCCCAACTCTTAAGCCCAGAGTTAGGGCCCAACAACCCTGATGCACACAGGGAAGCCCCCCTTTCTTCTCTCTCCCTCCGTCCCTCCCTCCCTTTGGGCCATTCCCAAACATTCAGCGCCCTTTCAGGCTTTGTTTCTTCATGTTTCCTCGGCCACAGTGGCCGTTTCCACTAACAAACGCCCACCCAATCTTCAAAGTCCAGCTCAACCTGCACCTACCCTGAGAAGACGTTCCGGCAAGACTTGCAACAGCAGACCCTTCCTGTGTGCTTTGCTAGGCCCTGTTTTCCCAGGCAGTACTTCTCTGGGATGCCCCTTCAGGACCTGTGCTGAGAGCTGGGGGTGTGGGGATGGCTGAGAGGCATCCCTAGCCAAGAGGCCCTCACGTTCTGGTGGATGAGACCCACATGCGATCCAACAGCTTTGTGGGAAGGCGGAATGGAAACCTGGCACCCCCTGGAACCCATGGCTGTTGGAGGTGAGACAGGAGACCAGTAAGAGGACATGGATGTCCTGGGATAGCCCGGCTCCTGGGGGTCTCCCCGTGGCAGGGATCCACGGGCCAGCTCTATTCTAGATAGCACCAGGGTCTGTACCCCTAGAACAGGATTTGTTTCTCTGGCAAATGCAGACGGAGTGAATCCCAGACAGCGTGGAGTCTCTGGGACGGAAGAGCAGATGCCCAGGCTAAAATTAGGCAGCTGACTGCAGCTTCCTCCAGGCTGCGGGAACTGATCTGCTTCTTACACCTGCCGTTGTGTAGCGGAGGCAGAGTGGGGCCCCTGCCTCCCTCACAGGCCTAGGGGTGGTGTGACAGCCAGCCAGGGAGGGGCCCCAGCACTGCATGGCCTTTCCTGCCCTTTCTCCGGTTCACACCTACAAATCCCCTGCGAACCCCCAACCCCGCCTCCACCCAGCCCTCAAGAGCTGGGTCCATCCGACTTTGGCATCGAAGGCTTCCCCTGGAAGGCTAGAAAACCTGTCTGCTTTGTCCCCACCATGGAGAGTCTAAGCAGGTCTGGAGCCCAACTCCAAACTCAGGCAGCAAGACGGCGGACTCCCAAGAGTGATACAGATGGGAGTGAGGGGGCGAATGGCGGGAGCTGAGGAGGGGACTAATCCAGGAGTATCTCTTCCTGCCTCTTCTCTGTCTGCTGTCCCCTCCTCCACCCAGGGGTCCCCTAAATCTCTCATTGCTGGTTCAAGCTCCGTCCTGCCCTCTGAGAAGAGGGTATGCATCGGAGGCCTGCTGGGGAGTGGGGGCAGGCCCATGGCCGTCACCTTCATTTATTTCTCTGAACTATACTTCTCCCAATGGTCTACAAGGCCCCAAGTAATATGCCTGACACCTCCTCACTGCAGGGCCTTTGCTCTGGCTGTTGTCTTTGCCTACAAATGTCCTCCCCCAATATCTGCATGGCTCAATTCTTTACCTGTTTCAAGCCCTTGCTCAAATGCCGCCTCCTCAACAAAGCTCACTCTAACTACCCCATTTAAATTTGTGACCCACCTCCCATCCCTGTGCTCTGGTCCCCTTACTCTGCCCTTCCTATACTTTCCGCAGCATATGCTGCCAGCTAGCGTGTTATAGAATTCTCTTATTTGTTCTGTGTTATGTTTATTGTGTGTCTCTTCCTTCTAGAATGTAAGGTCCATGGGAACGGGGATTTCTGTCCATTTTGGTCACTAATGTACTTACTCTAAGTCCCCAGAATAGGACGTGGTCTGTAGTAGGTGCTCACTGAACATTTGTTAGAGAATGCGAGTACTGGGGCAAGGGCGAGGCCCCTGCACTCAGGGCAGCATCCTTCCTCAACCCTTCCAGATGTGGGTCCCTGCTGCCGGGACTGGTTCTGGGTCCTCTTTGGGCCTTCATTTGCTCATCTGGTACTGGGACCGATGGTCCCTATCCTGCCTGTCCCAGAACCTTGGAAATGACAGGGTGAGGGTGAGATTGTGCCCCATACTCTAAAGGGCTACCCAATTGGGGGTGTGGTATTTGTTCAGTCAGCATTACTGAGCACCTCTGGGGCGCTGGGAGTCCGCAGAGGGGTGACAGCCAGTGTCCATCTGCAGTGGGGCTTTCAAGGTGAGTGTGGCCAACTCTAGAAGCCAGGAGATGGGAAATGCCTATTCATTCTGGAGAGTCGTTGAGCAAATGGGAGCTCTGAGCAAGGAATGTGGGCCCCTCCTGAGGTACAGGGAATTCGTGTGTTAGCTGTCTGTAGGAGGCAGGGTTCTCTGGAGAGACTGAACCAACGGGAAAAATGGCGGAGCACCAGTAGGGCCCAATAGTACAAGTGCCAGACTGGAAACCATCAGGCTTGCGACTCAAAAGTAGTTGGTGTTTCAGTCCGAGACCAAAGGCTGGGAAAAACCCAAGGTCCCAACATAGTCACTCAGGCTCTTACTTTGCCTTTTTGTTCTGTTCAGGTCTTCAGTGGATTGGATGAGGTGCCCCCCCACCCCGCCGGCTTGACTCAGTCTACAGATCTGAATGTTAATCTCATCCAGAAATACCCTCATAGACACACCCAGAAAAAATTGTGCCAAACAGCTGAGCCTCCTGTGCCCCAGTCATTGTGACAAATAAAATTAACCATCACACCCTCCCCACCCCCAAACGGCTGTCGATCCTTCCCCTCTGAGGTCAGACCCCACTACCGAACCCATGTGCCCCCAAACCTTTCCCTCTCCAGGTCCCTGGCTCTTTCAGTCCCCATTCTTGGGGACATCGCCTCATCTCCCCAGCTCCCCTTACCCAGCCCTCTCAATGAGGTCTACCAGGTCCCCAGGACCTAGCTGGGATACTCAGGGTTTGAGAGGAGGGCGTTGCAGGAAATCAGCAGGAAGGCTGGGGGAGATGACCCTCAGAGGGCGGGTTTCCAGGATGGAGGGAGCATGACTGCGTTAAGTGCCTAGAGCTCCTAGGGGATCAGTGGGGACTTCATCTGCAATCCCAGCAGAGTGACAGGTGCTGCTATACTGCCCAGCAGTGGGAAGCATGGGAGAAGGCCTCCCAGGCTCTCTGGATGTTGAGCAAACAGTAGGTGCCAGGCACAGAGCCTCCGCACTCTCCCACCATCGAGGGGGCATTGGACACAGATACCTGACTATGATATGCTAAATGTTCTGGTGACTTATGCCATGCAAGTCACAGGAACATTGAGAAGGGGCCTTTCAGTTCTACCGAGGGGGTGGGTTGGTTGGGAAAAATTAAGAAGAACAAGACATTTGAAGGAGTCCAAACAGGACGAGGTCACGAACTAGGCAAGGAGAATTAATAGGGGAGCTGAAGGGAAGGGTGTGGGAGAGAGGAGACGGAAGGGCATAGGAGAAGGTAGAAGGCACAGCATGAGCAAAGGCACGGAACATGAAAATTCATACTGTGTTCAGGAAAGCTGAGAGTGATCCACTCAGGCTAGGCCCGCCCTGCAGGAGGGCTTCGAGGTTGAAGGGTGGAGGTTGGAGATCTCACCATCAGCCCTGGGAGGTGAGAAAGGCTGCAAGGGGAGTGAGCCTGAACAGGGCTGGAGCAAGACTGGTTCCAGATTTCTTTGTTGTTGTTAGATGGAGGCTTTAAAAGGTCTTCCACCCCATCCCACATTCACGTCTCCTTCTGGCATGTTCTGGGTTGTTTTTTGTGCTGTTCACAGTTGTTGTAATTATTTTCCAAGGGTGTGAATCGTCTCTGGAACCAGACTATGAGATGCACGGGCTCCCATTGCTTTGGGACCTCTTCCAGACTAGCCTCTCCCCTACCCCTGGCCCCAGGGCAGCAGCAATCACTGTTGGGTACAAGTCATGAAAGACGGAGAGGGCTTTCAGGCCATCCCAGAATTCCCCTCTCCCCCTTGCTGCTCCTAAAACTCCTTCTCTTGTCTTTCACCTGTTACTGTTTGCCTTGTCTTCATGTTTATGGGGCATGATGAAATTGTCTCCCCCCACTTTACGAGCTATTGTCAAAGACTAAGACTTATGCATCAGAGTATCCCCTAAAGAGCCTGAGTGGGGAGGGGGGCTTCCTTTACTGAGCATCTACTACATGCCAGCTTCTGCTCTTGAGGCTTAAAATGCACTTCCTCCTCTAATCCCATCAGTTCTCATTTAATCTCTGCAGTCCTTCCCTGAGATATGTTTTCCTCCCATTTCAAAGCTGTGAAAACTGAGGCTTGGCGAAGTTCATTGGTTGTTAGTGTTAGAGTCGGGACCTGCACCCAGACTGCCTTAACCCAAGTCTTAGAAGTCAATGCGCTCCTGCTGCACCTCCCATTGGTGAGTGCAAAGCCAAATGCAGGGTACATATTTATTGTCACCGAGAACCTTGCAAGTCAGTCCCTTGGCTTGGGGAAAACCTGTTCTCAGCAGCCAGGAGAGTGTGTGGCTTGACTAATCTTCTGATTTCTTGGAAACAAAGGTCCCACTCTCCCCTCCTGGGCCCCGCGGGAGTCCCCCCACCCCCACCAAATGCTCATGAAAAGCCAGAATGAGGCAGACACAGGACTCAAGCTAGGCCAGTCAGAAGTGTGGGAAAAGAGGATGCTTTCGTCATTTGGGGAAAACTAGCCAGGTCGTTCATTGGATAGGATGTCCAGAGGGGCCAAAGTCTGTCCTTAGCATGCTGTGGACACCTGTGACATTCCTGGCACCGAGTAAGACATGGTTGTGCTCAGAGCTGCGGACTGTGAAAGGGGCGACAGCTAGAGAAATAAGATGACAGCATTTCATGGGGCACATGCCACGCAGTCCATGGCAAGTGCTGGAGGGTCACTGAGAAGGAAGCAGCTGATGCCACCCAGGGGAACAGGGAGGCCTTTGTAAGGGAAGTGGCCTCTGAGCCGACCTGGAAGGCTGAGTGGAGCTGGCCAAGTGGATTCAAGTGAAGGGACCAGGACAGGCACCTCCGTGTGCAAGATGTACTTGGCAGGTTCAGAAGCAATAAGTGATTCTATATGGTGGGAGCAAAGGGCGGAAAGGGATGGCACTGAGGGAGGGAGGCTTGGACAGGTAAAGTGAGGTATGCTTATAAATGACATTAAAACACAGGGTAGTTTAGCTGGGCAGGGACTCACCTGACTTTGTTCTAGAGAGTTCTACCTGTGTAAAGAATGGATTGGTGGGAGAGGTGGCCAGGGCACCAGGGAGAAGGCTGCCCTAACTGGGAGATTGTGGTGACCTGGCCCGGACAGTAGGCGTGGAGAAGGGACTCTGGCTTCAGTCTTGGGAAGGTAGGGAAGGTAAACGGTATGGAAGGAACAGGATTCTAGGTCACAAGGTGGGAACAATGTAACTATTGCTGTGGTTTATTGAGCACCTACTAGGGGCTGAATACTCCATCAAGAGCTCTTCTGCAGTAGCTTTACTGCCCTTTGAGATGAAGTCAAGATGAGTGACATCACTTACTAGGCCTGAGGTCACACAGGAAATGTAGGATCAAGATCTGAACCCAGGTCTGTGTGGCTCAGAGGCCCCTCTGTTGCCTAAAACATCAGGTCAGGGGTGAAGTGAGTGCCCCACTGAGTCAGGAAGCTGGAAACACAGCCCCCTTGGGCTGGGGAGAGAGAAGGGTTGGAGCTGAGTATTCTGGGACCCCAGGAGGCGATCTTCGTCAACTGTAAGAGACCCTAGGTCTCTGTGCACAGAGGTGGCTGCCTCTGTAAGAAGTGAGGACTGACGTTTCAGCTGTAGAGCTGATCTGCGGAGAGATGACCCACCACACATGCATACGTGTGCACACACACTGTGCATGCACAAATAGTAAAATGACACAAAGCGTCCGAGTCCGGAAAATCACAGCCACAGCGACCAAGGTGGTGGCAGGGGGACGGCTGGTAAATAAGTACAAGGCCTAAGCATAAGTAGCCTGGAGGGCCCCCAGGGTAGGTTGCTCAACCCCACCTGGAAAGCATTCCCCAGAACACTGTGGCAGGCCCCTGCTCCTTAGGAATGACAGTGCGTTCTCAAACTGTGTCTGTAATTTGGTTGTTAGGAGCTGGAAACAAAATTTCACAGAGAGACAGCCTCCTAGATGACAGAGCAGATGCCAGCCCTGCCCTCTGCTGTGATCTCTTCTAGCCTGTGAAGTCTCTACAGTGTGATGCAGAACCAAGCCCTGTGTGTGTGTGTGTGTGTGTGTGTGTGTGTGTGTAGCATTTCCATGGAAACAAGCCGTCAGGGATCTAACCTGGGACACCTGGGCTACGTCCTCCCTGAATTTAGCCCCAGCCAGAGAATGAGGCTTATCTCCCACCTCCTGTGCACCCCCCCACCCCCACCCCCTCCACCCTGGCTTGGTAAATAGCCATGTAGCATTGAGCAAGTGGCACAGGGATGACCTGCTAGTCTCCATCCTCGGATGGAGCGCCCAGAATACAGGTTGGTGAGCTGTATGTTCCCATAACAGGGAACAGGCCTGATTCATGTCTGAGGAATGAAGGCATGTGGGAAGGCCCCCAGGGCCAAGCTCTGGGAATTTCTTAAGACCTGGCCCAGTTATTTGCTGGTGATGGGCTGATAGGAAGGAATTGGCACCTGGCACCATCCAGCCAGCTGCAGACTGGGAAGGGGGCCGCAGGCCCCAGGGCAGGTGTGGGGGCTCACAGAGAGGAGCTGAACTCCGCTGCTAGCCTTAAAGCAGGGCTGCCTGCCCCCAACCTGTGTCCTGAGCCCTGCAGCTGGAGTTTGGTGAGAATTTGCACCAGAACTGGGGTGGCAGCTGGGTCTCCAGGTGGGCACAGGTAGCTTTGGTTGTGGGAGAAGCTGGATGATGACTTTCAGGCTGGCATTGCCTGGCCTGGAGGGTGGCCACAGAGACATGTGGCCCGAGCGGCTCGTGGGGTAAAGAGCAAGGCCTTTGGTGGTTTGGGGGAGTCCAGTGGGACTGTGAAAGTGCTTCTCACAGCACACCTTCCTCCCTCCCTTCTCATCCAGCTAAGGCCAGCTCAGGGCAGTGTGTGTGGGGGGGGGGGGGGTGGCTGGGATGGGGACATCCCAGGCTGCCTGGACAGGGCTGCATGGGATGACTCTGGAGCAGGAAGACAAATCCCAAGCCACAGAGAGTTGGAACGAAGGAGCAGTTCCAGGAAAGCGCTCCAGCTCCAGCTCCAGGAAAGCATCCAGGGGCCAGCCCAGTGATGGCAACACTGGCCCAGCTTCCCGAGCAGTCAGCTGATCCAGTCTAGCTAAGAACCCCCTCTTTTCCCCCAGCCCCCAGTCTGGACCCCTGGAGCCTCAGCCACCACTCTTTGTTGGATCATTCTGCCCCTCCTTTTATTTTTGTCTCTCAGTTTGCCCCCAAGATCATTGATTCACTTAACAAACATTTGTAACCTTGTCAGTCGCGATGGGAGAGAAGAACTACAATGGAAGTTCCTCATAGCTCCCAAGCTGGAGAGAGGGGAGATGACTCCCAGCTGGCTGCAGTGGGGGGTGGGGAGGGGCACGTCTCTAGAGGTAGGAAGCCTTGAGCTCCCTGTGGCAGCCTAGGAAGGTGACTGAATCCACCAGGAGGGACCAATGGGGCGGGGCCACTCCTCAGAGCTGAGGGAGGAACTCATCCTGACGCAGGAGCAAGGCTGTCATCTGAGCCTTTGCATAAATGACAAAAATTCCCTCCTCAGGGCATAGGAATTATGACAAGACATCCTCTTTCTCCCACCTGGAGTTGTTCCCACCAGAAATGGTAAGCAAGGGAGTGGGGGCAGGGCAGGAGTGGAGTGAGGGACAGGGACCCGACCCCGGGGGCACCCTATTCCTGTTGCCCTAATCAAGGGAAGGACCTGTGTCCAGGGCAGGCTTGATTCAGGGTGTGAAGGACCGCAGGAGGAGTGGAGACTGCATTTCAGACAGAAGAGTCAGTACACAGACCCCAGGGAGTGAAAACTGTCACAGGGTTGGGGAGCAGGGGGCACTGGGCAAAAGTCACAGAGGGCTGGGCTGCAGGGCCTTACATACAGGCATGACCCAATTACAGCTGCGATCGGGCTCTGGGCGCTAATGGAAGTTGGGGACCCTGGGGTGGTGACGAACAACAGAACAGCTGGGAGGCCTGGCGACTGGCCAGCAGGTGTGTAATTGTGCCTGTGAGTGTGCAGGCCCCGTGTCTAGCTGCCATCCCACCTCCCTTCACTTCCTGCAGCCTGGGAGCTATGGCTTCCTCCCTGCCCCCCAAGTCCCCCACCCCCGCTGGCACCTAGGAGTGTGGGGCCCCTTTGGAAGTTGGGACTCCCTCCATTCAAGCTGGTGATCTGGAAGAGGATTGCCTGCTTTGAGGGGACTTGGAGGGGGAGGAACTGGAACCTCTGCTAGAAGCTGTTGTATGGGGAAGGCACAGAAATCCCCAGGGCCACTATGTCCCCTGGCCCCAGGTGGCCTCGGGTCAGAGGGAACCCACGTCCTTTGATAGACAGGGCCTTGAATTTGAGGGCATGGCTTTGGAGCCAGAGGAAACCTGGGGCCTTCTCAGAAGCCGTCTCTGGTCAGAATAATGGTCAGTCACCTCGTGGGTCCTTGAGCCACAAGGATGGCTCCCTCAGTTGGCACCCTGGGCACTGAGGAGGCCCCGCTGTAGTCCTGACTTTGGCCCCGGTTCCTGTAACCTCCTAAGGCTGTTCCAGTCCAGGAGAAGCTAGGCTAGAGTCAGCCAACCCCCAGGTCAGCGTTGGTGGCTCAGAGTTGCAACCCGGCAAATCACCTGACTTGTCCGAGCCTCAGGGTGCGAGAATCGGTAAAATCCGATGCTGGTGAGGTCTCCAGGCGCCCTGCCATTCTGCTCCCTTGGGAAAAAGGCGGGGGGCGGAGGGTTGCTGAGTGGGGGCTGGCCCAAGCTTGCTGCGGACTGGCCAAAGCCTGGATCAGTGTGATTCAGGTCCTGAGTCCGGCAGCTTCTGGTAAAGTCAGGCCATTGGGAAGCCCCGGGGTGTCCCCCCACCCCCACCCCAGGCTGGAGCCCAGGGAGGCCCCCCGCCAGGCCCGCCCCGCCCAGCGCTCTGCACAGTGCCTTCCCGCCTTGGGATGCGCGGGCTTCCCGGAGCGGGGCTGGCACCCGGGGAGCGAGGCGGGGAGCGCGCACCTTGGGGACGACGATGGACACCCGCGAGGCCCCGTGCGGCCGAGGCGGGGCGCCAAGCGGCAAGGCCCGGGCGGCGGCGACCGGGGCTTCCCTGACTGCCCTCCCTGGAGGGCCCGGGAGGAAATGACAGCGCGGGAGCCGGGGCAGGCGCGGAGGGAGGGGCGGCGCCCGGAGTGACACGGCCTGTCACCGAGGCGGCCGCCACGCAGACCCTCCCGCGGCCGCCGCGAGCCGGGGATTCCCCAGGCGCAGACCCTCCGTGGCAGCCGCCCGCCCGCTGCGCCCCGGCCCAGCGGGACCCGGGCCTCGGGGCGGGGGTGGGGGGGTGGGGGCGGAGGGATCCCAGAGCGGCGGGCAGCGGGGCAGGACGCGCAGAGGCCGAGCGGGCCAGAGAGGGGCCCGGGTTGGGCGCCGGGGTCTCCCGGGCTGGGCGACAGGAAACTCTGGGGAGTGAATGGAAAGAAGTGGGTGGTCCGGCCCTTGCGACTTCCCCTGACATCACTGCCCAAATAAGGAGCTTCCAAGCGCCCGCGGGGCGGCCCAGAGCCGCGCCCGCCGCCGGCGCCCGCCCGCCAGCCCGCCCCGCGCCCACCCCGCGCCGCGTGGGCCGCCTGCAAGCGCCTGGGGCACCGCCGGGCGGAGCCGAGCCGGGCGGAGCCGAGCGAGCGGGCGCTGCCGAGTCGCGCGGAGGCCGGGCGCGCAGCTCAGCGCAGCCCAGTGCAGCCCGGCGCAGCCTAGCCCGGAGCAGCGGAGCCGCGGCCGCCCGGCAGGTAAGCAGCGAGCGCTCCGCGCGCCGCTCCCCACCGCGGCCTGGCAGCCCCGGGGCCCCGCACCGCCGCCGAGCGGCGAGCAGCCCCGGGCCGGTGGACAGCGGACGGACTGGCGGGCGCCGCGCCGGCGGGAGCGGGCTGGGCGCGGGTGCCTGTGCAGGAGCGCGCCGGTGCCAACTCCCGGGACCTCTGGGACTCCTCCGTAGCCTGGGGTTGCCTGGTGCACGCGCTCGCTGCCTGTGTTTCCCAGACGCTACTTCTGTCACCGCCCTGGGGTGACACAGGCGTTCCCGCGTTCACACTTCTCTCGCACACTCGCGCCTGGTACAGCCCCGCTCGCCGCTGGCAGGCGCAGCCCGCGGGTCCCTGGGCAGACCCTCACCCCGGCACGCCTCTCTGGCCTGGTGCTCCCTACCCAGTGGGACCCAGCACACCGGTGGGGACGGCTGAAGCGCTTGGGCAACCCTGGCCGCCCTTCCCTGGAGGCGGTGGCAGTTTCAGACTGTCACCACCGACCAGCCTGGTGCTCCTCCGGCTTACCGGGAGTGAGTGAAACAACATAGCTCTGGCTCTTCCCGCCCTCCTTGCAGAATGGCACCTGGCGCAGGGGGTACAGCCTCGGAGGGGGTGGGGGGAGGCTGTCCCTGGCATAATCCGGAGGGTGTGGGGCCTGGCAGGGAGCTACTCCCGTCTCGCTGCCTGGGTGCTTCCAGAGCAGCTTCTGCTCCATGGGCATTTCTTGGAGCACCCTCCCCTGCCCTCTCCTCAACCAGTGCAGGGGGCCAGGAGTGGGGGCCGCTGCTGAGCGGGTGCAGGTGGTGTCAACCACTGCATCTTGCAGGGGCCTCTGTTCAGTGGCTGCAATTGCTTATCTATAGAACGGATCATGTATTCATTGATGGCTTGGTCAAGGACCCAATGCAAACTGATAAAGTCAAGTTAGGAGCATGTCACTCAGTGTCTCTGGGCAGAGTCTTCAGTTTCGTCAGCCGCATTTTATCATCTGCAAAATGGGGCTGAGGGTCCGCAGATGAATGTTGTCAGGAAGAATTGAGATCATTCAAGTGAAAACGTTGTGTAAGTAGAAAGCCCTGTGCACGTGCCGCTTACTGTGGTTTGGATGGTTCTGGGCTGGTATTTGCCATGGCTCTGCTGTGTGATTTAGGGAGATGCAGTGCCGTTTCTGTTCAGTCAGCTGCCAGAAAGGGGACACTAATAAGTGTCCTGTGTGCCTGCTAGCAGAGGCCCCAAAGCGTGTTCTGGGCAACATTAGTTCCGAAAGCCGTGCCATGAGTAAAGGTTTCCCTGTTCTAGTAAGTCTGGCAAATCCTGCCAGCTCTTTATCATCCTGCTGGCCAGTTCCAATCCATATTGGCAAATTAAAGGTTCTGAGAAGTACTGCAATAAAAGAACCTGTTTAATGTTGTCAAGCCCAGCATTTTCCCAGGGGACCCTATAGCCCTTTTCAAGTTCCACGTGCTTGCTCTCCTAGGCAACAGTGCTTCTAAGGCTACCAGCAGTGATGGTGTGGTGGTGTGGATTTGCAACCAAACTTTGGGAGCGAAGTTCTTGTTACCTTCTTGAATGAAGAGTAGGCAGAAGCTCAGAGTTGTTCACTGGCTGCTCTGAGGTCACACAACTAAACAGCAGCCCAAGGTAGCAGTAAAACAGGGACCAGAACCCGGACTCCTCACCCAGTGCTCTCACCCCATTCAATTATATCCAGAGGTTCGTCATTCTCTTCTTGAACCAGTTTTGTTGCTTTGTGTGGACACTCTGCAGAATATATTTAACAAGCCCGAAGATCGAAATGATTTATTGGTGAATGAATCAAATGATGATTGGGTAGCTACTGTGTGTCATTTGTTTTGGGGACTTTAGCATGATAAAGGTTAGGACCTCTGATGAAGAGTAGGGGAAGCAGTGTACACACATACACACACATGCACACACACACACATTGACTCCTACACACTCACACATCAGTTTCTAAGCACAAATCCCTCTCTCCCTGAGCACACACATGCTTGCACACTCGATCCTGTATACTCATTCACACTTAGATCCCACACCTACACACACCCTCCTACCTCTCAGTCACCTGCTTCTACACACACACACACACACACACACACTCCTAGACACAGGGTCACTCATGTTTATCCATCCTGTTGTGCTCCAGGCTGCAGCCAGTAGGCACCCGTAGCAATGGGCATGTCTCCTTGTCCCCACCTCCCCAGAGCTGGTGGGGGTGCCTGGAACCATCTCCCCAGTTGAGGACTGAGCCCTTAGGAAGCCCTTGCAGGGTCTATCTGATGTTTGCATTTCCCCAGAGTTGTGCCATTTATCGTATCTTCTGCCATACTGATCCCCCCACCTTTTTGGGGGGTCAGCTATCATGGGGTCACACACGATGTGACTGACAGCTCTGGCTTCTGTGTTGTTTGTTTTAATCAACCGTCACAGCTCTGTTAGGGTAAGGACTCTGTGTCATTTGTTTGATTGGAATCCCCAGCTCCTAGCAGAACGCTTGGCACCAAGGAAGGATTCAGTAAGCATTTATTGAATGACTGAGTGAGTGAGTGAATGGGCAAGGGACAGCGGGCTGCTAGGGGGGCTGCGACCCAAGCCAACATCCGGGGGACTCGCTGAACATGTTTGCTAAGTGCCTGCTGCGTCCCAGGCATCTTTCTAGGGATGACAGCACCGAAAATCATTTAATTCTCTGTTCGTGGAGCCTGCGTTCCAGTGGGGAGAGAGAGAGAATGACTAGTAATGGACTAGATAAGGCTAAATAGTGATACAACAGAAGGATGACTGTTAGGAAGGAATAGGCGAAGCTAAAGATGGGACCCAGGGAGTCTTCTCATGAGGCATTGGCATTTATCCCAAAATCTGAATGCTGAAACAGTGACAGCCATGCTGACTTTTGGGGAAGGAGTACTCTGAGCAGAACAGCAGGTACAAAGGCCCTGTGACATCAAGGAGCTGGGCTCGGGGCCTGTGGAGAGGCCACACTGGCCACTCCCTGCTGCATCCCCTTGGAGGGGCCAGTGGCTGGTGCCTGATCTCTGTGGTTCAGTCGATAAAGCCCAACTTGGTGTGACCTGGGCTTTGGGGGTGGGGCAACCCCTGCAGTCTCAAAGGGCTGCCCTCCCCTCTTGTCCACTCCCACCCCTATGAATGAGCCAAAGCCTGGACTCCTAAGGCCCCTTCCAGTGCCACTGTGATAAAATCTGATGCTATCTGCAGGAGGTTCACAACATTTCAGGTGGTCCATCTGGAGGGATCGTGAATGAGTTGCGCTGCTTCCATTATTAATAACCATGATGTCATACATCTGTGCAGTTCCCGATCGGCCGCAGAGCACTCTCTCCTATTACCCCGCTCACTCTGTGGGCTCCTCTGCCAAGGGGGGAGGACCCACGAAGGGGGGGATGTTGGAGGGGGGGAGAGCTCTGTCCCTTCCATGCAGCCGCTGCAGGTTCGTGCAAGCCGCTGATGCAGCCCCTGGATCCCCGTGTCCTCAGCTGCAAAGCATGATACAGGAGAAACCTGCCTCCTGAGGTCCTTGGGGTTGTGAAGAGAGAGCCAGCACGTCCAGGGCCTGACACACTATCGTAGGCACTTGGTACCTGTTGGCTCCCACTTTGTAGATGAGGAGCTCTGAGTTAAGAGAGACTGTGGCTTTTGTGGGCCACATCTCCATCTTCCCTCTTCCTAGTCCCGGGGGTGATGCATGCATAGCAAGCTTTGAGGAACTATTTTGTTGAGTGCATTTGCTTAAGGTTGCATGGCTAGTAAAAGGCAGACCTAGGACCCAAACTCAGGACTCTGGGCTCCGAAGTCCTTTTCATAAACACCACACTGTTTGGGAATTGTCGTCATGGTGAATAAAGACACACCTTTACCCCCATTTGTGGCAGTCAGAATTAGTTTTGCTCTCTTGAGAATCCTGGGATCATTAGGCCTCAGCTTCCGAGGTATTCTTTGTAAACTGTGAGATTCTTTGGATTTCATAAGAAACATTGTAGAACCTATAGACCTGTAGACCGAAGGTAGGGATGTGAGAAAATCCCTCCTGACCGCTGAGAATCTGGTTCTTGCCCAAGGGCATCCTTTGATGTCACCTGAGGGTTTTTAACTGAAGAGTTCCAAGTCCCACCACAAAAGATTCAAAGCCTGTCAGGATGGCATGGGTGCATGTGGAGAAGCACCCTGGTGCTAGAAGGTCAACCTGGGGATGAGAATCCCAGCCGGCTGGCTGCCTGGGAAGGCTGGCAGGCTGTGCCTCTGGTCTCCATGCACCCTTAGCTATGGCTCTCACCCCCATGTCCCAGGCCCACACCAGCTTCACAGTGGGAGCACAAGCTGTGGAGACCCGCAGGCCCAAGTCTACATCTCCTCCTTTATGGCATGTTCCTGGGCCGAGTCCCTTTATCTCTCCTAAGCCCCAGCTTCCTTGTCTGTAATAAGAAAACACGAACACTGACCTATGAGGCGGCCATACGGGGTGTAGGAAACCATGTGTGTCAGGCATCTTATGAGATGTGTGTGCCTGGCATGTAGTAGGTGAACAGCCAACAATTGTTTCAGTTGTTGATATGAAACGTGCATGATAATAAAAGCAATGACAGTATTTGTGAATTGGGTCCTAAAGGGTTCAACAAAAATGGACCACTTGGCTCCAGACAGCAGACATTTGAAAAGAGGGTACACTCCAGGTCGTTAGCCTTAGTCCTTGGGCTGAAGAGTGAGCCCTGCCGTCTTCCCACTCCTCTTCATTGCGTAGCTCCAGCTCTGGTGGAGAGCTGAGGGCCGAGTGGGAACCAGGGCCTGTGTCGCTTTCCAGGCCTCTGACATATCCACTGGCCAGGAGAGGGGGTCTGAGGTTTGGAGGTCCATGTTGATGGACAGGCTCGGGCTCCCTCACATCAGCCTGCTCTCCCCTTCCTGAGGGCAGCTGGGCGGGGGGGACCATGGCTTATGGGAGATGCAGAAGCTGTGCTTCTCACCTCCTCTGTCATCCATTCGTTGTTTCACCAGCCATGGATTGCATCCTTCCATGGGCTCGGCTCGGGGCTAAGCACTAGGAGAGAGGCTGCCTCCTCGAGAAGCTCGGGGTCTGGCCGATCCAGCCACTCGCTAGCCACGTGGCCCCAGACAAGTGGCATTTCCTTTCCAGATATCAGTTTCCTCATCTCTAGAATGGGATTATTCTGGCTCCTTTTCCAGAGGAACGTTCTGTTGTTTTCAGGACCTGTCTCTAGAGTCGGGCAGAGCACAAGGGCTTCGGAACCAGAAGGAACTCCACGCTGCTGCTGGCTCAGCCACATACTGGCTGTGTGATTTGCTGCATTTTAAAACTTCTCTGTTTCCTTTTCCTCGGTGTGTAATGTGGTTATGACACCTTTGTTGCAAGGCGCTGTGAGTGTTAGGTGAGCTGGTAAGAAGGTATCTGGCTCTCACCAAATGTGACCCCCATTTCCTTTCTCTTTGGCTCTGGGCTCTACTGTCCCGTGTGTGGGTACTTTTGTAGAGTCCTCCCCACCAGTGCTGCCCACACTCATCAGGTCCCCAGGAATGGGCTTGGGTAGGGAGACAGCCAGATTGGAACTCAAGGAAATAAGCACATGCCCCTTGGGGAGAGTGGGCATGGGAAAGTAGGTCCGGCCCAAGAGGAGTCATGACCAGGGTGCAGAGCCGGGAGTCCTGGGTTCTGTCTGGGACCTGCTGCTAGATCGCTGTGTGTCATTTGCCGATTCCCTCCCCTCTCTGGACCTCAGTGTCCTCCCCAAGGCCAGTCTGCAGGATCCCCTGGCTTTCTTCCTGCTCTGAGAGGCCTACAGGCCTTTGATGTACAAGAGCTGAGTGACCACAATAATGAAGCAGGTCGGCTGGGCGAGGGGGTTTCACCCACTTCTTCCAGCCTGGGCTCTGCTGGAATTGATCGTGCCGTGAGGCCAGCAGACAGACTCTGGACGAGGAGGAGACTGTGGTTTTTAACTGACAGAGCTGCTCATGGGAGAGGAGGCAGGTGAAGGGACATTAATGGCATGCAATTAAATTAAAAGAAAGGCATTACTCCTTTTTTTTTTTTTTCTTAAAGAAGGCCCAGAAGCCTCAAAGCCATCTGCTTCCCAAGTAGCTTTCTCTTATTTGAATTAAACAGTATGTTTGGATGGGAAGGGTTGGTTTTCAGGTTATCGGAACGGATGTGAGAGATGGCAGAGTGAAAGTGAGCATCCAGTTAGTTCTTCATGTACCAAAGATCTGTTGAACATGTACCAAGCATCAGGCACTGTTCTAGGCACAGAGGTACAGCAGTGCCTGAAACAGACAGCAGTGGTGCTCTCCTGGAGCTTATGAAGCAGCAGAGGGAGGCATAAAGTGAACAAAGGAGCACAGAAATGTATAATACGCCAAATGGGCTGAGTGCTGTGGGAGAAAATCAAGCAGGGGAAGAAGCTAGAGAAAGCCAGGGGGAGGGACTCGGGGGGCTTCTGTCTGTAGGATGGTCAGGGAAGTTATCCTTGATAAGGTGACACTTGAGCAAAGCCATGCAGGAAATGTAGAACTGAACGGATGAATTTAAGAAGGACTTTCTTTCTCCATGGTGTACATGGGGGTCTATGGAAAGATCCGATGTGAAGCTAAAATGGTCAGCTCAGCCAGGTAGCTCAGACTCTGAGCTATCCTGCTTTAGATACAGGATACCGAATCTCATTCCTGATTGCTGTTATAGCTAACAGCAAGCTGGATAGGGCTCTAAGTGAATTGGGCTTTAGGCCTTCAAAATGCCTGTCTGCATAGACTGTCTCATCCTAACAAGGTAGAAGCAATCACTTCCATCTTGCAGATGTGGCCTCTGAAAACCCCGTATGTGGAGTGACAAGCCCAGGACCGCATTCCAGGGGATGGGTGGAGTGGACACCCAAAGCCAGACTTAACTGCCCATCAGACGCCTTGGGTCTCCTCATAGGGCAGCTTGGCACCCAGCACACCACCTAGCATGCAGGAGAGGAATGATCTTTCTTGAAAACAAAATCAACCCAGAGACTAAGAAGCTCTGATGGCTAAATGTGAGGTGGGATCCTGGATTGGATCCTGGAACAGAAAATGGACATTAGTGGAAACACTGGTGACATCTGGATGAAGCTTGGAGTTTAAGTTAATAGTGACATGCCAATATCAGTTTCTGAGCTTTGAATGATGGACCTGGGTTATGTAAGATGTTAACATTAAAGAAAATGGGGTGAAGGGTTTATGGGAACTGTCCCTGCAACTTTTCGGTCCATATGAGATTATTCCATAGCGAATAGTTGATTTAAAAATAAATGTCTAAATCCACATATGCTCTGACTAGCTGGCCTCCTCAAGGTTATGGAGGAAAAGTCATAAAAGGTCATGAAGTCATTGAGTCCCTACTGTTATTAATACCTCAAGCTGCTACCTAGAGTTGCATGGGTGAAAAGAAGCAAAAGGATAAACTGAGGATGGCATCAAGTTGGAGGAGGAACGTTCTCCCCCGGAGACTGCCCCTAAATGAGTTTCTAGTATATTGTATGACCTATATTTTAGGCTAGAGCAAGTATGCCCTTTCCATGTGATGAAAGTTCACCGACGCATTTTCGCTTGATGCTGCAGCAGACAGATGGAAACCTAGTTTTATCTGTAGAGCTGTATCACGTGACTGTAGGAATCGTAGTGAGTAATGGCTGGGAAGGAGGGGTGCCAGGTAGTGAGAACTGAGTCCAGGAGCTGGAAGGGCCTATTAATGCGAATCTGGTTTTCTTTTAGGGCAGAAAACGTTTACAGCCAGGGAAGGCTATCTCTTAGATTGAAGGAAAAGAGCCTGAGGTCAAGGTATTCTCAGATTTGGTCCCTTCTCGCTGGGATTCCCCATGCACACAACAAGTGAGCTGGTTTAGGTGAGTCTCTGGGGGCCCTCCAGCTGCCAGCCTCTAAGCCCAGAGCAGGTGATTGGCCCAGGCTCACCGTACAACTGCAGAGCGACATAACTTCGCCTGCCTTGGTCTCCTAGGGGTTTCTAGGAGGCTCATGTCACTCCACACATTGCTTTGGCCTATGGGCATTTGGTGTTGCCCTAAAATACAGAAGGAGTCAAAGATGACCAGATAGACAGGAAACCATCATCATGAGTCAATTAGAAAGCATTTAGTTTTTATAGGAGTAGAATGGACCTCCAAGATGGGCTGTTTATTTCACTAGGCTCTAATCTTGTGAAATAAAGAAGTTCAGCACTTTCCAAGGTGTGGAGAACACGGGTGCAGAGAGATGGGAAGATGTGTTACAGGGAGGAAATAAAAGTGCTACAGCCATGTGCCTTAAGGGCTGTATCCTGCAGGACACCTGGGTCTTTAATAGGAAAGATAGGCATTGGAAATCTCCAAAAAAGCATGTGTGGGGAAATGTGTGTGTGCATGTGTAGAGGGAGGTATTATGTGCCGTTTTCCAAGCTTGATTGATCAGAGAACTCCTATGCATCTCCAATAGATGTACATGTAAGACATAGGATATACACATATGAGTATATGCATCAGGAATGTGTGTATGTATCAAAGGAGTGACTGGACTAGAATTCCATATGAAAACATGGGAAACACTAAAGTTATCTGAGGTCAAAGCTGAAAAAAACAACACGAATGCTAAACTGTGCCTCTAAAGCTTGGTTCTGCATATTAGTTTCAGCATGTCAGTTTCACACATTTTTCCGATTTTGTTAATTTCTTTTTTCTCGGAAGCAAAGTGGCAAATGGCATACAAATGATCCTTCGTCCTCCCCTATGTGCTGCATTCATGGGAGACAGAAGTAATGTCATTGAGATGAGGGTAACCAAGCCTGTGTGACAGCTCAGTGGTGGGTCTCTAACCCAGAAACCCACTTGTGACATTGGTGTTTGGGGAGCTAAAAAAGAACCACATTAAAAAAATGCCACTAAAGGCCAAAATCTGATCTTTGTCAAGTATGGCTTTTTGCGTGTTCGATCTGTACTTCCATATACGCAGGTGTGTTTCTCGCACCGAAAGGAGAGCGTGTTACTGGTCCACATGCCCGTTGGTGGGCGTGCCCGGGACAGTGAGAACACCCTTTGATTCGATGATGATTTTGAGCGAGGCTGATTCTCACAGCACTCCTGAGTCCCAGCCTTAACCCATTCCCATGTTCCCGCCAAGCTTGACAATGCTTGTCAGTCCTTTACAGCTGGGCCCCTGGCTCAGCCTCCTTGTTCCCTGACTTCTAGCCCCACACGGAAATCCTGCCCCCAGCCAAGCCCTGCTTCTCCCCCTCCAGGCTCCTCCGCAAGCATGGCCGCGTCCCGTCGAACGTGCAGGGTCCAGGTCTGTTTTGTGATCGCCTCTGTCAGAAACTTCAGTTTCCTAACCTGGTATTACAAGCACAACATGCTCTGAAAACCTCCCCAGATAAAGTAAAGGAGAAATAACAGAAAGAGGGAAAATTTCAGGGGGAAGGGTTCTTTCTCTATGACTTAGCTGGAAGGAGGGAGGAAGCTTTGCAAACGTCTCACTCGAGGATGACTTGGTTGATTCAGCTCGTCCTTCAGACACTGGCTTGTCCCCCATCTGAAACGTGTGACCTTAGACATCACATGGAGTCTTTAAGCCTCTCTGTCTGCGGCTGTAAACATGGGCTGATGCTACCACCTCCCTCTTAGGTTTTGATTCCAAGCTGTGAGCTTGTGGGGCGCCTAGAACTGTTCTCAACCCAGAGAAAGCTACCTGTTCATTGTCGTCACTACTTAACGATGACATCAACTGAAAACATGGTCATGTTTTTAAGTGTGCAAAAGCTGTAAACAGGTAGTTCACAGTGATGGTCCAAAACCCTAGGACTAATGCTCTAGCTACCAAAACCCCAAAGATTACAAGTTAGAATGCTTACAGGTGGCAACAATGTGAAAACAAATGAGATTCAGTGCTGGCGAGGGTCAAAGGGAACTTGTGAGTCTTATCTGCTGTCAGTGAAAATGATACTTGCCCACGCCTGCTTCCATCCAGCAATTCCCCAGCCCCAGAGAAATACACACGCACAAAGAGGTGTTCGTTCAAGGGTGTGCCTTTCAGCATTGCTTGCAGCAGGAAGAAGCTGCAAATGACCTCAGCGTCCAGCAGTGGCCATACTTAGAAAGGTGATGGTGCCTTTGTTCCATGGACTACTTTGTGGCCATTTAAAAAGAAAGAAGTGAATCGAGAAGCCCCAACCCAGGGAGACATTTCCAGCATATTCTTGACTGGAGAAAGGTTTCTGTGTACTATGTTTAATACAATCCCATTTTTATACAGGGAAAGTTAAACAATTCAGTACGTGTCTGCACATTGAAATCTGTTTCTGTGCTCATGGAAACAGAGTGGGAACATACCAGGGAACTGTGAGTGGTGGTTTCATGTGGGGAGTAGAATGTTGGGGGGGGGGAAGGGGGTGCTTGTCCACATTGTACATGAAATACTTAGGTGTTTTTTAAAAAAAAATGTTAAACAAAGAAAACAAAAAAAAGGAAGCCTGAAAAAAAATCCAAAGAGCTAATGTCTGTGAGGTGATCCTTGACAAACGTGTCACGCAGTACCTGAGCTTGGTAAGTGTCCTTCTCCCTTCCTGCCTAGACTCTGTGCCCCACCCTGTCCCCTCCCACCCTCCCCGTGCATCCCTGTGTTTTCCCTAGATCACAAGCTCATAAACATATAGGGATTCCAACTCTGTCCATACACTGAGTGCCTGCCCTCAAGGAGACCCCAGTTTGGTGAGACCCCCCCCATCTTATTTTCTAGCAACTCTCTGAGGCCTCTCTTCTTGGTCCCCCCATCTCCTGTCCCTCAGAAGGTACTTCTCCTCACCTTGCAGTGTGGGGCTGTCTTTGTCACCAGCACATTCTGAGGGGTGAATCCTATCATTTGGGTCAGGGCCGCTCACCAGCTTGGTTCTCTTCTGTTTCTGTTCAGGGCTGGGCTTTCCCACCCCCAGGGCATGTGGGCTTTCCTGGGTCCCTTCCCCCACTGGCTTCCACCTGGCCCTAATGAATTCCATCATGTCTGCTTAAAATTACTTTACTTCCAATTTGCTAATTTAATTCTAGTCTTACAGAATTTTGGCAACCCTGCCAAATTGGGTGCCAGATGCAGATTTAATGAGCATATTTTCAGTTCTTTCTTTCCTGTCTGCATGAAGATGCTGAAGAGAACAGGGTTTGGAACCGGTCCCCAGGGGTCTCCCTGGGATATCCATCCCTGCGTTGGACCCCACGCCACTGGGCACTGACCCTCCCACCAGGTGTCTCCCCGTCAGACAGGAAGAGCTCATGTTCCTCTCCTTGGGGAAGGGAGTTCTTGCATCATCCTCCCCGTCCTAGAAGCCCCAACCCAATTCCCATCATTTGGACTTCACAGGAAATGTATTTGGAGAAAATTGCTTATTTCCTCCGGCCCGTGTCTTCCAGCAGCCATGTGCAGCTCAACAGATGTTCAAGGATTCGTCTATTCTGTTGAACAAACACACACTGAGTGCTTTCTAGAATGATTTCTCAGTGTGGTCTGTTGCCTACCTGCAACAGAATCACAGCGTGGCACGAGGAGCTTGGGAAAGTGCAAGATCCCTGGGCCCTGCCCCTCACCTATGGAATCAGACGGGGTAAGGGCGGAGGCTGGGATTCTGTCACCCAGAGGCCACTCATGCCTCCAGCATTTCCCTGCATTACTTCATTTCAGATTCATACTGTCCCTGACAGAGACATTTTTATCTCCCAGAGTAAGGCTCAAAGGAGTCCAGTGGGTGGCTCAAGGCACGTGGTGATGAGTAGCAAAACTGGGACACTGTTAGAGGCTTGGGATTCTAAGTGTAGGGCTCTTTCCCTCTCCCCATCACAGTGGCTCAGGACCCATGGTCACGATGCACCGCTCAGGACCGACTTGCAGCCTGTCTGTGCCTGCTCTCGTCCCCCGCACAGGCCCTACTTTCCAGGCGAGGAAATGGGGACTCGGCTGTTTTCCCTGCCAAGCCGCCAGGCATGCAGTGGCTGTAAAAGCAGGAGCCAGGACCCACACCACATCTGATTCTAAATTCTGTGCCAAGCCATGCAGAGGGCTGAATGGAGAATAAGCGAATGTTCCTTCAAGGAGCAGGAGAAACGAGCAAAGCTCCCTGGCTTCGGCGGCAAAGTCTGTGCCTTTGAGCGCGTCACATCTGTTCCTGAGTGTTAGGCTTGTCCTCGGTGCAAGGACGGGGTTGGTGACGTCCAAACTTTTAAAATAGTGGCACCTCTCCCCCTCTCCTCACTTTTTAGCCCAAATAACATCTTACATGGAACCACAGTATATACAAAGAGACAAAACTGAAGACATTTGCATGGCTCTGGGCTTTCTAGGAGGCAATGTGGAAGCATCCCATTTAGCATTTAACATGGGTCACCTAAGGGCCTCCGCCCCCACCCCCCACCCCCAAATGACATATGGTGGCTATAGTCTCAGCTTTGGAGTCTGGCACATGGGACATGATGGTCCAGTCTGGGCTCTACCACTGTCTCACTGTGCAACCTTGAGGAAGTTGTTTGCTTTCTCTGAGTCTCAGCTTCTCTGTAAAATGGGGATGATCATAAGCTGAGTCCAGGTGAGGAATAAATGAACTTAAGGGCATGCAAAACACTCAGCACAGGGCCTAGCATGTAGAAGTTGTGTTAACTCTTGTTTGCCTTTGAGAGAGAAAACATGAGAAATTCAAGTCGTGGCCATATTTCCCAGGGTCCTAAGGATACCCTGTCATCGGAGTAGCGTGGACAGTAAGGCCCGGATATTTGTTTGGTCTCTATACTTCAGCATACCTTTTAGCCCCTACAGGGGATGAGATCTTATTCTTAGAGGAAACCTCCCAGGGAGCTGAGGGGATCTCTGGGAGGAGGCAGGGTTTGGGCCCAGCTTCCCACAGGGGATGCCCAGGGCACACATGCAGAAGGCTGGGAGGGCTCGCCCCCAGTCAAGGCAGGGCAGGGGACTCCCTGCGCTCATACTTCCCTGTTTGGGGCCCCCTTCTGGGCAGGGCTTCCTGGAAGCCCGAGGAGGGGCTAGGGCAGAACAGCATGTGTGACAGGACCGAGGACGCGTCCCGGGGATCCCAGTGTTTGGTGGCAAGAGGTCAGAGAAGGAAAGGCTGGGGTGCTGGAGGGTGCTGCAGCTCAGGGGTGGTGAGGCCAGGAAAAAGTGGGGACAGCTTTCCACAGGGCTGAGGAGGCAAGGGTACCAGCCCAGCCCTGCAGTCAGATCCCTGGGGGGGGGGGGGAAGGAGGGGGGGAGGGAAGTCCACATCCGCCCTCCCCCACCCCCAGCGGTCACCAATCCCTGGAAGGTCCCCTCGTGCCTGCAGGGCCTGTCGACAGGGGAGCGCGAGGGTGTGAGAGCCGGTGGAGCACCAAGGAAGAGACGGTCTCCACCTCAGCGAGGTTATTTCTGGCTCAGCTCCTGCTCCGGCAGTCTCTGTGGAAACTGCACGTGCCCGGTTCAGTGTGGAGACATGACGAGTTTTCTAAGGGCAACGTGCGCCGAGCAGGCACCCGGGGAGCTGCCATGGCGGCTGCCGGTAGGACGTGAGTGTGTGTCTGCTGCCCCGCGCGCCCCCAGAGGCTCGCCGCCTCCCTCCCTCCCTCCCTCCCTCCCTCTGCCGGTGCCGCCTGTCTCCTGAAGCTGTATTTGGGGGAGACGTGTTTCGTGCAGCGCGATAGGCTGAATAACGGCCTCCAAAACAAGTCCAAGTCCTGATTCCCAGAACCTGTCACCAAGTGACTTTACATGACAAAGCGGAATTAAGGCAGCAGATAGAATTGTGGCGGCTAAGCCGCTGACTTTGCAATAGGGAGATTATTCTGGATGATCCACTTGAGCCTGCTGCTATCTCAAGGCCCTTTGAATACGGGAGAGGAAGCAGGAGAATCCGTGTCAGACGTGAGGCAGGCTCCCCCGGCCTTTGCTGGCCTTGAAGATGGAAGGGGCCACGAACCAAGGAATTCAGGCAGCTTCCAGAAGCCGGAAAAGGCAACAAAAAAAGGATTCTCCCTCGATCCTCCAGAAGGAATGGGGCCCTGTGAGCCGCTTGATTGTAGCCCAGGGGAACTCATGGATTTCTGACCTCCGGAACGCTGAGGTCATAAGTGTGTGTTCCTTGAAGCCACTGAGTTTGATGGTAATTTGTTACCAAGACAGCAGGTAGTGAGCCAGGGAGGATGGTCTGCAATGGCGGGAGTTCCTCAGTTCTTCTCTTTTCCCAGGGTCTGATCACAGGTGCCCGCTGGCCAGCTTGCTGTCCAGGTGGGAAAGTGGTTTCCCCTCAGGGACCGTCCTGCTCTTTAGACGCCAGCGCAGGGTCTCCTTGTGGGCACACTGCAAATGCTGTCTCCTCAGCCTGAACACCACCCTAGGCCCCCCATCAGCCCTCAGATTCCTCAAGGCCCCTTGTCCCGTCTCCTTTGAGTAACTTCTCATGACACCTACTGCCACCCCTGGGGGACCTGTAGCTCTGGTGACTTGTGTTGTCTCTGTTTTAACCACTGGTATGCTGCTGCCCCTCCCCCAGACCCTGGAAGGCTAAGTGGATTCTGCTGGTGGGAACCAGTTGTGCCCAGCTCCCAGGAGCCACATGGGCTGTGCAGCTATGGGGTGATGGCCTGGGGGCCGGTTCCGCCTCTCCCACACCCTGGCTAGAGGGCCCCGGCCCTCCATGAGCTGCTCCCCTCCCTCAGCCTCACTTTATTTTATTTTATTTTTTTTTTTTAATTTTTTTATTTGTCAGAGAGAAGGGGGAGAGAGCAAGCGAGCACAGGCAGGCAGAGTGGCAGGCAGAGGCAGAGGGAGAAGCAGGCTCCCTGCCAAGCAAGGAGCCCGATGTGGGACTCGATCCCAGGACGCCGGGATCATGACCCGAGCCGAAGGCAGCTGCTTAACCAACTGAGCCACCCAGGTGTCCCCTCACTTTATTTTTTAAAATGAAAAGTGAGAAAGACCAATCTCACCCAATTATGAAAAGAAAAAAAAACCCCAAAAAACCACAACAGATATCACCTGGGGGTTGGAAATCCTCGGCTCATAAAGACATAGAAGTTGCCACCAAATGTGTTCAAGGGTCTAGACTTGCCCGCAGGACATCCAGGGTCAGTCCTGGCTGCTCACTCTGACCTTGGGCAGATCACTTCCCTCCTTCCTGGTGCTCAGGCTGGGGGTGAGCAAGCTGATGTGAGAGGCCTTGAGCACGCTGTGGTCATGGGATGGCTTACTGTCAGTGTCACTTTCCTCTCCCCAACATGTGGCCCAAGAGTGACAACAACTCTCCCAACTGGGGCTTATTACACCCCCTACCTCGATCCCTTCTCCCCTTGCTTTCCTGGGCCCCTCCCATATACCTGGACCTGGGCAAAACCTAGAGAAAACACAGAACATGGGTGAGGCCAGTGAGGTGCCCGGGTCCCCGAGTCCGAGGTGGTCTACCCCTCAGTGTCTCACAAATGTGACACGGAAGGTCTAACCCCGCACTCCGTTTTCTAGATGAGGGAAGAGGACTGGAGTGTGGAAATGCTTTGCTCAAGGGCCCAGGGGGAGTTCGTTGCAGAGCTGGAACCAGAACACCCTGTCTGTCACCTTCAGCTCTGGCAAGTCCCCTCTTCCTCCAGTTCGATGCATGAATGAGAGTCTGAGTGAGCTTATTACTCCAACACGTATTTCCTGAGTGCCTTGTCTGTGTTAATACTCTGCTAGGGGCTGGGCTACAGCTTGGGAACAAGACAAACGGCCTGGCTCTTCCCTGAGAACTTACACTCTTGAAGGAGAGAGTGAGTAATTGTGCATTAGCTCCTTAATTACAGTGGTGATGACTGTGATGCCGGGGATGGTCAGAAGTCATGGGCTGTGTACGGTTGTGCACATTGTGCGCTGAGTAAGTCCATGCAAAGTGAGCCTCTGTTTAAGAGTTTATAGTAGAATTTGGAAGACAGGACCTGTATATCCTCAAAGGTAGAGCACAAGACCATGGGTAACAAGCAGGGGAGCTAGGCCAGAGGAAGGTCCCAGAATCACAGCCCTAGCTTCTTACCTTCTCTCTCTCATATGCAGTCAGGGTTCACTGGGGGTCCTAGAGGAGGACCCCCGCAGCCAGAAGGTCATGGGAGACCAGCAGGAGGAACAGGGCATTGCCCTGTCTTGGGGGTGCAGAGTTTCTATTGTCCTAGATTAGATGCCCATGATGGCAGAAGGCTCTGGAATCGAGGCTTCTCTGCCTGGACAAAGTCCGGCTCACAGCATTGCCTATTGTCTGGAATGTTGGGCCTGGAAGGAGCCTGGCTTCTAGGAACTAGGCGTCTCCCTCCCACCAGCTCACTGTGGGGCTTTGTGCCCTCACCTCTCTGGGTGTTTCTATTTGCGTGAAGAAAGCTCTCAGAACAGCAGAGACAGGAGTGTGCTGTTGTTCTGTCGAAGCGCCCTTTCTGTCAGGTGAGGCCCTAGGTGGGTGTGGGGTGATGGCCTGGGGGCCGGTTCCACCTCCCCCACACCCTGGCTAGAGGGCCTCAGCCCTCCATGAGCTGCTCCCCTCCCTCAGCCTCACTTTATGTAAAATGAAAAGTGAGAAAGACCAATCTCACCCAATTATGAAAATTGGAGAAAAAAAAAAAAAAGAACAGATACCGCCAGGGGATTTGAAATCCTTGGCTCATAAGGACATAGTAGTTGCCACGAAATGAGAGCACTCCTTCAAGGATCAGTAGGACACCTCGCTTCTTTGCATAGTTGGAGACCCATCTGGGCTTTCCGGAGGAGCAGAGAAAGAGGCCTGGTTCTCTCTGTTTGTTTTTCTTTAATGGGGAAGAATTATTCCGGCTGGTAAAGAATATCAACTCCTCAGCAGGGAGTTAGAACAGAAGGGCTTCTTTAGAGATGGGCTTGTCTGGTCTTTGGTTGGACAGACGGGGCCATAGAGTCCCTGAGGGACACAAGGGCCAGCAACAGGCTCTTCTGGGGCCTGAGGCCACGGTGCAGAGAGAGACGGCAGGTTCCCTGGGAGAACCATTTGGTTTAGGCAGACTGTGGACCTGCCAGTTTGGCAAAAATCAGCTGTTGCTTGTCCTGGAAAGTGAGCTTCTGGACGTAGTGACGTCAGAGGTGCTTCCTGCACATGCCAAGCGCTGAGCCGAGCTCCGGGGGACAGGCAGTCCACGTTGTCCCTGCCCTTGAGGTGCTGGCTGTCGGGGAAGACAGACCGGTGGGAAGGACAAGGAGCACAGGGTGGCATGGTTGGTGTCACAACAAAGCTGTGGATGGAAGGTCAGAAGCAGGAGAGAGGGGAGTTCTAGCCGGCTCCCTGGACAGTGGCGGGTCTGGGGCAGAAGGAAGTTTTGCCAGAGCTGAACTTTTAAAAGTTGGGTGGGAGTTGGTCTGGTAGATAAGGGGAGGGAGGCCCCTTCTGAGGATGAGAACAGCGTCCACAAGGGTTTGAAGTGTGGCAAGAAGACGATGTGCTCAGGTATTTTCAGGTAGTTGAAAGGCAAGAAGGTGAGGGAGAGTGTCAGGACAAGAGGGTGGTGGCTGGATGGTCATGGTGGCCCTGTGGGGAAGAGGCTCCTTCCGGTGGACCCAGATTTCTGACAGCAGTCGGTGGGCATCAGAAGTGGTCACGGAACACTGTGCCGTGAGCCTCTTCCATGATGCGGAGATTCCACTCTGTCCCGTGTGGACCCAGTGACGGGGGAGGGGGGTGCCTAATGGGCTGCAGGCACTTGAGCCAATTCCCTAAGAACCTGGCAGCATAGGGGACATGGAGGGAGGGGGAGAGGTCAGCGATGGCTCCTGGACTTTTTAGGATGCCTGGGTGACTTTCAGGACCCACCCACTGAGATTCACAATCTGACCCTAGGCTTTGGGCTGCTCGCCTGGGCCTCAGCAGTAGAGACCGGGTGGGGTTGTGGGGTGGGGGGACTGTGAGCCCCTTGCGGTCCCCAGTCCCTGGCTGGCACCCCCATCTGCTGGTTCCCTCAGGAGGAACCAGGAAGAGTGTGTGGATGCTGTCGGGATGTTGACTCATCCACCCCACCTACAGATATTTTCCCCTGTTACCCAGGGTAGTAAATTGAGAGAACTCAGTGTTTATTCACTCATTTATTGTCACCAGTTATGTTCAAGGCTTTGTGAGTGATACAGAGATGAATCAGACGCATCCCAGTCCTGTCCTCAAAGCTCGTGTGGTTTTTCTGTGATGCTGACAAGAATTTGTATGTTTCATTAGACACCCAGGGGAGAGGAGGTAAATGCCACAATAAAGAGACCAAATGCTGTAAATAAGAGATGGTCTCTGGCCAGGGAGGGTAGGTCATGGAGGGCTTCGTGGAGGAGGCAGCATGTGAGTGGGGCTCACACGGACAGGTGTGGTTGGATTAGGCCACAGTGGAATGGAGAAAAGAGTTCCAGATGGAGATTTGCATGGAAGGGACATGAACCCTCTGAGCAGGCATTTGGGCAGGAGCAGGGGTTTTGTATGGGGACGTTGAAGTCAGGGGGCCTCCTGGCGTATTTGTGAAGGCAATCCCATGTGTAGACCGTACTCTTCGGGAGGAAGCGCCGAAGGCTTGGGGACAGGAAAGGGCAAGGAGAGAGTTGGGTATCAGGGTAGTGTAGCTGGCCTTACAGAGAGGGCGAGCTCAGAAGGACAGTTCAGACCCTGCTATGTATCGGGCCAGATGAGGGGACAGGCACTGGATCTTAGCGAGATTGACAGAAAAAAGAACTTCATCCACATTTACTGACATTTACTGAGGCTTTAGGCCGGGCACCATTCTAAGCATTTTATGTGCATTAACCGATTGAGTCTCCCCAGAATCGAGTCCGGTAGGTGTCAGTTTTATTCCCAATTTACGGACTAGCTCACAGAGGCCCAGAAATGTTAGGTAAATAACCTGACCCTGGTCACATAGCTGAGAAGCGGAGGAGGAAGGATTCAAACCCAGGAGGTGGTACCCTTAAATCCCACTGTGGAAATGTCTTCCTAACGGGTCGGAGCAGACGACCTGCAGCCCTGCAGGCGGTCGAGGCCGTTCCTCCCACCCACCGGTCTCCCTGGAATAGCAGCTGACCCAGGCCCTCCACATCCCCCATAAACTGACAAGGGCCCCACGGGCCTGATCCGGTTCACCGGCTCTAACAGCCTATGTCTAGCTAGTGACAGTATAAATAACGGATGGAGTGGAAACTCTCTATGGAAAAAGGTACCCACTCAAACAGCCACAGAGTCCAAAAAAAGGAAGAAGAGCAGAGCAGACCCAGAGGGCTCTGTAGCAAACAATTTCCTTTGGCACAGCGCCTTCTGCCTGACTGAACCCTTGAACTAGGGGGTGGGGGAGGGCAGCACTGGGCAGGTGTGGGGGCAGGTTGGGACCAGAAGCTTGGCTGGGTCCCTGGTGGGTCCTGGGTCACCAGGCTTCCCCTGTTCGCTAAGGAGGCAGTCACAGTGGGGACACAAGTCAACCATCCCTCCAGACACACACATCCGGCTTGCTTCTTCCCAGTGACCCTTCATTACTAACCTCCCTTCCGAAGGTGGGCCAGCAGTTGAGGTCTCCCGGGATCTCGATCTGCTCTTCTTCTTTGTCCTCTTGTTATGGGATCTGGAATCTTCTTCTTTTAGAAGACAAAATCCTTGTGATTATCAGTAAAGCAAGATGATCGAAGTAACCAAAAGAGGAACAGCAAGAAGGTCATGCTTTGGAAAGTTGACTCTGTATGAAATTCTTACATGGCCCATTTTAGAGATGGGGAAACTAAGACCCAAAAGTACTAAGTGGCACCCGAGGCTACACGGCGGCAGAGACTAGAAGTGCCCAGTTTTTTCTGCGACCTTAGCCTGGGGCTGACCTGCTCTGCAAGGCTGCCCACCCGTATCTCTCTGGTTTCTGGACCTCCGCTCCCATGGCTGTCACGTGGTGGGTGGGGGAGCCTGTCCGTAGCATCAGTGCTCCAGAGAGACGATACAGGGACAGTTTGAGCATATGGTAGGCTCTCCGCAAATGCTGGTTTCCTTCTCTACCCCTCCCTTCTTTCTCTGCAAACTGGGGAGGGTGTTATGAGCCTTTTTGGGGAGGAAGCAGCTCAAGCTTGGGGTTCCTTGGGAGAAAGGGTCTAAGCCCCGACTTTCTGGCGCATCTTCCCTACTAGATCCATGACACCCGAAGCAGGGGCCAGGTATCTTCATCTTGGCTACCTGCGGTCTAGCCCAGGGACAGGGACCTTGTGGAAGGTCACTCAGCTGGATGCGGCAGGACCCCACATGTGGGCCAGTCCAGGGAGCTGTCTACTGTACCAGTGAGAGGACACTTCTGGTGCAAGAGGGCCCCCACGAGGCGTGGCCCGGTATGCCAGGAAACACCCCTGCTCTGGCCGCTCAGAACCCCAGACTCCCGTGCTGCCCCTGGGCTTCATCTGTACCTCCTCTTCCTGCCACTGTCTAGTCTCTGGGACTCCTGGGCTGGGTGCCCTCCGTGTGCCTCAGTGTCTCCCTTCCCTGCGGTGCCTGAAAACTGAAATATTTCTTCTGCCTAGTGCCAATTGAGTTTATGGGCCCGGATATACTCCTGATCACGAAACAGAATCCATTATCCTGCACTTGGCATTCCTCTTTTTCTGTCGTCAGTACAAATGGAAACGTATCGCCATCCTCTATTTTAAAAAAACCCTCCTTTTTTTGGAAAACATTCTGGATATTCTCAAAGCACATCTTGTCCATATCAAAGGCTCTGAGCTCCACCGCTTTTCTCCCTGCTCACTTTCCATGTCTGGGACACCTCACTGCTCCACAGGAGGGAGAAGCCTCTGGTCTGGAGAATGCAGCCAGGAGCCAGGAAGGATCCAGAAGTGACTTCTGAACTTGCCAGTGTATTGGCAGCATTCTTGGGAAGAAGGGAAGGCATTTGAAGCAAAGGTGAGCACCCCAGGAAAGTGAGAGCCCCAAGCTTGGCCACAGGGAAGAGGGCAGGAAACTTCACAGGGCCAGTCCCTGAAACAGGATCTATAGGCAGAGAGATGGACAGAAGAAGGGCAGTGTGGATGTTTTCCCCGCCATAACAGGAGAAGGGCACAGGCATTTGTCAAGTGTCTCGAGCACGCTGAGTCTGTGCCACATCTCACACAGCATTGTCTCATCTGATCTACACCACAAACCCAGGCAAAGGGGATGTTTTTCACTTTTTACTCATGAAGATAGTAAAGCTCAGACAAGTTAAGTAATTCAGCCGAGGTCACACAGTTATTAAAGGGTAAAACCAGGGTCTGAACCCAAGTCCTGCTGGTGTCTGGGCCAATGCTCTGCACTACCCATGCTGTGTGACCTTGGGTCAATGAGGCATGCTGGCAGTTCTCCCCATGTCCCCTCCCAATTGCCCAGGAGCCCAGCATGACCCACCAAGATTATTCCATGTGATTCTGTCTTAGATGTGCATGTTTTCTTATCGACCCACAGACCATGATAGCAGAAATGAAAATACAAATGGAAAGACTCGTCCTCAATTCCCTGGCTCAAGCAGATCAAACTCAGCTGGACCACATGCCAGCCCCATCTACAGATGTCCTGTTCATAGTGGAGGGACAGGCTGTATGTCAGGAGGGCAGCCAGGGCTTTCCTGGGACCAGGGTGTGAGGTCCAGGGCTGGAGCCCCAGCCCCCTGGCTGCCTCACCAGCCCTGGGACGAGGCTGGTCCCTGCAGGTATCTGGGGGGTTTTCTGTAACTCCTTCCCTGCTAAACTTCCCCTACGGTGATGCCAACCCTAGTGCCCACACCGGATGTGGGGCGCCTTCCACCTGCCAGCAGAGGCTGTGCTGCGTTGCTTCGGTTCCACAGGGAGGATGGGGAGTGGAGAGGACAGCCCTCCCCCCCTCTCCCTTCCCTGAGGTTTTGGGTGGGGCCTGTAGAGAAGTTGCTGAAGAGTCCTTCCTGCCCTGGGTGGGCACCACCTTGCAGATGGGCCCCTCTTGCCCTAATAGGATTTCCCCATTCAGCTGTGCTCTAAAGAGAAGACATTTTGATATCATTTTAAAATTATAATCCTTAATTTATAAAAGTGATAAACGTGCTGATTGTAGAAAAAAGAAAAAAGAAAAAAAAAGAACAGTCTAGAAATGTATCAAGAAGAACATGCACGCTCCAAACCCCGTCCCTTCACAGTCTCACCTGTCAGAGGAGCTGACAGCTTGGAGTTTATCCTCTACGTCCACAGACCCACAGCTACGTGGAAGGTGTGGGTCTGTGAGGCTGCCTTTCCTGGTTTCTCACACCATTCCATTGACAGGAAGTGTGCGTAGTAGCTAGGAGTGGGGGTTCCTGGGTCAGACACCCTGAAGTTCACCCCTTGTCAGGTCTCTCACCCTTGGCTAAGCCTCCTGTGTGAAATGGGGGCCCAGTCCGTGCCCTCCATCCTGCAGGCTGTGGGGGGAGGGAGGGAGATCGCTGGGGAGAAGCGCTGAACTCCATGGTCAACACATACATGAGGCCAAGAAGAATCTCTTTTATTGGGAGGAGTGCATAATTATTTTTAATTAAGAAAAGTTATTGTCCTATTACTATTCCATTGGGTGGATTTGTCATCACTTACTTATCAAACTGCTTCCCTGCTGATGGATGTTAAGATTGTGTCCATGTTCAGTGTTAGAACGGTTACTGCAGTGATCACACGTGTGCATGTGTCTGTGTCTATGTATGTGTAAGATGATGTGTATTTGTGTGTGCACTTGGGAAGCTGCTGGATTGACATAAATTTTGGCCTCTTCTCTGCAGCACTGATGGTGGCAGTCGATTTCCTCTTTGCCATTCGAATGGGGGAGAGTTGACATTGACTTTAACTTATATCCCTTTAATTATTAATGAGGCCAAGCATCTTTGCGTATCTTTATTAGACATTTTCATTTCTTTTTTTTTTTCCAGAGAGGGAGGGGTAGGGGCAGAAGGAGAGGGAGAAAGAGAATCTTAAGCAGGCTTCATGCCCAGTGCTTTAGTATTTTTTTTATTAGCTTCTACTATTGTTTTATGGGTACTTATCATAGATCATGGATATTGACCCTTTTTTTTTTAAGATTTTATTTATTTATTTGACAGACAGAGATTACAAGTAGGCAAGAGAGGCAGGCAGGGAGAGAGAGGAGGAAGCAGGCTCTCCGCGGAGCAGAGAGCCCAATGTGGGGCTCGATCCCAGGACCCTGGGATCATGACCTGAGCCGAAAGCAGAGGCTTTAACCCACTGAGCCACCCAGGCGCCCAACCCTTTTTTATATGTTGCAAATAATTTATATGTAGCCTGCCATTTGTCTTGTAACTGTTGCTGAGGACTTTTTTTATATGTAGTGCTTAATATTCTTGTGCAGTTGTACTCAACTTATCTCTTCCTTTAAGAATACTGAGGCTTGGGACACCTGGGTGGCTCAGTGGGTTAAGCCTCTGCCTTCCACTCAGGTCATGATCTCAGGGTCCTGGGATCGAGCCCCGCATCGGGCTCTCTGCTCAGCGGGGAGCCCACTTCCTCTTCTCCCTCTGCCTGCCTCTCTGCCTACTTGTGATCTCTATCTCTCTGCCAAATAAATAAATAAAATCTTAAAAAAAAAATACTGAGGCTCAGTTCAGGTTTGAAAGTTATTTTCCAACACTAAGTTACACCAATATTGTAATAGTTCCAGTATTTGGTAGGTTTGCTTCTGAGGTTTGTTCGTTTCTTTAATGCAAATTAATTTATGTACGTACGGTACACAGACCCTTTTTAAAATAGATTTCTCCAGTGTCCCTCACTCTGTATCCCATTTTGTTGCAAACCATTTATTTTATCGGTTGTAGGTTAATGGCTCATCCTCCCTTGCTAGAATCACAAATCCAGAAAGGCAAGAATGTTGTTTTCTCTTTTATTCACTGCTGAAGCTCCAGCACCCAGAACAGTGCCTGAAACACAGTAGGCACTTAATAAATTCTCGTTGAAGGGATAGACAGCTGGTTGTCACAGCTCTCTTATTTAAAGAATCCATTCTTCCTCCACTATCATTCCATCTTCGACAGCCTCTTCTGTCTCTTCTAACATCACAGCTGGATCAGGTTTTCTCCCTCTTCTTCACTTTTACAATTTATAATCTTCTAGAAAATGATCTCTTTTCAAATTCATTGACCTCAAGTGATGTATTAATTTCTCTCAATTTTTAAAATTGTACATGTACATGTTTACATACAATTTATAATCTTCTAGAAAATGATCTCTTTTCAAATTCATTGACATCAAGTGATGTATTAATTTCTCCCAATTTTTAAAATTGTACACGTACATGTTTACATCGCCCTTCTTAACAGTTGTTTGTGATTGGGCTCTTGGCTGCCACTCAGATTAGCCAGAGGCTTGTCCGCGTTGCTGGTCTCAGCGAACCCGCCTGCAGCTGTCCATGTCTCTTGAGGTGGTCGCTGTGTTTTTTCATTCTCTTTCTGATAGACTATTTCGTTTATTCTCCCCTTTTCTCAGCCTCTTGGGTTAGATGCTTAATTGGTTTGGTTAACATCTTTCTTTTTTTATCATGAAAGCATTTAAGGTCTGACCCTCCCTCCAAATGCAATTTGGCTACATTCCCCAGATTTTTTAAAAGCAGGGTTCTCAATGTCACACACTGATAAATATCGTACCATCAGAGCTTTGTACCTCTTTGACACTACTTGTTTAGAAAAACATTTATAAATTGTTGTGTGAGCCATTTACTTTTTCATTTTTTGCTGCTTGTTAATTTCTAGTTCTGTTGCATTGGGGATGGAGACTGCAGTATACATGTTGGAATTTGAGATTTTCTTATAGTCTGCTTCAAGGACATTCAAGAAAAAGATGTCTTCTCTGCTTCTTGCATCTAGATGAAGTTAAGCATAAGAACTGTGTCTTCAAATCCTCCTTACTTTTCTTTGGCAGTTACTTGTACCATCAGACTTAGAGTACTGCATTCAAGACCTGTGCTGTTCTGTGTGTCCCCTCCTTGTGGTCCTAAAACTATGTTACCTCATATATTTTACAGTTCTGTGACTCAGGGTGAAGGTACGGTTCATGATTTTTGTGTCTTTTTGGAAAAACAGACTCATTAACAATCTAAAATGCCCCCATTTTATTCTATTTAACATTTTGGCATTTTATCGGCTGTTAATATTAACTTTTCTACATTGTTTTCATTACTATTTTGCTTGTTATGTCTCCTTGCCATTTCTTGAGTTCAACCTTTGTCCATTTGTTTTAAGTGTATCACTTCCAAACCGCATATGGCTGGATTTTTTTTTCCACTCAGTCTAATCTCTTATCTTAAAATAGAGTAATTTAATTTAGTCACATTCTTATATTTATTGATATGTTTGGGCTTATTTTATGTCTTTTGGTTAAGATACTTTTTCCTTTCCTATCTAGCTGTCCCTTTCCCAATGTTTAATTGAATTAATTAATTGAATTTTTTTTGCTTCCCCCCTCCTCTTCACACATAGTGATTAAAAGGTCTATATCTTATTATATTTTCTAGAAATGGTTACCCTTAAATTAAGAAAACCCTTGCTTCTGGATTAATGTCAAGAATTAAATGGTATCTAATTCCCAAAGAGATGAGACCATTATTATCAACATTGGCTTAGATCTGACTGTACATTTTTCTCATTTATTGTTCATCACTATTTCCTGTGTATCCTGTCTTGCCCTCCCCCGAATCACTTATTCTGATACAGTTTTTGTTTTATTGTAGTAATTCCTTGAGTAACTGTTTTAAGAGAAGATAAGGGGGTGGCATACTATTTTTAGTACTTCTCTCTTTGGCTTTAAGAAGGGGCGGAGTAATGGATCTTTTAACCCTTTTTCCTCAGAGCTCTGGAATCTTTGTTGCCTTCTGGCAGTTAATGAAGGGGATGTCAAGTCCCACGTCAATTTGATTCTCAAAATTTCGGGACAGAGCTGCTCATCTGGGTAAGGGGTAAAACATCGCCTCCTTGGAGCTTTGGCATCTCCAGAGAAGTCAGACAAGGTCGGGATTTGCTGAGGATTGAAAGCCTCCTTTAAAATGGATATGTCAATGTGGGGCTTCCTCGTGCTAGGAATACAATCCAACAGACTAGGACTGAGGGAAACAGTGAGGGGGAATTTTGAGGCAAGGCAAGGGACTCAAAGAATCTTAGGTTACAAACTGTTGACTGATGAGCTGATGGATCCTTCCGGAAGTTTCTGCCATGAGCAATCAAGCCATCTGTCAAGGCTAGAGTGTCCTGGGAGAAGACTGCTGCTAATGAAGACAGTAAGGTGTGGGGTAGGTGGTTTCTGTCCGCCTCTCCTTCCTACTTTGGTCTCTTTGGAAACCCAGAATATTCACTCATTATCCTTGGATTTCAGTAATTTCAGCCAGCCAGCCTGCCCCAGCTCCCACTGCCACTGAGCAGGATTCCCTGAGGATTTGGCAGGTGGGGCCTTTGCCTGCTCCTGGTGGGTGAAGCTGGCTTAGCTTTGATTTGATTTTCTGTCATTTCTCCTTATCTGCTTTTTCTCAGACTTGCTGGCCAGCTGGTGCTACCCTAGAACTGTTCTTTCTTGAACACTTCTCTTTTTATTTCACTGGTGTTGAAGGGAGAAGAGGTAAACACATGGGCTCCGTTTGCCTGGAGAGCCTCAGGTGTGTGTAATGTTTCCTGGTGACTGGGAGGCAGATGTGTCCACCCGGCTCTCTTACCTGCTGCTGCTGGAGGCCAGGAGTGGTACTCCAGTGGTGCTGACCCCACTGGTTGGGGGGTGGGGCAGGGCGAGAGCAGTGGCTTGCTTCCTGCACCCGATCTGGTCCTCCCCTCCAGCCACACTTCTGGTCCCGACCGCATTACCTCACTGATTACAAGGAAGCAGTGACCTTACTCCACTGCGAGATCAAGTCCAGACTGTTCCATGCATCAAGTTCTCCCCACCCGCCAGCCCTTGCCTCCGAGCTCTCACTGCCCCTCATTGCCAACCATAAGGACATCATTGCAACTTGTCAAACTTTTGGCCAGTTTGGGGTCTCCTGTCTGCGTAGCCTTCTTACAGCTTGAAATACTCTCTCTTTCTCATGCATTCGGACAGTCAGAATTGACCACTCTTTTCTTTATGGCTTCAAGATGCAGTTAAGATTTGCACAGGTAACCCTGGGTGTTCCTTCCTTCCTGGCCCCTCCCCCCACAATTGTCATTCCCTTGAAGGCAGGGGCTGAATCTTAACTCTTTCATGCTCAGCACTTACCAATTAACTTGACCCAAAATAGGTGCTGCATGTGTGTCTGCTCAGTGAATGAGTCACCCAGGCAGGTTCTAAAGAGAATTGCTCTTCATCAACCGTGGGTGAGACCCTGTCCCGGTCTCTAGGGGTGGGGAATGGGGGGAGTGGGTTGCACCGACACACCGAGATGTGTGCAGTCACAAGGCCTACAGGACTCCCAGAGTCCCTGTGCTCATCGGGCCCTGCTGTTTATCTTAGGAGGCGCCACAAATGCACTCTGGGTATTCTGGGGAGGCAGGACTTAACATCCGGTTTTCGAGGGGCTGGCAGAGCCTTTTGAGGAAAGATGGGCAGGATTTGGCCAGGTATGCGTGGTTGTGAGGGGGAGGTCAGTAGCATAGGAGTCAAGGCCCAAAGGTGGGGAATCGTGGACTGGGTTCAGAGGATAGCATGTTCTAAGAAATCAGTGTTTCCACACTGGGAGGGATGGCGCACAGTGTTTGTATTAATAATGGAGATCAGAGAGGGCGGGGTGAGATCAGAGGCTGATGAACACCAAGGAGTGGTGAAAAGTTGGGATGCTGTAGAAGACAGAATTGGGAGATGATAGACGGAGGTCCCTGTGTAGCGGTGTGATGCTGCCCTGGGATGGGGGGCAGGGCTGGATGGATTCTAGAGCAGCAGGTGTGGTGACAAGGGGACAGCCTGGTGGCTTTGGCTACCTGCATGCCCTGGAGGAACCCACAGTGGGATATAGTTGCCAGAACACTAATTCTTCCAAGGCTGTGCCAGTAAAATGCACGGTGTCCCAGAGAAGAAAGGGGGCAGTGCCCCCAGACCCGTGTACGGATTACTCCAGACCTAGATTGCTGGACATGTTGTGGGACAAGCAATGCCGGATCATGAGAGACCTGGGAGGTACCCGCCATTCTTAGCAAGCTGATTAGTAAAAACTGGTGCTCACTCATTCATCCCCTAACTGGTAATCATGTTTGTTTGTTTGTTTTTAAGATTTTATTTATTTGACAGAGAGAGACATAGTGAGAGAGGGAACACAGGCAGGGAGAGTGGGAGAGAGAGAAGCAGGCTGCCCGCAGAGCAGGGAGCCCCATGCAGGGCTTGATCCCAGGACTCCTGGATCATGGCCTGAGCTGAAGGCAGACACTTAATGGCTGAGCCACCCAGGCACCCCACCGGTAATCATGGTTGAGGCCCTGCCCAGAGCCAGACCTCCTTTGGCCTTGAATGCTCTGTTCTGTTTAGTGATTTGGGGAGTCCAGTGTGCTCTTGGGTCTACCTGTTGGATTTAATTTTCGACCAGTCCTGAATATTAATCACTTGTGCCAGTGATAGTTGTTTTCCCTCACTGTATAACAAAGTGTCTCAAACTGAGTGGCACTTGTTTCTTAGCTCACAATTCTCTAGATGGGAAGCCTGGTGCAGAGAGGCTGGATTCTTTGCTCAGGGATGAAATCAAGGTGCCTGTGGGCTGAGCTCTCATCCTGAGGCTCTGGGGAAAGTTCTGCTTTTCCAGGCTCATTCACTTGTTGTGGGAGTCCAGGTACAATCCACTGGTTGTAGGACTTGGGTCCTATTTTCTTGCTGGTTGTCAGTGGGGCACTGCTCTTAACCCCTAAAGGTGGACCTCAGTCCCTTCCACATAACCCTCTGTCTTCAAGGCATCAAATTTGCAAGTCAAATCCTCCTGATTCTAATCTCCATGACTTTCTCTTGGGCCACTAACCAGAGAAAATTTTGCTTTTAAAGGGTTTTCTTGGTTAGGTCAAGCCCATGGAACAATCTATTTTGAGATCAACCTTGCCCTGTAACATAACCTGATCATGAGAATGAAGGGCACCATATTTGCTGTCCTGGGGATTACGCAGCCTGGCAGCCATCTTGGAATTCGGCCTCCTTTTCAGTGGAGAAATAGGGGCTCTGAGAAGTTAGGTGGTATGTGTGAGCTACAAGAGGGTGCCAAGGCTGCCTCTCTCACTTGTCTCACCAGGGGACATGGGGATCTAGCCCAGGACGAGCAGCATGGGAAGCACTGTGGGGGCCTGGGCCTCCTGGAACCAGCCAGAAATTGTTCAGTATCGAAGAAGTTGACCAAGAAAATTCTTTGACCATACTTTTTGACCATCCCCTGCAGGATTTGAGGCACAACCTGGCAGCCTCTAACTATTTCATGGCGGAGCCTCAAGAGATACTGGCCAGGCCAACTCTCCCTTCCAGAGGGCAGAGCAGAGCGTGAGAGGAAGGCCACGCAGCGGAAGTGGACATGAACGCTGGTTTCCAAAGAGAACAGTGTTTTAGTTTTGGTCATCGAAAGTGGTGCCTTCAGCACAGGTAAGAAATGGGCTGTCACTGAGTTTGCTTGCTGACCATTTTGGTCTTTCTTGCATGAACTTGCTAATGTTCTTCCTCTTTCAAGTGTATTCCTCTTTCAAATTATTATTATTACAGTTATTATTATTATTATTTATTTATTACTATTGCCTTCCTTGAGTCTCTGTGGAAATCGGAATTCCTCAGGACTTCCTTGGTGAGGAGCAGAGACCTTGAGGGCCAGCACTCTTTCCCTGCCCTCATCTCATCTCCCCAGTTGTATTCCTACTTTCTCAGTTTCCCTTCTGTCCCTGGCAACATCTCTTCTCAAGGTACCACAGCCTCTCCACATGTGAGCCCCCACACCAGAGCTCCACTGTCTTCTCTGCTCCCCTCTCCACCTGCCCCTATGATCGCTCTGGCCTGAGGAGCCCCTAGCCACTCCCTCCCTCGTCAGAGGAGCATAGTCGGTGTTGAACCTGAGCCACATCTCTTCAGGCCCCTCCCTGTGGTGAGGAATTGAAACAATGTCAGGTTCTCAGCCCTGGCTACACTTTAGAATGTTCCAGAAAGGTTTTAAAAATTCCAGTAGTGGGGCCCCACCTTCAGAGATGCTGACTGAATTCGCCTGGGGAGGGAGCCCTCGTGACTATGTGGTTAGCTCTTCAGCTCTGTGTTGTGGTCCCAAGTTAGGTTCAGGTGGTGGTTCAGGTTAGGTGTGTAGGGTTCAAGGTCTTTGGGCTGGGACCAGGTCTTTGGATGTTTTATCTGGCTTTGGGGTATATCAGAATCACTTAAGTCAGTTGCAGGGGGTGCCTGGCTTAAAAAAAAAAAAAAAAGGTAGATTCCCTGGCCTACCCGTGTTCTCTGAATCAGACTCTTGGGATTGGGGCTACAAAATCTGTGTGTGGATTCAGATACAGCCAATGTTTAGGGGCTCTGGGGCCTCCTTCTTGGAACTCTGGTGATGCTCACCCTGTTTTGGGGTCTTTGGGCTGAGCTAGAAGTCTCAGGGGGGCTTGGCAGGCTGGGTGTGGTGAGCACTGCATCATCTCCTTCCTCCAAAAGCTCTCTCGCTTGCAGAGAGAAGGACAGGGCCTCAGGCAGCCCTCAAAGATAGCATCACTGTAACTCAACCAACCTGTGGGCCCAGGGCTCTGCCCACAGCTCAGATGCACCACGTGGGTCCCCTAGACCTAGGCTGCGACCAGGGCTTTTCAGTGGAGATGGAGGAATCACTCCCCTGGTCTCTGAGGAAGAAGGATGGAGCATCTGTACCTCCCTCTGAGAGGAGAGGTTTGATGTGGTACCTGATCGTGGAGGCTCTGGATCTTCCTGAGTTCAAATCCCAGCTCTGGCACTTACTGGTTTTGTGAGGATTTACTATTTGGAAGTCAAGTTGCTTGGTCATCTGGCCTCAGCTTTCTTGCTCATAAAATGAGAAAGTGATGGCCGTTACCCACCACGTTGCGGTGCAGATAGAGGACAGGCCATAAAATGCAGCTGGACACATAGTGAGGGCTCCCCAGATGGGAGGCAGCCCTTCCGACCCAGGCAGGCAGGTCGGCCACCTCTCTGCCCTCGTGGCGGCTGCTCTGTGACAGATCCGCCAAGCTCTGCCATCTGGTCCTCAAGAGTCAGAGCAAAGAACAGCCATCAGCACTGCATATGAGGTCTGGCACTTTATAGATGAGCCCGAGTACCGCTCAGACCCAAGTAAGTCTTGGTTCTGTCACCCTTTTCATAGAGATAAGGAAACCGAGCACAGAGAGGTTCAGTAATTTAAAGATAGTCACACCTGGAGAAGGATCAGAGCCTCAGGGTGTGGAAGACCCAGCACTGTCTTCACCAAGATGCTTCCTGAAGAGAAGCAGTAACAGCTTCAAGAATGACCTTCCCCAGAAATAGCTACATTTTAATAGGAACCAGTAGCACCATAAGGAATGGGTCCCCTTCCTTGGGACATCTCATGCCTCAAGTTAGCAGTTGTTTCCTTCTGCATATGTCACAGCCTTTGTGGGTCTCCTCCACCAGGGGTCTCAGGGCACTGGGTTTATTTAGCTAGGTGTGCAGGAAACACTTGAACCTGGCTGGAAGCTGAAACCTCTGAGAGATGCAAAAAGAGATATGGGAAGACCATCTAGGGTAGTACAGGGGAAGGGCAGGGTGCGGGGGGGTGATCCTCCCCAAACCTGGTATTTGCCCTCCCCTACTTCACTGCTAAATTCTCTTTATGTTCATATGGGCTGTGCCAGCTGTGTAGAAGAATGGCTAGAAGATGGGACTGGTCTAGAGTGAAATAAGCTGTCAGTTCCAGCAAGAAATCTGGGCCCCGCCCCTTCCTGTGCTCTCCCTGTGGAATAAAAGCCTCCCGGATTAATGAGGTGCTGACTGGGGGCTTCCAGAGCGTCCAGGTCCTCATGGCCCCATGGCTGGCCCAGCCTCCCCCAGCCACCACGGAGGGGGTTGGAACAGCTGCCGTCTGAGGCAGATGGAGGGCTCGGGCCTGGGCCGGTAGGAGCCTCCGGGAGCATTGCAGAACCCCTGTGCAGGGGAGGCCCATTCACACATGTGAGCTTGGGAATGGCTATGCTTGAGATTTATCCCAGCGAGCGCAGGGAGATGTGGAGGGAGCTGGCCAGGGGCTCTCTCCAGACTATACCTGATTTCTGAATCAGTCAACATGAACCTGATCTGAAAACAGGCAGTAAAGCATTTTCTCAGCAGCTAAGCTCTCTGCTAGTAGTTTGCCAACTCCTGTGGTCTTAGAAGCCATTGTTCAAAGTCAAATCCTCCACGGAATGCCAATAATAAAACAGATGCGGGTAGTTGTTTATTAATATACATGTATCATTTAAATTCAAAATTTTGGCATCTATTCATAATGAAAACGGTCAGTAAACGCACTGACAGCTCAGGGTCTGGAGCAGGAATTGGCAAACTCCTGCCTGTGGGCTTAATCCTAGCTGTTGCCTGAGTTTTGTAAATAAAATTTTATTGGGACACAGTCATGCCATTTATTTCCACGTTATTTATGGCTGCTCTTCTGCTCTAATGGCAGAGCTAATAAGTAATTGCGACAGACTCCATCTCCCACGAAGTCAAAGATATTTACTATTTGGTCCTCTATAGAATTTTTCTGGCCTCTATTCTAGATGATCATTTAATCCCTTACCAACTATAACATCTAACATTGCTTTTTTACTTTTGTTTTGTTTGGCTTGGTTGCGCAGCATTAAGAAAATTCTCGATCCTGTCTATATGGTAATATGAATGGTTCCAGACTTCTAACAGCTTAGCTTAAGCTCGAGATGATCATCAGTTCAATGCCATATGGACATTGGGGAAGGAGCAAGAGGGAATTCTGGTTTGTGTCACTGACAATATCAAGCAAACTGCTTGAATCCCTCCTTATTACAACGCTCAGACAGGAAGCCCACAATCAGTGATGACATTTCTGTGATCGTCCACATACCGTAATCTCATATCATGGAAAGTTTTAGAGTGTACTTGCTTGTGTGGTTTTATGTAAGCGTGTTTAGTCCTGAATTTAAGAAGCAGCAACATAGGGGCACCTGGGTGGCTCGGTGGGTTAAGCCTCTGCCTTCGGCTCAGGTCATGATCTCAGGGTCCTGGAATCGAGCCCCGCATCGGGCTCTCTGCTCAGCAGGGAGCCTGCTTCCTCCTCTCTCTCTCTGCCTGCCTCTCTGCCTGCTTGTGATCTCTCTCTCTCTCTCTGTCAAATAAATAAATAAAATGTTTTTTTTAAAAAGCCCCAGATATTTATAAAAAAAAAAAAAAAAAGCAGCAGCAGCAGCAACATAAAGATGGCCAGGAAAGAGCTCCAGACTTTCTAGTTGAAGACATGTTTTAATACTGAAGTTCAAGGCCTACCCAGGCTTTTGTCTGAGTTCTGCACAAACCAAGTTCAGCCGGCCACCCCTGTTTGTACTTGGCGTGTTACTGGGATGGGTTATAGAACACGTCTGACTGCGCAGGTCCATTTTCCATGACAGTTTTAGGTAGGAGGAGTCATGCTGCGGTTCTGGAATAAAATTCTCAAGTGACATTTGAAGAACTTCTGAAACGGCTCGTGGAACACAATTCGAAAGGCACCCCTTTGGCAAAGACTGGTGATTCTCATTTCTGTGCTCTCGGGAGCCAAGGGTGCTGGGGCTGAGAGGCAGAGGGGGAAGGCGTGGAAGGTGGGGGTGGGGTCATGCTGTGGGTGGCTGGAGAGGGTCACAGGGCAGGTGAGGGGGCGTGGCTCAGTGCTGGGAGAAGTTCTTGGGAAACAGTGAAGCCTCCTGGGCTCCTGCTGAAACAGGGGTGTCTCCTAACGATTGTTGATGACCTAAACACAAGCCCAAGGCTGCCCTCATGACTTCCAGCCTTTGGCTCGGGAGAAGAGGTCTGGAGGAAGGTGGGGAGAGTAGATTATGTGCAGAGAAAGCCGAGGCGTAGGGCTTGGGGATACGGAGAGAGGACACGAATGGCTTCGAAGGAGCAGGCAGAGACCCCGGCAGCCACTTGGCAGATCCAGGTGTGGGCCGGGGGAGGGGGGGAGGGTTGGGGAGGACGGCAGATCGGGCAGCAGGCTCAGCATGCCAAGACAGTTTGTGTGGAAGGAGGGTCTTGTGCATGACCTGGATGGGGACCAGTGTCCCAGGGAGGTGGCGGCTCCAGTTGGGCCGGAGCTTTGGGCATTCGAGGCAAAGCCCGCAGAGTTAGGAATATAACCCAGGAGTCCCTGCTCCCAGGCCGCCTGCCTTCCCTCGTGGGTGCTGGGAAGGGAGGGTGGGCTGGCCTGGTGTCTTCGGGAGACTGTGGGCTGGAGAAGGCCTTTCAGGGATAAAAAAAAAACCACCAGTTCTTTCTGAGGTTTTGCTGCTCACCCCATCGAAAAAGAACATTTTTAGATTTTAAAAGGATGACCTCACTTTTTTTTCTTATTTACATAGCCCTGTTTGTTTATATAGTCCTTTAAAAATAGCGAACGTGTGCTAAGCTTAGGGCTCTCTCCCACCGCCAGTGGCAGAGCCACTGTGTGGGGAGAAACACCTTTTTATCTGAGAGAGGGGCAGCTTTGTTTCTGAGGACAGATGGGAGCAAAACGGGACAGGTAGGAAGTTTCGTGGTTTTTCGTGTCGCTTTTCCAAAATAGCCACACGCCTGCCTCCCACTTCCTGCCTGACTCGACTCAGGGAAGATTTTCTCCCGTAGAGGGCTTGTGTTCTGTGAATTCTCAGGGAAGCTCGAAGGGATCTGTCAACCAGCAAAACATGCTTGACCCTGAAGACCTTGAGCTTGGCACTGGGTTTGCCTTCTGGCTCTGCTGCCTACCAGCTGTGTGACCTTGGGCAAGTTGCTCCACTTCTCTGTGCCTTACCTGTGAGACGAGAACAGCACTATCGGCAGTTGCTATGCAGAGCAGACGAGGGAATATGTATAAAGGGCTTAGCCCAGTGCAGATACATGTGACTCTTAATAAATCTCTTGATGAACGACAGCAGTGGTGTCATAGCCACCCCCCCCCCAAACCTGGACAGTTAACACTAACCTCTCAACCGCCTTCCCTTCTTGCCAGCTTGTCTACTCTAGCCCATCCTTACATTGTCCCAGAGGGATAGGAAGATAAAAATCTGACCATGCCGTCCCCTGCTTAAAATCCAGCGGTCCCTTCCCACACGCGTGGCAGGGAACAGCAACACTTTTTTTCGAAATGGCCAGATAGTAACTATTTTAAGCTCTGCGAACCGTGCGATCTCTCTTGCACCTGCTTCTCTCTACTGTGCTGAGTGCAAGCAGCCATGGACAGTGTGTAGGGGGTGGGCGTGGCTGTGACACTTGATGTTCAGGAACTAGCAGCAGGCTGGATCCGCCTACCTCTGACCTACAGGATGAGCCAGGCTCCGCTCCTCTCCTCGGGGCTCTGGGGCTCCCAACCCATTCCCGTCCTCCATCTCTCTCCCTCATCCCCCCCACCCCCCACCACGGCAGTGCAGAAGGGATTCCTCACACTAATCCTTTACCCCGAGTTCCTTCCTTCTGGATTCTCCTTCTCTTCCCCTGTGACATTAGGAACCTTTGCTCAGGGACCCTGTGGGACCCTGTGGGACCCTCTCTGTATTTCTACTCTGGGCAAGTATGCAAGTACCCTCTATCTTTGCTTTACAGGGGGCACCTCTCATGCAGAAATTGCACCCCTCCTCCTTTGTGTGCCCATGGGGTGTGTTTACGTGTTCAGAGATGCTCGGTAAGCATTGCTGTTGAACTCAAAGATCTGTAAGATGGACAGCTGCCCTCAGGGAGCCTACAGTCTGGACAGAAACCTCAGATGGGAGCTGGTGAGAAGCCCCCCAGCAACCCGGGAGGGAAATGGCAGGGAATGTGCCCGCTGGGGTACCCACAGTAAGGTGTTTCTGACCTTAATGAAGGAAGGAGAAGTCATTTAAGTTGGGCCTCGCAGGGTCAGAAAGGGACTTTCAGAGAGAGAGCTTAGGAAGGCTTTCCATGCTGGGGAAGTGGCAAGAGAAGAGATCTGGGTTCAGGCTGGTGAGCGGACGACTCGGCCTGGTGACCACGGAGGGCCCTCCTGCGAGAGACTGGGACCGGTGCCTGGAAAGCAGGGTGGGGTCTGCTCAGGGACTGGGGGGATGGAGAGGGAATTTGAACTTTATCTCATGCGCTAGAATTTCTCCAAGTGCGGTTCACAAACCATCCCCCTACAATGGTATCACCAGGGGTGTTTCTCTAAAATGCAGATTCTATGGTCCAATCTCAGGAAGCTGGGAGGTTGAAGGGGGTCAAAGCCATGGTCTATAGGAGGAGGAAGGCTGCAGTATGCTTGAAGACAATGATCAGAGGCATTCTTTAGATGGACATCCCCTGTGGGTGTCCCTGCCAAGCCTGGGAGAGGAGAAGCAGGAAAGAATCATCTTTCCCAAGAGTAGAGAAGGACACTAAGGCCCAGCCATGGCAAGTGACTTTCCCAAGATCACTCCGTGACTTACTTGCAGACATGGGACTGGCCAATTCGGACTAGGCTTCCTCTCACAATTTCAGGGCCTGGGGTGGTCCTGGAGGGTCCACAGTGGGAGGAGGGACAGGCATGGTGAATGTCCCCAGACCCCAGGACAGCTTTCAAGGAGCTTGGTTAGTAAGTGTTGAACCAGTGAGGGAATGATTGGGCCAGATGGATGAATCGGTGGGGGGGCGGGGGCAGGAGAGTGGGGTTGTGGGATGCTTCTGAGCCCGCAAACCTGAAAGTGGAGGAAAATGGCTCTCCCAGAGGGAGAGGCCAGCGGGTTGTCCAAGCCGAGCCGTCGCCACTGGAGACTCAGGCCTGGGGCACTCCAGGGCAGGCCAGGTGATGTGTGCAGCTGGGGGAGCTGCTAATCAGTCAGGGTGAGAAATGCAAGAGAGACACACAAGGGATTAAGGACCAGAGCCAGAGAGAGGCACACACACACCTCTTCCAGTGAGAGAGCCTGACAGGTGTGCGGAGAGCAGAGTCAGGATGGGTGGGGGGCCCCCTGAGCAGAGAGGTGTCCCCAGCCAGTCCCCTGGGAACGGAGTCTGGGCCCCTCTTTAGAATAAAACCAGCCAACCTTGAAGAAATGGTGCCGTGGGTAAATAAAAATGTCCATCAAAATAAAACCGAAATCACGAGTTTCTGTTTGCCAGAGATTTGTGCTTCCGACCAGCATAGCTGCAGGTGTGGGAGAGCAAGTGGGAACTGGAACCACCTGTCCCACCTGTCAGGACAAGCCATTCTGTCTCTGCTGGGGTTCTGGCTGGCAGGCTTCCTTGGGATCATTCTATGGCTCCAAGCCTTCGTCTCCTCTCCTGGGTCTGTCTTAGCTCCTCCCCCTTCCCTTCCATCTTTCTCTTTATCCACTCAGGGGCTCTTTGCTTCCGGGAATAGAACTCTGTGCAGAGGGGCTCAGCAGAGGCCCCCCAAACCTGGTGGGGACTAGGAGTCTCCCACTGGAGGGCTTTTAAAGTGACAGAGAGGTTTTTGGGCTTGGAGATTCAAGGTACCTGAGAGTGGGGTGGGGCAGCCATGCCTCAGAGGCACCTCTCTGTGGGTGCCTCTGGGAGTCGGCTGGACAAGGCAGAGGAGGCACTGATGCCCGGGTCTGGCGTCCCCCCATCAGGTCTTAAACATAGAGCTTCTTAGCTGGCCTCCCTGGAGCCTTCAGAGCCTCTCCTTCCCGTGATCCTGCCTGTGCCACCAAGCTCGTCTCCTCCCCCAACTCTGAACTCACATGGGCTGTGGTGCGGTGACACGAGGACCGCCATCACCGTCACCCATCTTCAGAGATGGAGCCTCCTTAAAACCAGCCAAGCCTAAACAGAAATTGCCACATGCCGTCCTAGGCACCAAGATGTAGATTCCTACCTCTTGGAGTTCCATAGTAGTCGGGGAAATAGATGGCCATTTTGCCCCTTGTCACATAGTGTATATTTCATATTTTCTGTAAAATAAATAGACAGATGTTATCTTGTACTTACATAAAGTACCTAATGTGTGGCGAGGTGAGCCAGGAAAGAAAAGGAACCAGGTGGTCAGAGTGGGCCTCAGAGGGTGGCATTGGAGCAAAGACCTCAGGGGTAAGGGAGTCAGTGCTATGCTCTCTGGGGAAGAGTGTTGAGGCCGTGGTGAGATCATGTTGGGGGCAACCCCCAGGGAGCCAGTGGGGCTAGAGGCGTTGGGGTGGAGGCCTAGGAGGAGAGGAGGCTGGAACTGGGATGGAGGGGGTTTGGACAGGTAATTGAGAAGTCCTTGGAGGTCTGTTGAATGTTCTAAAAGGCCCACCCTGGCTGTGTCTGGAAGCCTCGCTGCAGGAGGCTGGGCAGGACCGGAGGCAGACCAGCTGGGAGGCTGATGTTGTCACCAAGAGGTGATGGTGTCGCCGGCCAGGCTGGAGGCTATGGAGGCGGTGGGAAGTGGTCAGGTTCTGGGAAGTGTCTGGGATGTGAGGTGTGAGAGAGTCCAGGGGACAAGAGCCCTGCTGACGGTCACACGGACTCAGCCTGGTCTCAGGCTAGTTAACCACCACCCACCACCCAGCCTCAGTTTGCTCGTCTGGAAAATGGAGCAGTTGTAGAGATAACATCCAAGATACCTTTAGTTTGGAAAACTCCCTCCTTGAGCTCCAGGACTGAGGGCTGGGGTGCTTGGGGGAGGTTTTTGAACTTGGAGTAGCACTTGTGCTTAACTAAGGAGGGGTGCTTGACTGGCACCACTGACAGAGGCGGGGGAGGGGCAAGAAAAGCACACCAGGTCTGAGAATGGCAGGAGCACTGACTCCTGGGAAGCAGGGCCGAGAGGCCCATGCGTGATGCCTGGGCCCTGGTGGGCAGTCACTGTGGCTGTGGCCCAGGGCTTTGGTAGAAATGTGCTGGATGGACTCACTACACCCTTTGGAATAAACCAGCCATTTCAGGGCCTGAGCATTTTTTTTTTTTTTTCAAAGACAGAGGCCCTGAATTTTGAGTGTTTTTAGATGGACACGCTCCGGCAGGAAGGAGCAAGCCTTGGCTCTCGTCTGGGGAGAGTTAACCTTCTGGCCCAGTATTGCATAACCACAGAGTCTGCTGAGTGCAAGGGGACTCTTCTGTGTGGCAGCCAGAGTGGCAAGCCTGGTGGCTCGGGGCTCTGGCACCGTCCCGAAGCGGAACAAACAGCCCTCCCTTCCTAGATAATGGCCCTCATTGAGCATTGTGTCCATGGCCAGCGCCCAGCACAGGGCCGCTCAGCCTGGGTAAGTTTCCTCTCTTGGCTCCTTAGCAAAATATTTACACTGTGCCTTTCTAGTAAAACGATTCCTAGGGACCAGCAGGCAAAGGGAGCTAGAGCCAAGCACCCCCCGGTGACCCGGCTCCCGGCTCCCGCACCCCACGCATGAACCTGGGCTGGTCATTGCCCTCCGTGACTCGTTTGTAAAATAAGGCATTAAGCTTGAAGACACTTGAAGGTCTGTCCAGCTCCAAAGTCATTGGCGTTTTCTCTAATTGAAGAATGAGCTCCATTTTCTTATGTGGGGGTAGAATTTGGTTGGTGGGTCTTTTTCTCAGGAAGGCCTGTGAGTGGTTTGGGGGTGCTGAAAAGGAGGACTGAGAACACCACCTGCTTGGGTCCCTCCTACTGTGCCATTGACATCAGAAAAGATTCTGTCCCTCTCCCTGTGTCTTTCAGTGGGGAGGAGCTCACCCCAGAGGGATCAGCCCCAGGGGACATGTAACCCCATTATCAGAGGAACATTTGAGGAAACTAGAGAAGATTGTCCTCAACCATCCAAGGGATTGTCCTGGAGACAGGGGGTCAGAGGTGGTGTGTCTTCAGGACAGAATTAAAACCAGTGAGTGAAAATCACATGGTTTATTTCTTAGGAAGATGCTGCAAACAATAGGCCCCCTAGATGTTCCCATGCAAAACACACCTACCCTTTGACCCATGGTCCTGTTTCTGGGGACCTGGCCTACAGAACAATAGCACTGGTCTATAAAGATATGTGTACAAAGGATGTTTATTACAGTGGCAAATTCCAGTGGCAAAGAAAAATTAGAAAAACACAGGGTCTAGAGACAGTTTGCCAGGGTTCAAATCTGGATCCCACTACTTACAAACTGGCATGAGACCTCTCTGACCATCAGTCTCCTCTTCAGTAAAATAGGGATTATAATGGTGCTTGCCCTATAGGCTTGATGCATGTGAGGTGCTTATAACTGTGCCTGGTATATACTAACTGCTCAAAATTGTTGGCCTTTGACCTAGGAAGATCGTCCATGAGAAAAGCTAGGTGCAGAGAAATGTGCACCATGACCAGGTTTGAGATGTACCCTTTGCCTTGGTTGACCTCAGTCATGCTCAGATTCACCCCAGGCTTTGGAAGTGGAGGGAGAGATGACAAACCGAGGAGATCCCCAGCTGGGGTGTCATTTCTTCCTCTTCAGTTCAAGTCGTACTTGTTAAAGTGATATTAGTATGATGAGCATGGGGTGTTATACACAAACACGATCCTGGAACACGACATCAAAAATTAATGAAGTACTTTATGGTGACTAACATAATTTTTAAAAAGATATATTCCTATATTTAACAAATATATTTAAATTAAAAAAATATTTCAACCAAATAGTGACAACAAAATAGGCAATAATATAACCAACAGCAGAAAATCTAGCAGCCTGCTTGAAAAAGACAACAGCAAATACAGATGGAAGCCACCTCACCATCCCAGGGCTCTCCCTCCCTCCAAGAAGCAGTCATCACCCTGAACCTGGCAGTAACACCTCCCTCATGTTTTCTGAGCACCTGCTATGTGCCAGGCAGAGGGCCGTGTGTGGGAGTTACCCTACTGAAAAAAAGAGACATGGTTCCTGCCCTCATGGGGCTTGCTGTGGAGTTGGCTGAGACACCATCCGTCCAACAGCCAGCCTCCTTCGGTGAGTTCCAGTCTTCAGTTGTATAAATGTTCACCCATCCATGTGGAGCAGTGGTGACAGTGAGACTGGGAGGCTCCTGACATGGACATTGTCACTGGCCTTATGATTTGGGACAAGTCCCTTCTGCTCCCTGAGCCCCAGCATCTTTGTCTATCACATGTAGGCTGTAGGCTTTAACTTGGATGCCGTTCAGGGGCCCTTCCCTTGGTGGAGTTGATGAGAGACCCTAACCCAGGGCTGGTGTGTGGACCGTCCCCATTGCTCTGTCAGGTGGAGGGTGGGAGGGGGAGCTTTGCTGTCCATAAAGTGTGCCCCAATGGATCAAGAGTTAGGGGTGGGGGCTTATTTCTCAAGTGCAGGACATAAACTACTAGTAAGACATGAGGCGATTTTAGGGGAACATGGGTAAAATTCCCTATGTTAATAGTCATTTCTTTAATTCAGTAAAATCTTAGAGTTATACCTCTGATCCCTATTGCTCAGTGGAGCCTATATTTTAACAATTTAAATTTGTCAGTGTAAATGAAAATATCACATAAATAATCAAACAGATGGTATGTGTTTCGGGCAAAACTTGAAATGCTGGTCACCAAATGGCACGGTGTTTCCCAAACAAAAGCAAATTATGGAAAGGGTGGGGCCCCCTGGCATCTTAGATGCCAGCGGACCCAGCCCAGTCCTGGCCCATGGGAGCCCAAGTCGTAGTAGAGGAATGACTCCATGGAGGACTCCCTGTTGAAAACAGCATGAGACAAATTCCCTTCCGATCTTAACGCCAAGAAGAGCCATGCTTTTTCAAAGTAACTGGTGTGTTTGTCATGAGGACACTGAGAATATGCAGCTGTGTTGTCCTTTCCTCTTACTGCCAGGAAGCTATACCCCAAACCTGGGGCCTAGACACAGCCACTGTGTGGGACCTTCTCTACTTATCCATGTTCTTCTATCCTACTGGTCTAGGCCTTGTGTCTTCCCTTTCCCTTGGGTTGATTTGTGATTTTTAATTTGTGCTCCTATTTTGTTTTTGTAAACCTCATCAGATGCTCTGTGGAATAAAGCAGGTTAAAACTGTAAACAAACACACAGAAAGGGAATTAACTATTAGTTAATTAATCAATTCATGGACCAACTACCTAAGACCAAAGCATTCTTGGCTCCTCTCTACCTGTTGGGATTTCCTGCCAGGAGTTGTCTTCCAGGCTAAAAGGATGCCTGGGTTACGGAGTGTGATAATGCAGTTAGGAGGACTGCTGTCCATTCTGCACCCCAAAATTGGAACCAGCAGAAGTGCTGAGGACCCACATCTTGTATTGAGCTTGGAGGTCATCTTAGAAATGGGGCTCTCCCTTCGAACTTGGTGCAGCAGGCCCAGGACTTGTGGCTTGACACAGTTCTTTCCCCACTGGAGAATGAGGTTTGCAGGAAGCTGTTCCCTTGGGCCCTCTAGGGGTCCTACCTCAACCCCTGCAAGGAACATTCTGAGTATGGTCCCCATACCCGACTGGTTCCTAACCACTTGTTCTTTGCCTGCCCCAGACTTCCCCTGCTGTGACTACCATCTGATTCCCACACCTCCTGGTCCCATTCATCTGTTGCCAGGCCCCATGCTGTCCTGATGGCTCATGCCTGCCAGCTTCTACCTGCATGTCCCCCAGGCATTATGGCCTTAGAACCCCCCAGGGCCTAGGATGCTATGAGAAACACCATGAAATACTGATCTTTTTTAAAGCAAATGACTAAAAACTGTATGCTAAGTGAAAGAAGCCAGACACAAAAGACCAAAGATAGTATGATTCCATTTATATAAAATGTCCAGAATAGGCAAATTCATAGAGACAGAAAGATAAATTAATGGTTGCCAGAGACTGTAGTGGTGGGGAGGAGGTGGGGGGAGGGAATGTGGAGTGACTGCTAGTGGGTACGGGGTTTCTTTTTGGAGTGATGAAAATGTTCTGGAATTAGATAGTGATGATGGTTGCACAATCTTCTGAATACACTAAAAACCACTTTATTGTACATTTAAAAGGGTGACATTTATGGTGCGTGAATTCTATTAGACACCATCTAATAGAGCAGGTTGCAGAAGCTATGTTTACGAGAGCAACACGCAATTTTTAGAAAATCCAATTCATTAACAGATTGATGAAAATACCCCCTCTTCCCCAGAAAGGAATTAAGATAACTTGTGTAAACTACTCCTTAACCAAGGTTTCCCACAATTATAACTTCACTCATTTGTTCATTCATTCATTTGTTCATTCACAAACACTCACGAGTGCCCATGGGGCGGGCACGGAGAACATACAGGTGATGAAAACAGAGCTTGTGCCTCCAAAATCTTCAGCTAAAGACATGACATGTGAAACCATTAGCTCGGTGAGGGGACACAGTATAAACTGGCTCAAGCCCAGCCCCACGCAGGTGGTAAGCAATCAAGAATGGGCCACTGTTGTTGCCACAGGAGAGAGGGGTTGTGTATGCCCTGAGGGGGGAGACCAGAGGTGTGATCCTGTTTGGGAAAGAGATATCACTCATCTGGGCCAAACTTATTGGGAAACCCGTTTGAAGAGGATTGCCCTATGTCAGAGGGGCTGGGAGTTCTTGGAAGGGAGCACGCTGTCCCTGCAGGTGAGTGAGCAGGGCTGGGGCTCAGGGAACATGATTCAGCACCTAGCATTCCTGGCTGCCTTCCACCACTCCCTTTCCAGGCCACCCTGGCTTCCCCTTCTAGATACCCCAGAACTTCCAGGCTGCGTGAACCCTGCCAGATGGGTGCTGGCCAGCAACTGGCAGAGGCTGCCCCATTTCTGCAGGATAAACAAGAAATGCTATTGGGTCTTCTGAGGTTCTGGGCCAAGGAAAAGACACCAGGGTCCCACGGTCTCTGCCCATCTTCTCAGATGCAAAGGTGAAGGGCGGGGGCAGGGGCTGGCATCGTCAGGTTCTGGAGGGAGGTACCTAGGTGGGTGATTCTAGGCCCTGGTGAATTCATTTTTCACGTCCCTAAACCCCACCTGGTTCTGGAGCTCAGTAATGTCAGCCCCGCCCCCCTCCTTGTAATTATCCAGAATTGATTCTCAGTTTGTCCTCTTGTGACAAGATGTGATTCCTCTTTCTCACAGTGCCAGTCCCTTTGTCAGTCTATAGCTTATCTTTTCTTGTGGCTCTTTTCCTTTTTCCTGAATTAAAGGCACTCGGTCCTAGTTCATTCTGCAAGGAGGAACCTGTGTGTTATAACCCTTTCTATTTAACAGTGGTCTGTTTAGTCCCTTATTTGTTCACAGTGCCCTGGGCAACGAGAGACCTGTGCTTGGAGCTCTGGGAAGCACAGAGCAGTGGTTCTCAAAGGTCCACCTCCTGCCCTGTGCCCCCAGGTCATGCCTTCTGCCAGGGTAGAATTTTCAAAAATCACCTGTTCTGGTTTCAGTTTGGATGGCGAAAAGGATGTGTGAATTGCAATCAACTTTTTTTTTTTTCTAATTCAGCCTCAGAAAAATTAGACTTGGCAACATCTTCTTGCTTGTTGAAGACTAGAGAGATTTGGGGAACAGGCAACAAATCAGAAAACGCAAAGATCTTCTCCCTTGGAGGTCACAAACAGCGCATTCCCCAAGTGTTTCTGGCTCTTAAGTGTCATCAAAAAAGGAAGACCCAAAGTGAGAATTCCTGACAAGAAACTGTGGTCAGGAGTCAGGAGGTATTGGATTAAACCAGGCTTCTGGGCTGGGACTGGTTACAGGCTGACCCTTGGGGTCCTCTCCTAGATTGATCGGCCCTTTGCTGACCTATATTTCTGATGGACTCTATGAGCCTGGTTTTCAGGAGCTAGTTACCTTGTCCTCTGGTCCATCTTACAAGGTCCCTTTCAAGAGTTTGACCTGATTCCCTCTACCCAGTGGGATTCCCCTAGGCCACCTGCTTTACTCCTCTCTCATTCTCAGTCGTTCACCTACCTGTGGAAAAGCATTAATTATTAAACACCACTTATTAGTGTGTCTGCCACTTTGCTGTGTGCTCATGCTTTAATGGTGAATGAGAGAGGCTCTTTGGTCTAAAAGAAGCCTATATCTTTGGAGGAGAAAAATCTGGAAACAAACTATAATACAGTGTGAGATGCACAGGGTATTTGACTGAATGTTAAAGGGACACCCAAAGCTTGGTGTCTGGGGTGGTGTGCAGTCAGGGCTCTCCAGAGAAGCAGAACCAACAGGATGTCAGTACATATATTTAGGGAGACAGAAAGAGATTTATTTTAAGGAATTGGCTCACCCAATTATGGAAGCTTGGGAAATCCAAAATCTGCAGGGTGGGCTGGCAGGCTGCAGACCCAGGGGAGTCACAGTTCAAATCCAAAGGCTGTCAGAATTCCTTCCTGCTCAGGCAAGGTCAGTCTTCATGCTAGTCAGGCCTTCCACTTACTGGATAAGGGTTGCCTATATTCTGGAGAGTGTCTGCTTTACTTATAGTCTACTGTTTTTAATGTTATTAATCTCATCTATAAAATGCCTATGCAGAAACATCTAGAATAATGTCTAGGTAGCATGGCCCAGCCAAGCTGGTACCCAATATTGACTAGCACAAGTGGTTCTGAAGGACACTGAAGAGTTTGCTATGTGTCTAGGAGGGGTGGGGCATTTGGGGCATTCTGAGAGGTCTACAGCTCCCAGTGGTGAGAACCACAGATTGGAAGGAGAAGGGGAGAGACAAGTCTAGAGACACTAGCAGGAGCCCCTGAAGCAGCCTTTGGAACCAGGTCATGGAATTTGTACTATGTGGAAGCCTAAGGGGTCTTAGGAAGGGGAGCTGTTATGGACTAGAGACAGCCTCTGGGCAGCCTCCAGGGGATAGGATGGAGCCCATCTCTCCCAGCATGTAGTGCAGACAGCTACATGACTCTCGGGCCTGTGAGTGTCAAGAGGGTTGAGTGACCAGCTACCTCCAAAGGCTCTTTCTTTCCAGAAGCTGAAAGAGGACAGAAGCAGCATATCATGTGACCATACAGTGGCTTGCAGACCTCTTGGACAGTCCAGTCACTGACTATTGCCTGAACCACAGGCTGCCCAGGCAAGCGGATGAGCTGTTCCTGCCCTTCATGGAACTGGGTGGGCTTGCTGCCTCAGTGCTGGGACCGTCAAGGGCACTCTACATGGAGGCGGACTCCGTGGGGTTCTAAGCTAATGGCCCTCAGCTGGAAGGACTCATCTTCCTTCTGATGTGTCAGGATCCTGGAAAGGGCATCGGCCTCTCTGCTAGTGAACCACAATGCATGATTTCCTAACCACTGGCACACAAGTGTCCAGCTCCATATCCTAGAATTGTGAGAAGATAAAACCTTTTTTGAAAAGATGACATCATAATATTAGAAAACAAGACAGAATGCCATCCATGGACCAAAATGTTGATAGGTCTTAGGAAGATAGGAAACCCATAAGATTGCATAGGCAGAGAAATCAGAACAGAAGACGCTACAGACAGGACCCCAGAGGCCTCAGAGATTTTTTACTCCAGAAAATCCAAGCATTGTTCAAGCCAAAAGCCAACAAAAAAGAATAGGAATGGCTGCCTTGGTTGCAGTGTTCCTTAAAGAGTAGTAGGTACAACCCAACCCCTCTCACATTCTACATATGGAGGCAGGTGGCCAGTGCCAGGCCAAGCCTAAGAAATATTCCCTAAGGAAAGTGATGGGCCCAAGGTCTGAGAACCAGCTGAGAGAATCCAGATCCCCTGCCAACCCAGTGTGAGGGGCAGGGATCATGCAGGGCACTTGGGCAGCCTGCCTCCAGTGATGTCTACCACAAAAAGTGCCCATTTCTACTCTACCCACTGCAGAGTAAAGCCCTTCTTTCAGTGACTGCTGGGGCTCCCTGGCTGGCTTCCTCCTCACAGTCCTTACAGGGAGACTTGCCATCATAATCCTCCACCCTCTTACATAGAACCCTTTCCCCCAATAGGGTGGGTTCATGATTTCACCTTCACATTTAAGGACAAAACTGTCAGAAAAAGAGACCAGAAACTTCACAGGAAGCCCTATCCAGTCAATTATTTCATCAATATCCTCTTCCTCTTCTTCCGTAGTGATGGATATTTGATCAGGGCACATGGCCAGCCAGCTAGAGACTAGAGTGTGGACATGATGCTGGAAGATGGAAGCCAAATGTTGTGGATGGCAGAAGAGTAAGATGGAAGATACCCACACTGTTAAGTCACCATACCAGCCCATGGCCACTTACACTCAGAGTTACATAAGACAGAAGCAAATCCCTGTCTTGTCTAAGCCACTCTCAGAGTTGTGTCCTTATCGTAGGAGCTGGAACCTATATCCTAGCGCATATACTAATTCACAATGTAGTCTTATATTCACAACTAGGATCACCGAACATTAGAAGAAAACCAATAGCAGAAAGAGAAGGCCTAAAATGGGGGGAAAAAAAGAAGAGTTCACTCCAAAGGAAATGGATAGTTCAATTATAAGAGAAGTCTAAAGGCAATAATCATTAGTATCCTTGGCAATAATTGAGATTATTTCATTTACTAGAAAGGAATCAGTTGCTATAAAGATGGAGTAATCAGAGAAAAGGAAATAATTACTGAAAATTTAAAACATAACTCCTGAAAAAAATTCAGTGGGTGAAATGAATGATTTAATTGGTATGGATGAAGACCAAGTTGGTGATCTAGAAGTTAAAACTGATATCCAAGAAGGTAGAGCAAAACATTGAGGAGAAAAATTTCAGATCCATAGAGGCCAGATCTGGGAGGTTCAGAATCCACCAAGTAGGAGATCTAGAAGAAGAGACAGACAATGGCAGAGGGAGGGATAGAATAGTCAAAGTAGTAACAACAGAAATTTCCTGAGTTTAAGAAACAGAGATTTTAAAATTCAAACAGCATACTGAATTCAGGATAGGAATTAGTGAAAAAGAACATTTAGACCCATCTTGCTGAAATGTCAGAATATCAACAGTGAAAAACAAAAAGCTTCCAGAGAGAATAAAATCTTACATCAGCATTTCTCATCAGTAAAACAAAATGCCTAAGGACAGTGAAGCAATGCTCTCAAAACTGTGGAGGACATTGATTTTGAATTAAAATTCTATCCTTTCAAACTTTGAAATCAAAATAAAGATTTTTTATGTGTAAGAGCTCAGAGAGTTTATTACTCAATCATCTATATCTTGCTGGGGAAAAAACCCAGAAACAATAATGAAAATCTCCCAGAGTTATTTCTCTCAAACAGAAATGGAATCCCAAAAGGTGACGACATGGGATTCAAGAAATGAAGGAAGCCATAAATTCTTTAGAGGAAGATGTGTTGGCTCTTTACTTGTGGTAGACTTCTCTTGTGATGAGGTTTCAGTTATGTGGAATTACATTTTTTTTTCTCAAGTCCTTTTATACTAAGTGGTCCCCCAGGGAGCGAGATCTTTACAATCATATTGTTGATTAACTTCAATTTTTAAAACTGACCTAAGTCTATAGACTGGACTTAATTATAATATAGAAGAAATTTAAGTGTTACACAACTTGGAAATGTAAGAGTAATAGTATGTAACTAACAAAAATCTGAAGGTAGTTGGAGAAAAGGAGGTGGAAAGAAGAGTGTGTACACACATTTCTTCATTGTTCGCAACAGAAAGTGGATAGATACTGTCTAAAGTTGACGGACAAAGAAACAGCAATTTAAGTCGATTATTTGAAGATGTTAAAGGCAACTGCTGGGACAACCAATATGTAAATATAAAAAATAGTGAGATGTTTGGAGGAAGTTGGGGAGAGGGTACATATAGAAAGTTACTAGGTTTCATAGCAGAGACTCGGTCCCATAACTGAGTGAGGATGGTTTTGAAATCTGGGGCCTGGGAGACATCATACTTTGGGGAAATTAATAATTTTAAAAGAAATGGACTCCACGGCCACACCAGCACTGCATCTCATCAGTACTTGCTGCCATGCAAACGCACCTGTTCAGCGACTCAGATGTGTCATGACTGTGGAAAGGTTCATTCATTCTTTCATTCAACAAACATTGGTGGGGAACTCGATATAAACATATCAGAAGTCTGATTTGATTCATGTTCTTGGCTGCTTCTCCCACCACTGTGCACTGCATACCTGATCCTCTAATGCTGGACTGCCCACCACCTCACACACGCCGGGTTTACCTAGCATCATCCTGCCTTTGCTCACACTAGTCTCCTTTTGTGCTTGTTGAAATCCCTTTGTCCTTCAGAGCCCAGTGTACTTTCTCTATAGGCTACCCTCATGACCCCCTCTCTTTCCCACCAACCTGTACTCAGAACCTGTTACCGTCACGGCATCTACCACACCTTATCACCTGGTTTTGTTTTGTCTCTTAAAAGGCTTTGTATCTTTCAACTGCAAAGTCCATGTCTTTTTTTAAGTTGAGGCATGACACACAAAGTTATGTACATGTATCATAAGTATACAACACAAAGAGTTTTTGTATATATACATCTCTGTAATATATTTGTAAGCAGATCAATACAGAGAGCATTTCTATCACCCCAGAAATCTCCTGCATTTCCCTTCCTAGTTAATATCCACCTGCCCCACCAGAGCTAACCACTCTTCTAGTTTCTAATGCCATAAAATTAGACTTGCCTATTCTTAAACTTTAGTTAAGTGGGATTATATAGCATATCATCTATTGTGTCTGATGCCTTGCTTATTATTACATCTGTGAGATCCATTCATATTTTTCCTTTAGAAGTACTTTGTTCTTGCTTATTACTATGTAATAATTCTTGCATGAATATACTGTAATTTATCTGTTCTATTCATTGTTGGCATTTAGGTTTCTTTCTGTTTTTTGCTACTAATGGGTAAAGCTACTGTGAACATTCTTGTTTGTGTTCTATGGCAGACAGGTGTATGCACTTATGTGAAATATCTTCTTAGGATTGGAATTTTGGGGTCATTGGGTGGGTGTGTGTTTGGCTTGGAAGATTTTGCCAGTCAGTTGTCCAGATGGTTGTGTCTATTTACCTTCCCACCAGCAGTGTACAAGAAGAGTTCCAGTTGCTCCACATCCTTGCCAACATTTGGCATCATTTCGTTTGTTTCATGGTAGTCATTCTGGTGAGTGAGTGGTAGATTTAATTTGTATTTCCCTAATGGGTAATGGTGCTGACACCTTTTCATATGCTTATTGACCATTTAGACAACCTGCTTTTTAAAATACCTGTTCAAATCTTCTGCCATTTTTAAAAATTGTGGTAAAATAAGAATAACATAAAATCTACCATCTTAACTGTTCTGAAGTTCACAATTTTCACATTGTTGTGCAATGTGAATAAATCTCCAGAATTCTTTTCATCTTGTAAAACTGAAACTCTATACTCATTAAGTAACAGTCTTCCAACCCTCCCAGCCCATCAGACCCTGTCAACCACCATTCTTTCTGTCTTTATGAACTTGACTATTGTAGGTATCTCATAGAAGTGGAATCATACAGTATTTGGGGTATTTTTTGTGACTGGCTTATTTCACTTAGTACAATATCCTCAGGTTCATCTATGTTGTAGAATGTGTCAGAACTTCCTTCCATTTTAAGGCAGACAGGATAATAATCCACTGCATATATATACCACATTTTGTTTATCCATTCATCCGTAGATGAACCCTTGGGTTCTTCCAGCTTTTGACTCTTGTGAATAATGCTGCTATGAACATGAGTGGACAGACATCTATATGAGACTCTGATTTCAAGTTTTTGGAGTTTATACCCAGAAGTAGAATTTCTAGATCATATTGTAATTCAATTTTTAATTTTTTTGAGGAAGCACCATCTGTTTTAGAGAAGCTATACCATTTTGCATTCCCATCAGTGGTGCACAGTGGTTCCAGTTTTTCCACATCTTCACTGACACTCATTCTTTTCTTTTTTTTTTAAATAATGGCCATCCCAATGTGTGTGAGGTGATATCTCATGGTTTGATTTGCCTTTCCCTAATGATTAGTGATATTAAGCATCTTTTCATATGCTTGTTGGCCATTGGTGTGTCTTCTTTGGAGATATATCTGTTCAAGTCCTTTGCTTGTTTTTTTAATCTGGTTGTTTTGTTTTTGTTTCTGAGTTGAAGGAGTTCTTCAGATATTCTGGATATTAACCCTTTCTCACATATATGATTTGCAAATATTTTCTCCCATTTTGTAGGTTGCCTTTTTACTCTGCTGATTATGTTGTGGTGCACAAAAGTTTTCAATTTTGATTAAGTCCAGTTTATCTATTTTTACTTTGATTGCCTATGCTTTTCATGGCATATCCAAGAAATCATTGCTAAATCCAATATCGTGAAGCTTTCCCTCTATGTTTCCTTCTAAGAGTTTTATAGTTTTAACTCTTATGTTTAGGATTTTGATCCATTTTGAGTTAATTTTGGCCATTTTTAATTGGATTGTCTGCCTTTTTACATTCATTTTTAGGACTTTTCTATATTCTGGGTGAGTACTTTTTGAATATGTATTGCAAATATCTTCTCCCAGTCTGTGGTTTGTATTTTTATTCTATTATTGGTATCTTCTGATGAACAGAAGTTGTGTGTTTAGCTTTGAAGACTTTGCCAATCTTTAGAAAGTTTTCTTCAGAAGTTTTTCATTTTAATGAAGCCAAATTTGTCAGTCCTCTCCTTTATGGTGATATGATTATGCATTTTGTAAACTGTAAGAAATCTTTGCTGGGCCTAAGTTCATGAAAATATGTTCTTGTGTTTTCTTCTATAAGCTTTATTATTTAATCTTTTGTACCCAAGTTAATCATCCTTTTCACCTTAATTTATGTATGTGGTAGGGGTAGAGCCCAAGGTTCTTTTTGTTCCCCCCACATGGATATTCAATTGCTTCAGCACCATTTATTGAAAAGACTATCATTTCCCTCACCAAATACAATAGCACCTTAGTTACAAATCAGGTAATTGTATATGAGGGGGTCTGTTTCATTACTCTGTTGTTTCAGTTAATGGTTTGGTTTTGTTGTGTTGTGTTGTGTTTTGTTTTGTCTCTCCTGTGTTGATACCACACTGCCTTGATTACTGTAGCTTTATAGTAAGGTCTATAATTTATGTCTGTTTTCATATTACGGGCCTGGCATTGAGAAGGCCCCTGTAGTGCTTGCAGACTGCGCGAACAAATGAACAAATGAGTTGTCAAGTAATCATTTTAAGTGCTGTATCATTACTTGTACACTTATATTCATCCTGCCATGTGGACAAGAATGGTAGAGACCACATGTCTCTATTTTTGTCATTGTCTAACTTTGGAATACACTGTATATGTCATCCAGTATTCCTGGTCATTTTTCTTTATGTGGTTTATTCTATAATGTGTGTTTGTGTGTGTGTGGGTTTGAGAGAGAGAGTGTGTGTGTGTGTGATAGTGTATTCTATATATTCACAGTAGACCAAAGAACCTTAACTCCCAAAAGGTTTGTAAATAGATGTGCCTTTTATACCACTGTCATTTGTGTAGAAACAAAAGGCCATCAAAGAGACAGCTAGAGACCTGCTGGAAAAATGAGAGAACAGGCCATGGCAACAAATGTGAAGTGTGGGTCTTTCTTGGGCAGTTATGATGAGAGACTGGAAGAATGAAAATGGCTGACAAGTCTGCCCAATCTGGCCCAACTCTCACCTTAGGCTATGTTCTTCCCTAAACCCTTTGACCTACAAGTCCTTCCTGGACCATTTAGATAAGCAGGTCGAGTTAAATTCAGAAGCTCACCAGTTCCCATGGGCATCCAGAAGCCTCTTTTAATTTTTTTTAAAGATTTTATTTATTTATTTGAGAGACAGAGATCACAAGTAGAGAAGCAGGCAGAGAGGAGGAAGCAGGCTCCCCGCTGAGCAGAGAGCCCGATGCGGGGCTCAATCCCATGACCCTGGGATCATGACCTGAGCCAAAGGCAGGGGCTTTAACCCACTGAGCCACCCAGACACCTCAGAAGCCTCTTTTAATCTTTACCAAAGAAGTCAGATATGCATAAATGATGAGATAGATAAATGGATAGATAACTAAAGATATAACAACAGAGAACTTAGTAGAATAATTAACTAAAGCATCTGGGTTTCACTGGGCCCTTGTTGAGACCAGACTACAGTCCCTGACCATGGCTCATTTTCAATCTCAACGGGAACAAGACTTAAACATTGCACTTCTCTAGGTGGAAGGGGGAAACAAAACTCTTAACAAGGCCAGCCCACCTGCTAGGAACAGGGTTTAGTTACCCAAATGTTAGGACTGTGACTCTAGTCTGAGTTCTATCTTCCAGGATTCTACTGCCTTTTCTCCTTCTTCTTTTTTTTTTTTTTTAAAGATTATCTTTTTATTTATTTGAGACAGAGAGAGAGAGCACAAGCGAGGAGAAGGACCTGAGGGAGAAGAAGAAACAGACTCCCTGTTGAGCAGGGAGCCCAATGTGGGGCTCTATCTCAGGATCCTGGGATCATGACCTGAGCCAAAGGCAGACACTTAACCAACTGAGCCCCCCAGGCACCCCAGGATTCTACTGCCTTTAGGGTCTCTACCGCAGAGGTCGCTTGATGGCCCAGGTTCCATTTCTGGCTGTGTTATTACGAGCTTCGTCATTCTGTGCCCCAGCTTCCTCCTCTGTAACATGAGGATTATAATAGCGCCAGCCTGATAGAACTGTTGTAAAGAATACTAGGAACAACCCCAACATATGTTAAGAGCTCAATTGTCCCTCTAGACATGGAACATAGGTCAGGACTTTCCTTCCTTGAGTTGTCACAACTACATGTACTCAGGACTAAGTCGGGGCTTCCACGGGCCTGACAGAGTGAAGTTCTGTCCACGTTATTTCTTGGTCTTGACTGTGAAGAATGTTCCTGCTTTCCTCGGGGATGTTGCTAGAGACCTTGTCTGCCCTGTAATGTCAATTCCACCTTGGTCCCTGGGCTCTGTAACAGGAGGACAAATACCAGCCTGGTGTAACTCACCCAGGGTTGCCTAGGTTCCTCTTTGTTATGAAGAGACTTTACTTTTTGACCAGTGTGCAGAAATTCCACGTCCTGTCTGGGTCTTGGGTTAGGGAGGAGGAGAAGGAAAACTAGAAATGCAGAGACCACAGTCATCCAAGGGAAATGATTTGGGAACCTTTCAGACAGTGAATAATCAACTACTCACTGTGGTTAGGGAAGCAATTATCAAGAAACTCAGCCCTGAGTTTAGCGGGGTCATGACGAGTGATTTTACACATGGGGAGGAGAATTTGATGCAAATGGGGGTGGCTATAATTAGTGAGGAAGACTTCCTGGAGGATCTGGGGTACTGAGAAGGAAGAGGAGATTGAGCCTTTGTGATCGAGGTCAGCGTTCTTGTGGGTTTTGCTAGGTGGCATCCTGCTCTTGGGGTTGAATCCTACCTCTGCCCTTTCTTGTGTCAGCTAAAGCAATTGGCGCCACTTCACTGCGTCTTGGTCCTCTCATCTGCAGAAAGGGGACCCGGGTGGGGATCGATATGTCAATCTTTAGTATAGTTTGGGGACATGGTGGATGCTTCTGTAAGTATTTTGAAAATATGTTCAATATTTTCCTCTAATACTGGGTCCAGTGCCAGGCACTGGAAATATGAAGATAAATAAAGCCCAGTCCCTGTCCAGTCCAGGGAGACACAGGTTTGCTGGAAAGATGCTGATGAACTGGTTAAGCCACAGGCCCGACATCTTAGGCTTCTTAAGGAAGCACCCTTATTGGACATGTTGCATTAGTGGAAAACTTCATCCCAACTTAGGTAATCCATCAGAGCCTGGGAGTGCCTATTTTCCATGAGTGAGTCTAGGCCAGAGCCTGTGTGGGTCTGGTTGCCCTGAAAACTTTATCCAGCCAGCAGTCTGCCTCTGGCCACCCCATGGGACAGACTGTGCCTTCCATCTGCTTTCCAATGGCCAATGCTAACCCCAGCTCAGTTAGATGTGTGGCATAACGGGGCCTTCACAGTTTGGGGCATTTGTTTTGTTTTGTTATTCTAGGGCCTAGGAGGGAATGTGTAGAAGCTCCCGTCTGTGCCCTGAACTCACCCCAGCACAGTGTAGGGTCCTTGCCCAGACTCTGGGCTCAGGAGCCCCAAAGCCTTGGCTAGGGTAGAGGCCACAAACTCAACATTCCCAGTAGCCACATTCCAGCCTCCTGTGCTCTGCATATGTTGTACCTCCCACCTAGACTAGAATCCCTTCCTTCCAAATCTAACCATCAGCATTTTCCCCATCTCTCAAGGCCCAGCTCAAACACAGCTTCTGCCTGCATTCCCTAACTCCTCTGTGGGATTAGTGTTCAGATTCCTTTCTCTGCTTGTTCCCTTGGCAACAGCAGTGTGTAAACACAGAGAGGTCAAGAGCATGCCAGTTAGGGGGTATGCACAGGGAAAGTGCAGGGTGGAGAGAGGAGGCTGGGAAGGCTAGGTGGGGCCTGTTATGGGAGCTGAAATGCCATTGGCTGCATCTGCCTGCAGTGGGGAGCTATTGGACATTCCTGGCAGAGGGAGAAGCTGGGTGAGGTTGACAACTGAAGAAATTATTCTTTCCACAGTGAATGGTGGGTGGGGTGGAGAAGTTTAGGAACCTAGAGGCAAGGTGATTTGTTGCAGGAGGCACTTAGAGGAGTTTCATCACTTTTTCCCAAATACCAGGCTGTAGAACAGAAATGTATATGTTAGATTTACGTGGAGAAATTTGTAAAAGTATGGATTCTGGGGTCCTTTCCCAAGAGATTCTTTTTTGGTGGATCTGAAATGGGGCTAGAACCTGTGCTTTCAGAAAATGTCCCAGGGCATTTTGGGAGCATGGGGTGGACTCTTCAATAATTATGTCAGGAACACTAGATATCTGTATGGGGAAAAATTAAGCTTTATCCCTACTTCATTCCTTACATAAAAACAAATGTCAAATGGAGCCGAGACTCAATGGAAAGGAAAGAAGTAGGAGAGGGAAGGATGGAGGGAGGGAAGAATGGACGAACAAAGAGGTCGAGGAGCAGAGGGAGGGAGGAAAAGAATTAATTCATAAAGGAACTAAAAGAAATTGGGTGACATTCTAGAAAATCATCTTGGACATGAAATCTAAAAGTCCAAAAAGGAAAGATTGATGATACATTTGACCACGTAAAAAGAAAATTTTCTTATTCAGAAAAATTAAAGACTCCTGGGTATATTAAGGAGGGCACGTATTGCATGGAGCACTGGGTGTTATATGTAAGCAATGAATCTTGTAACACTGCATCAAAAACTAATGAGGTATACAGTAACTAACATAATAAAAAGTAATAATTAAAAAAAGACTACCGATAAATAAAACTATTTGCAGTTCATATAAAAAGGATTAATATGCCCAATATCAAAATAGTTTATATAAAACAATAAGAAAAACATAAATTATTAGACACACAAACAAAGGATATGAAAAAAACTCGCTGGATGAAATAATGGGTTAATAAGTTTGTGCAGAGTTCTAAACCTCACTGGAGATTAAGAAACACTGATTTAAGACAAACAAGATATCACTGTGGTAGGCAGAATAATGATCCCCCAAGAAGTCACGCATCTTAATCCCTGGAGCCTGTGAATATGTTTCCTTTCATGGCAAAATAAATTTTGCATATGTGATTAAGAATCTGCAGGGTAGGAGATGATCCTGGATTATCCAGCTGGGCCCAGTGTCATTACAAGAGTCCTTACAAGTGGAAAGGGGGGGCAGGGCAGTCAGGGTTCATGATTCAACATGAGAAGGATATGGCTGGCCGTTACCGACTGGTTTTGAAGATGGAGGGGGCCACATGCCAAGGCAGCAGGCAGCCTCCAGAAGTGAGAAAAGATAAGAAAATAGATTGTTTCCTTGAGTCTCCAAAAAGAGGGTTGGGAACCTAGCCCTACCTTGATTTTAGCTCTTGTGAGACCCATTTTGGACTTCTGACCTCTAGAACTGTCCCATGAGAAGTTATGTTGTTTGAAGCCACTGTCTGTGACAGTTTGTGGCAGTAGCAGGAGGAAACTAATACAGCCATTTTATCTCTTCTATTAGTAAATATTAAAGAGATTGGCTGTATTCTAGGTAGGAAGGAGTTCGGAGAAACAGTCCTCGAATGCAACTGGTGGGTGCGTGAACTTGTGCTTTTTGGAGAGCCATTTGTCAGGGCCCATCAAAAGCTTCAAGGTACATTCCCTTTAGCCAAGTAGTTCCTCTTCTAGGAACTGATCCTGTGGTTATGCTCACATGAATATGCTTTGTAGGTCTCCAGTCCCAGCACCCTATCCTCTTCCCTGTTAGGCTGTCCTGAGAGCTAGACCTACAAAGCTTCCAGAAGTAGAATCCAGGTGGTCTGATATGTTAACTAACTGGCTCTTGAAGCTCAGGTTCTCCTTGTGGTTCTAAGATGGTTTCTAAGCCAGAGCTCTCTGAGGGCTGTGGTCTGGATGCCAGACAACATGGGCCTCAGGGCCATTCTGCCACCATCAGCAGACAATGTCCATCCTCCCTCTGTTCATCCCTGTTGGCCTGGCTCCCAGGCTCTGTCAGGGAAACCCTCTACCTCTGACCTCATGTCACTGGTGTCTTTTACAGGTGCCCTTACCAATTCTCTGGAGAAGCAGCTTTTCCTCTGTTACATCAAGTTTATATTAACATTTTACACATACCCTCAGAAGCACAGACAGTAGGAAAAAAAACTATTTTCTTGGTGTCACTTGGTCACAATGATTAGAAATCATCCTTCTAAAGGAGCTAAAAAGTAAGAAAGCATTAATGCTGGTCTGAATTGCAATCTACTCCAAGGCTGAGAGGCCTTTGAGTTCTCATAGGTTTGCCCCGTGTCTGCACCCCCAGTTCCGGCTGCCTTTTGTATTAAGTACCTCAGACCCATCATGAGGTATAGACAGCACAGCGGAGAGCCCTGTCCCAGGAGTCTGAGGACAAGTGTGGTCCTGGGCTGGTCATGGCTCACCATGACTCAGGAGCCTTCCCTGCAGAACAAAGGAGCAGACCTTCTGGCTCACAGGCCTTGTTGACTCCACAGTGTGGATGTGTCCTGGTTGCTCCTCCTTCAAGGGGTTGAGCCAGGAGGGCCCTGCTCACAGGTGGAGGCCGGAAGCTGACCCTTGGCACATGGTGCTGGCCCAGCGAGTCATGTGATGACCCAACAGTTACCTGACTGTCTTCCTCACCCACCCCACCCCTCCTACCTGGCCCTTGGAGAGCCCATGGCTGGGTGAAGGGACAATCGCAGGACTCAAAAATGTAGGGTCCTCCTTGGCCAACAGAGCCCCACTCAGACTCAGTCATGCTGCAGGGTCCCATCCATCCATCAGAAGAAGCAAAGCTCACCACTAGCTAGTATTCTGAGGGTATTTTGAGATCCTTGCTTCAAAGGGTCAGTAGAAATAGTAAGTATAGTAAAATATTTACTATGCATACACAGCACCCAAGAGCCCCACCAGGCGTTCCAGACCATCCCAGAGAATAGTTCTGTCCCTGCACTGCCTCTGCTTTGTCCTACCTTAGCTTAGATAAGCTAGGCCTGGGGTAATGCCATCATCATGACCTCCTCAACCTTAGCTGTGCCCCCCATTTCTCCTGTCCAGTAGCTACAACGAGTGTAGAATATAGGTTGAAAGGCCTCTTTGGCTATTAAGCTTCTAGATACCTTCAGAAGCTGTCCAGGGATACAGCCACAGCCATGCCCCTTGGGGCCAAGCCAGTGCTTTCATAACGCATGGTGCCATAGATGGATGCCCACTAAGTCCTCTAGAAGTCATAGAGGACATTTATTCATTGAGGCAGGGGATGGGCCCTGGCCAGGTATCAGGAGGCACAGGGGGGTCTGATCCCACCACCTTCGCTGTGCAAGTTTTAGGGAAAATCATGTCATCCCTCTAGCCTCAGCCTCCTCATCTGTCGAGTGAGGGGGTTAGACTAGACACCCAATCTCTACGATTCCATGAGGAGGCCCTGGTGTAATTTCAGTCCCCAGAGCAGAGATGAAAACTTTGTACCAGACACCCAGAGACAGCACTTGGGCCTGCCTGGGGTCACAAGGTAACTATGGATTGTAAGGAGACCTTTCGTTCTAGCTTGCCTGGGACAGTGCTGATTTTGTCCTATTGTTCCTCTGTAATTACTAGTCATGCCTCTTTTACTCTCAGAAGTGCCCCACTTTGGATGATGCCATTTTATCTGACCATCCTACTGAGAGTAATATGAGAAATGAGATTCCTCGGCCTTCCGTACACTCAGCCTGCTTCATGAGGATGCCTTCTCTGCCCGAGTTAGAGGAGGCCTTTGAATTGCTCAAAGAAGAGCCTTTGCTAAGTTATGACCTTCTGTTGACAAAAGTCAGTCACTGCCTTTGCTGGAGGGCTGTCATTTGAAAACGTAGGTGACCTTGTACACCTGTCACTGCCCCTGTCTAAAGTACCATGGGAAAAAGTTCTTTGCAAGCAAAACTTAGCTTCATGCAAAGAACTCAGCTATGTCTCCCTTGCTGGCTGCCAGAGCCTGGTGATGGACCCCATGCCCCTCTCGCTTTGGCTGTCAGGAAAAGCTGGAGGAACCTGCTGGAATGACACTCCCAGCTGTTGTTTGGCAGAGTAGCCATGGCTATGTTAGACTGTGGGTTTGCACAGGCTGAGGCAGTGGGTTTTAGCTTTTCCATGAAACACAGGTTTGGGTGAGCAAGGGAAATAAAATGAGGAATGGTGCCCCTTGTGGATACCTTCAGAGCCCAGGGCCAGAGAAGGAATAATACTAGCCTGAGAATAATCCATTCTCAGGTTATTGGGATTATATGGGAAAGCTCATCCCTGAATCACACCCCAGCACCTCCTCCTCCACCAGCTGTAGGATCAGCCCACATTTGCCCAGGGGCATCCATATCCGTTATCATGTTGGACTCCATTGCAGCCCCGAAGATGCAACTGAGGCAGGACTTGATGTTATCCCATTGTATAGGTTGGGCAATGGAGGCTTTGGGAGCTGAACCTGCTTCAGAGCAGAGCCTAGGCCTCCCATCCCTGACTTCCCTGCCATTCCCAGAGCCTGCGCTCCCCTACCTCCTGCTCCTACCACCCCACATAGCCACAGTCCTCAGAACTGCTGGTGGCATTCAGGTCACCCAACGCTTCTGTGAATGCAGGTGAGGGAGGTTTGGGCTGTGCTCAGGTGCATGGAGGCGGGGGCTGTGACCTCTGGTCAAGTCTCCCCAGTTAGTCTTCTAGGGATATCACCGTGTCTCACAGAGTCCATGCTGCACGGGTTGTGGACACGTTGCAGTAACTCTCCCTTCTCTTGTGTGTATGTGTATTTCTGTGTGTGTGCTTTCATCACTAGAAGAGTGTGACATCCCCTCTGTGGCCGAGGATCTCCAACACTGGACCCCAGGGGAGAAGGGGCTGGACGGAGCTGCCCGAGGCAGCCAGCGTGGCTTCTCCAGCACCAGGACGAGGGATGAGTGGGACGTGCCTGCAGATGTCTCTAGCTTCCGACCACTCGCATAGCACACAGGGGACTTGTGGGTGGCCATTCGCCACTGCCAACTGAAACAGTATGATGGCAACATTGACATCCTTCATGACGTTTCCACAACAGACATTCAAGCAGAAAGTGCTGGCGCATTTTCTCTCTTCAAAGTAGAGGGCCATGCCTCACCCATGTGAATAGTTTGGGCCCTGATGACCTGCTCTGAGTCCGCTCGCAGCCAGTGACACTTGCAAAAAACTCCCAAAGCCCATCTTGGGTTTGGCTTCCGTAGCTCTTGACCAATGTGGCCAAAGCCAGACGCCTCCTTGGGACACTTGGATTATTCATAAATGCAGCCTACCCCAGCCCTCCCTGAATAGCATCTGAAATCTCTGGGGAGGTCATGGATCCTGAACAAAGTGTCAAGGGCACCAAGAAGGCTGAGGGAAGTCCCCGGAAGCGGCTGACCAAAGGAGAGGCCGTGCAGGCCAGTGTTTCATCTGGCGCCCCGTACCCAGGCAGCAGCACAGCTGTCCCCCAAGAGGGCCCCTTGCAGGAGCTCCTAGCCCCGCAGCCCTTCTCGGGCCCCCCGTCAGTTCTTAGGGAAGGCTCTCAGGAGAAAACAGGCCAGCAGCAGAAGCCCCCCAAGAGGTCCTCCATTGACACCTCCATCCCCATCTCGCAGCTTCCGCAGCACCCTCTGACACCAGCATTCATGTCACCTGGCAAACCGGAGCATCTCCTAGAGGGGTCCACGTGGCAGCTGGTCGACCCCATGAGACCTGGACCCTCAAGCTCTTTTGTGACCCCCGGGCTTCATCCACCAGGCCAGCTCCTCCCTTCCCACACTTCCATCATCCCTCCTGAGGACCTGCCTGGCCTCCCCAAAGTCTTTGTGCCCCGTCCCTCCCAGGTGTCCTTGAAGCCCCCAGAAGAGGCACACAAGAAGGAGAGGAAACCCCAGAAGCCAGGCAAGTACATATGTCAGTACTGCAGCCGGCCCTGCGCCAAGCCCAGTGTGCTCCAGAAACATATCCGCTCGCACACCGGCGAGAGACCCTACCCCTGCGGCCCCTGCGGCTTCTCGTTCAAGACCAAGAGTAACCTGTACAAGCACAGGAAGTCCCATGCCCACCGCATCAAAGCCGGCCTGGCCTCAGGAGTGGGCGGCGAGATGTACCCCCCGGGGCTGGAGATGGAGAGGGTCCCCGGGGAGGAGTTCGAGGAGCCCACTGAAGGGGAAAGCACAGATTCAGAGGAGGAAACGGGCAGTGCATCCGCCCACCCCGCAGAGCTCTCCCCCAGGCCTAAGCACCCCCTTCTGTCCAGCGGTCTGTATAGCTCCGGGAGCCAGGGCTCCAGCCACGAGCGCTGTTCCCTGTCCCAGTCCAGCTCAGCCCCGTCGCTCGAGGACCCCACTCTGTTCACGGAGCCCTCGTCGGAACACCCCCTGAGCCAGAAACCTGAAGACACCCACACCATAAAGCAGAAGCTGGCCCTCCGCTTGAGTGAGAGGAAGAAGGTGATGGACGAGCAGGCGTTTCTGAGCCCAGGCAGCAAAGGGAGTACAGAATCTGGGTATTTCTCCCGCTCCGAGAGTGCCGAGCAGCAGGTCAGCCCCCCAAACACCAATGCCAGGTCCTACGCCGAGATCATCTTGGGCAAGTGCGGGCGGATTGGGCAGCGGACCTCCATGCTGACGGCCACCTCCACCCAGCCCCTCCTGCCCCTGGCCACTGAAGACAAGCCCAGCCTGGTGCCTTTGTCTGTGCCCCGGACGCAGGTCATCGAGCACATCACCAAGCTCATCACCATCAACGAGGCCGTGGTGGACACCAGCGAGATCGACAGCGTGAAGCCAAGGAGGAGTTCGCTGTCCAGGCGCAGCAGCATGGAGTCACCCAAATCCAGCCTCTACCGGGAGCCCCTGTCGTCCCACGGCGAGAAAGCCACCAAGCCTGAACAATCACTGCTGAGCCTCCAGCACCCGCCCAGCACCACCCCCCCTGTGCCTCTGCTGAGAAGCCATTCAATGCCTTCTACCACCTGCACCCTCAGTACCCCCCATCACACCTTCCGAGGTAGCTACTCCTTCGACGACCACATCGCTGACTCGGAAGCCCTGAGCCGCAGCAGTCACGTGTTTACCTCCCACCCCCGGATGCTCAAGCGCCAGCCGGCCATCGAACTACCTTTGGGAGGGGAGTACAGTTCGGAGGAGGCGGGGCCCAGTAGCAAAGACACGGCTTCCAAGCCCGCAGACGAGCCAGAAGCCAAGGAAAGCGAACTCACCAAAAAGACAAAGAAGGGTTTGAAAACAAAAGGGGTGATCTATGAATGTAACATATGTGGTGCTCGGTACAAGAAGAGGGACAACTACGAAGCCCATCGAAAGTACTACTGCTCAGAGCTTCAGATCTCAAAGCCCGTCTCTGCAGGTGGTGCTCACGCGACCCCGGAGGCGGAAAAGAGCCAGGCCGAGCATGAGCCCTGGTCCCAGATGATGCATTACAAACTGGGGACCACCTTGGAACTCACTCCGCTGAGGAAGAGGAGGAAAGAGAAGAGCCTTGGGGATGAGGAAGAGCCACCTGCCTTCGAGTCGACAAAAAGTCAGTTCGGCAGCTCCGGCCCGTCAGATGCTTCTCGGAACCTTCCCCTGGAGTCCACCAAGTCACCAGCAGAGCCGAGTAAGTCAGTGCCCTCCCTGGAGGGACCCACGGGCTTCCAGCCAAGGACTCCCAAGCCAGGGTCTGGTCTAGAGTCAGGGAAGGAGAGGAGAACAACATCCAAAGAAATCTCTGTCATCCAGCACACCAGCTCCTTTGAGAAGTCCGACTCTCTGGAGCAGCCCAGCGGCTTGGAAGGGGAAGACAAGACCCCGGTCCCATTCTCCTCCCCTCCCCCTGCCCCACACGGACGCTCAGCCCACTCCCTGCAGCCCAGGCTGGTCCGCCAGCCCAACATTCAGGTCCCTGAAATCCTGGTGACTGAGGAGCCCGACCGGCCAGACACGGAGCCTGAGCCGCCCCCTAAGGAACCCGAGAAGACAGAGGAATTCCAGTGGCCCCAGCGCAGCCAGACGCTTGCCCAGCTCCCAGCTGAGAAGCTGCCGCCCAAGAAGAAGAGGCTGCGCCTGGCAGAGATGGCCCAGTCGTCGGGGGAGTCCAGCTTTGAGTCGTCCGCACCCCTGTCTCGCAGTCCCAGCCAGGAGAGCGGTGTCTCCCTGAGCGGGTCCAGCCGCTCTGCCTCCTTCGAGAGGGATGACCACGGAAAAGCCGAGGCCTCTGGGCTCTCATCCGACCCACGCCCCAAACCCTTGGGCACCCATATGCTGACTGTCCCCAGCCACCACCCACACGCCCGAGAGATGCGGAGGTCAGCCTCAGAGCAGAGCCCCAACGTCTCCCATTCTGCCCATATGACTGAGACACGCAGCAAATCATTCGACTATGGCAGCTTGTCCTTGACAGGCCCCTCTGTGCTGGCCCCGGCAGCCCCCGTGGCCCCCGTGGTCCCGCCGGCCCCGCCAGAGAGAAGGAAATGCTTTTTGGTGAGACAGGCCTCTCTGAGCAGGCCTCCAGACACTGAGCTAGAGGCCACTTCCAAGGGGAGACAGGAGATCGAGGAACCAAAGCCCTCATGCAGTAAACCTTCCACCAAAAGCTCATTGCTCCAGAGTTCCTCAGTGGCCACCTCGCACAGCGGGCACCCGGGAGGCAAGAGCCAGGTGCAGGACAGATCCCAGCTGGGGTCCACTCCACCCTACACAGAAGCCCTGCAGGTGTTTCACCACCCTATTACCCAGCTGCCCCTGCATGAGAAGCCGTACCTGCCCCCGCCCGTCTCCCTTTTCTCCTTCCAGCACCTCTTACAGCATGAGCCGGGACAGTCTTCGGAGTTCTTCTCCACCCAGGCCATGTCCAGCCTCCTCTCCGCACCATACTCTATGCCCCCTCTTCCTCCCTCCTTATTTCAAGCCCCGCCACTTCCTCTCCAGCCTACCGTTCTGCACCCGGGCCAGCTCCCCCTCCCCCAGCTTCTGCCTCACCCAGCCAGCATGCCCTTCCGGCAGCCCCCTTCGTTTCTCCCTGTGCCCTACCCAGCCTCGTCAGCACTCTCTTCTGGATTCTTCCTGCCTCTGCAATCCCAGTTCTCGCTTCCACTCCCTGGGGATGTGGAAAGCCATCTGCCCCAGATCAAAACCAGCCCGGCCCCGCTGGCAACAGGAAGTACGGGCCTTTCCCCCAGCACAGAGTATGGCAGTGATGTCCAGCTGCCCCCCAGGGAGCCCCCAGCCAGCTGCTCTGCACCCACATCAGCCCCTCCGCCTACCCTGCCGGCCTGTCCCGATGCCACAGTGTCCCTGGTTGTGCCCGTCCGCATTCAGACCAACATGCCGTCCTATGGGAGTGTCATGTACACCACCCTCTCCCAGCTCCTGGTCACCCAGTCCCAAGGCAGCTCAGCAACTGCTACTCTTCCCAAGTGTGAGGAGCCCCCATGCAAAGGGACGACAGTGTGTGGGACAGACGCGTATGAGGGCAGGCCTGGCTCGGCTGGGGGAAGTGAAGAGCAGAGCAGAGGCTTCCCAACTCCATACTTGAGAGTGCCTGTGACGTTACCAGAAAGAAAAGGCACTTCCCTGTCATCAGAGACTGTCGTGAGCTTGGAGGGGAGTTCTTCCACAGTCGGGGGGAGCAAACGCGTCCTTTCACCAGCTGGCAGCCTGGAACTTACCATGGAAACCCAGCAGCAAAAAAGGGTGAAGGAAGAGGAGGCTTCCAAGGCAGATGAAACACTCGAGCTGGTAAAACCATGCAGCGTGGTGCTGACCAGCACAGAGGACAGCAAGAGGCCAGAGAAATCCCAGCTGGGCAGCCAGGGCCAGGGCAGGAGGGAGCTAGAAACAGCATCCAGCCTATCCTCAGATCCTTCTGACCCAAAGGAAATGACTCCCCTTCCGCACTCCTCATTGCCCCATGCAACGGCCCCAGGCTCAGAGGCATTGAAGGAATACACCCAGCCATCCAGTAAGCCTCACCGAAGAGGGCTGCCCCCACTGAGTGTGAAGAAAGAAGATTCCAAGGAACAACCTGACCTCCCTCCACTGGCACCTTCCAGCTCGCTGCCTCTGTCAGAAACGTCCCCCAGGCCAGCCAAGTCGCAAGAAGGTACGGACTCAAAGAAGGTACTGCAGTCCCCCAGCCTCCACACGACCACTAATGTCAGTTGGTGCTATTTAAACTACATTAAGCCAAATCACATCCAGCATGCAGATAGGAGGTCCTCTGTTTACGCTGGTTGGTGCATAAGTTTGTACAACCCCAACCTTCCGGGGGTTTCCACTAAAGCTGCTTTGTCCCTCCTGAGGTCTAAGCAGAAGGTGAGCAAAGAAACATACACCATGGCCACAGCTCCGCATCCTGAGACAGGAAGGCTTGTGCCATCCAGCTCCCGCAAGCCCCGCATGACAGAGGTAAGTCAGCTTTAGAGGTTCTGCTGAGCTCGTAAGGGCACGTTCCCCTCAAGTTCCATTTGCATAACTAGAGCCGGGTGGGTGGGCGGGTTTGCCCCCTGTCAGCTGTGACTGGGCACCTTATAAGGAAACATATTTATTGGGTTTCTTTGTCAGTGTGTCTCTCCCATCGCCAGACTAGATACATTCCGATGAAATGAGCTTTAAAGTCGTCCTGTTTGCCCACCAGGCGCTATTGTCAAATCAAAGACACGGTCGGAGCCAGGGTGAAAAAGTTCTCCAAGAGACCGAGTTGGAAAACTTGGCTGGTGGGAAAGCCTGCTACATTTTCAGAACTTTATGCCACTCCACGTGTTCCTCCGTGGTCCTGTGTGCCTTCTCCTGATTTTCTTATTCTCCACACCTGCTATTTCCATTCTCCGGTAGCACTCAGAATCTTCCCACTCCCCAAGTTTCTAGAATGTGACACCAGCAGCTCCTGAAATACCGCTGCTTTCTCTCCCAGGAGCAGGAGAGCCAACAGAGCTTGGCTGCAGTGTTCCTCGTTGCCACTAGGGGGCAAGATCACTCACAGCCTGACCCATCTATGCTGTGTGGCAGCCCCCAGCCCTGACCAAGGTCGCAGGTTCTCCTCCAGTGCCTCTGACCCGATCCTGCTTCAGGAGACATACAGTGAACAGACCCCTGCCAGTCCAGGGAGTTTGACATTTGATAATTCCCTTTGCCTCAGGATTATCACCTGATAATCCACTTTGCCTCAGATACACAACACCCGCATACCCCGGTAGGGCCAGTCTGAACACCCAGGCCATGCGAAGCTACGCCAACTTGGTGTGTGTGGAATAAGAGTTGTTCTTGTTGATTGAGTGGCACACCTTGGTGTGCCAGGCGCTGTGCCGAACCCAGTCAGTGCTGTCTCTACCCGGGAGGCAGCCAGACCACCTCCCAGCTCAGCTATGGATGAGGGACCCAAGGGTCAGAGGGTGAGAGATGTCAAGGTCACATGGCAGGTCTTTGGCACACTCAGAATTTGAACTTAGACCTCTCTGACTCCAGAGAATCAATTTTTTTTTCTTTCTATTATTGGAGGAAACAAAACCATAAAAGTGACTGCAGATTTTAAAATGTTCATCAAAGTGTCTTCAGGTCAGACGCTTTGGTCAAATCAGGCCTAAATCCACTAAACTAAATTCATATCACAGACACATGAACAAAACTGTGTTCGGGAGCTCCTCCTATATTTGTCTCCTCCTCTTTGATCACCCAGTGAATTTTGTGCACCAAATTCATCCTTAGCTCAGCTGGATAGTCTTCACAGGATTGTTTCCCAGATCTAGTCTCTGAATATCCTTGTCAGTTTACAGACGTTCCTAGATCTCCATGTTTGCCATAAACATTGTGACTGATTTCTCTCCAGCACGTCTTCCTGGCCACAGCTCCCCCCAAGATGCTGTTGTAATTGTATTCATACTCACAACTTCTCATGCCCCTGCTGTGGGCCACGTCGTGTAGAACTTTGCTTTCATCCTCACAACCACCTTGAAAGTTAGGGTACTGTATCACCATTTTATAGATGAAATGGCCAGTTCACAGAGAAGTTAGATAAGCTGAAGAGAGCTACACAGTAAATGTCAGCACCATGATTCAAAACCAGACCTCACTCCAAAGCCCTTTCCAATGATCTGGACTTCCTCTGTTTGAATGACTATATACTAAAAGTCAGTGTAAGAGAAAGGAAGAGTTAACTTAACTTAATTGAGTTTGGCCATCTTTGGTTTAAAAGGCAGCTTTCATCAAATGAGCTGAAACCTGCAAACTTTTTCTTGAAATAAAACACTGATTCACTTGCGTGTTTCCTACCAGAAGTGCACCCATATGGTATATTCATACAGCTGCATGGCCCACCACTTCATGCCTTCCTACAATTACACACCTCTCTCTCTGGCCTCTGTTTGCATAGCTCCAGTGATGGGGAGCTCATCACCTCTTGGTACAACCCAACCAGTGTTTGGACAATACTTTAAGAGAGTTCTTTCCTGAGCTGTCGTTTGTCTTATAGTTTCCATTCTCTGATAGTAGCTCTGAAAAGTCCTTTGGGCTATTTTAGCATTGTAAAGATCTTCCAGACTATCTTCATGTAGGTCTAGGCCACACTATCAAATTTCAGTTGGATCACAGGTATTTTTTCCCCCAAATCTAAGCCCTGGAGAAACCCCAGCTTAGACAAAAGTCACTTTGCAGCCATGTCCCATTTCCCAGTTTCTCCTGCTTTTTTCCCCCCCTTTGGGGGCCACTTTGACAAACACATATTGCAAACAGATTGAAAACAAGGACTCAGTGCCACATTTCCCACTACCTCACATACTAGCTGTGTGACCTTGGGCCAGTTACCTCTTCTGTCTGTGCCTTGGTTTCCTCATCTATAAACTAGAGATGCAAAAAATACTCAGCTCTTAGGGCTGTGGAGGTAAGTGAGTTAAAATATACAAAGTGTGTTCAGAACAGTGCTTGGCACGCCAGCACTCAACAATCATTTTTATGATGTAAAGACAATCATATTATTGTCTTTAAAAGCCAATGCGGACTCCTGGTCCCCCTCTCAGTTCCAACAGTGTTTCCTGATAGAATGGCACATTGCCACCAAACCAGTCTCCTCCAGCTCTGCCCAGACATCACAGCTGGTTGCGAGAGAGAAGTCCTCCGTCAGCCTGTGGAAGTCCCCCTTGGTCATTCCATGGATGGCGCAGATGGCAGGCCGAGATAGTAGTGAAAAGAGCGTGTTCTGGAACTCCACAGGCACGGCGCAGTATCTGCTGCCTTCTGCCAGAGCAGCAGTCCGTAGCCTCCCTCGGTTTCCACTCCTCATCTCCAGTGCTGACGAGACAGTTTGGGGGGATCACTGAGTCATAGACATTGGCCCTGGGATGGATCTTCAAGATGATCTAAATCCCCTCGGAGGTGAACTAAGCCCAGAGAGAGGAGGGCTTAGAGCCGCCCAAGCGTGGCTCAATGTGCAATAGAGTCTAGCCCAAGAGCCTGTGGTTTAGACTGTCTTGGCACCAAGAGGCATGGTGCTTCTCCCACGGGCTGTAACCATGACCTTAACTGACAGTGGCATGAAGTAGGAAGAGAGTCTCACTCTGAGCATGGCTGGCTCCAGCCCCCAGCCCAGCACTGCTGCTCCCTATGCAGGGGTGTGCCCACTGCTGCTGCCTTCAGCGGGTCTAGAGGACCTGTTTCCCTCCTGAGCCAGCTTCCACCACTGAGGCCCATAGCTCTGTGAAGAGAATGGGTTCCCTTAGACTACTGGCCAGAGCCTGCACATCCCCTCCAGGTGCATGCCCATCAGTGTGAACACAGAGTCTTGGTCAGGGCCCTCAGAAGACCTGCACTCTGCTCCCTGCAATGCCCTTAACTTGCAGGGTGACCTTCATTTTCTGATTTGTAAAAGAGAATTGGAGCAGCTAATCTCGGCATGGGGCCTTCATTTATTTGCTCCCTCTTCCTCACACATGTTCTCTGAGGCAGGCCTTGTTTCGGGTGCAGGTGTGACCGAGGACACCAAGATAAGGGCCTGTCCCAAGAAGGTTCTAGACTAGTGTGAAAAGAAAAAGCAAAAATGTCTCTCATGGGAAGGCCTTGGTCTTCCCAGGACAAAGTCCTGTTGGGAGTCCCAGTTTGGACACCAACTAACCAGGTAGCCTTGGAAGAAGGGACTTCAGCTCTCTGGGGAGCCAGCTCCTTCTTTCTGGCAACTAGAGCTTCTAGCACGTCTTCGCAGGGTGGAGGGAAGAGCGAGTGTGGTGCACGCAGGGAAGTGTAAGCACGCAGGGCCCCCGAAGGTCCTGTTCCATGACTCCCGCTCCACGCAGTGCTTGTGTCATTGACTTTGTGATTTTGTCATTCCTGTGGTGGGCCAGGTTCACCTCCCTTCGCTGGTTTCCCCGGAAGGCCAGAAAGATCTAGCTAGAGTGCAGAAGGAAGAAGAGAAGCGAGGGAAGCCGGAGGAGGATGCTCCCGCCTCCAAACGAGGGGAGCCAGCGAGGATCAAAATCTTCGAAGGAGGGTAAGAATCGCGTCTGGTTGGCAGTGTTTGGTTCTGCTTCCTGTGGAGGCAGAGGCGGTACCATCCGTGGTGAGAGGCGGTGAGTGTCTCCCCGGGCCGTGCTGCGCCCATGGGTGCTTTCTAGCAGCCGCCACCTTCGTGGAACTCGCTGGCCGTCTCCGTTCCCCAACGCCGGGCTCTCTGGCGGGGGACAGGAGCCAGCTATGTGCCAAGGACTGGAGCAGTCTGGGTCTTCCTCCAGCCCCTTCTTTCTTCAGATGTCAACTGCGTTTCTAATTGCTGCACTGGGGCTGACAGCGCGCCACCTAGGTCCCGTGTCCCAACTGCCATCTACCTCGTGCGTGTTCCCCCAGATCACTCTGTCCTGTGCAAATAGCCACCTTGGCATGTCCACTGTCCCACAGGGGACTCGGGCTCTGCCCACACGCTGTTCGCCGGGCTGATCACAAAGGCACTGCTCACTCCAACTGTCTACACCGGTCTCCATTCTGACTGGTCGGGGCCCAGGACTCATTGGTTGGTAAATATTTGGAATATCGTCGCTGTTTTTTTTTTTTTTTTACCCTTGGTGCTTATCTTTGGAAACCCAGTGATCTAAGCATCTCACAACTCACACTGTGGGGCCCTCTGGGCTTCCGAAGGGTGACTTGTTGTGGACTTGCTTTGTGGAAGTTTTGTGCCAGCTGTGTTCTGTGTGACCACGTGTTTGCTCCCTGGGATGTGGTGTCTGTCTCAGGGTCCTGTGTCTGTGTCCCCAGTGTGATCAATGCAGCCCTCGTCCCACCCAGTCCCAAGGGACGATAGCACTCCCTGCCAAGGCGGAGAGTCCTCACGAGCGTGAGCACCTGCAAATGGGGGGTGTCACTGGGGACCTGCCAATCTCCAGCATCTTCGGGTGCCTAACTCACCAAATCAAAGTGGGAGGTGCCGGATTCCTGTTGGTTGGGGAGAGCAGAGATGGCCAAGCTCCCCAAGGCCACCGGAGGGCATCTTCTGGTGGCAATGAGGAACAGGGGCTGTTGGGAGAGGGGGTGTTTGGAAACAAAATTGGAGGAGTTGGGTTGTCGCAACTGGGGGGTCAATGGAGGGGGTCAAGGATGGCAAAAAAAAAAAAAAATATATGCAGCGGTAGAGGTTTCTCTCTAGGGAAAGAAACATCCTGTCCAGAGTTCCAGTAGCGGCTCCATGAGAAATAGTAGCCCAAAGGTGTGTTTTTTTGGTTTGTCTTGGTTGTGAGCGGGGGGGGTTGCAAAATGGTGGTCTTATTAAAGCACAGGGACAGGACCTGTGGGCAGAAAGAGCAGCTGCCCCGGGTTTGTGAGATGTGGCTGATTACATGCTTGGAAGTTGGGGGAGGTAAAGAAAAAGGAGGTTTCAAAAGGATTTTTATATATTTTTAAATTTTATTTTATTTTTTCAGTGTTCTAAGATTCATTGTTTATGCACCACACCCAGTACTCCATGCAATACGTGCCCTCCATAATACCCACCACCAGGCTCACCCAACCCCCCATCCCCCCTCCCCTCAAAAACCCTCAGTTTGTTTCTCAGAGTCCGCAGTCTCTCATGGTTCCTCTCAAATCCAAAGGTTTTTCAAAATACTAAGCCTCTTAACAACTGAGGGCAGACCGGTTTTGTCCCTGCTATTTGAATAGAGCGCCCTCTTGTGTCTCTGTGTCTCATATCACTGGGTACCGAAGAGGCCCCCTAAGACTTCCTTCATCCAAGGACTGATGCGTCTGGTCACAATGACTTGCCTTCTCGCCTCTGGCGTCAAGAACCATCTGTGAGAAGCTGAGGGGATGCTGAGGGATAGCTGGTGTGCACCAAGAGGTTTGCTTCTTCCCTGAGAAGCAGCAGCCTCCAGACTGGAGATGGGGGTCCCCAAGGTGGCTCCCTGCTGCCCTTGTTTCCCTGGGAAGCCAGAGCTCAGGAAGGGCAGCTGGCAGGAAGCTCTCCCCCTTCCAGTCACTTCACCCGGAGTCTTTGCCTTCAGCTGAAACATGAGAGGTTACCCCCGAGTCCCCTTCTCTTCCTACAGCCTGGACCTTGGGACCCCCCTCCCCGCACTGTCCCATCCAGGTTGCCACTTAGTCCCACCTGCTCTGTTCTAGGATCTCCCTCCCTTTCCAGGCTCACTCTCCCTACCTCTCCCACTTAGCTCTCCCCTGCTCAGACTAGCCATCGAGTCTCCAGCTCTGTTTCCTCATCCGTAAGAGGGGAAAGGACATGCTTTATGGGTTGAGCAGGAGGTCCTGTGTTCCCCCACATTAAGGGTCGTGGTTCAGGACGCTGACAAATGGGCATCAGAGCATGTTGTCACTGCTGGAGCCACCTCATGTGCCCCCCTCCCTCCGGGATGAGCTGGCTTGGGTCTGCAGACTGTGAGACATGGCTTCCTCATGCTCAGCTCGCCATGTCCAGCTGGGGCAGTTTGGGGTCACATGGTGTCACCCGTCAGATTCTTTTCTCCTGCCGCCCAGCTGTCCCATCAAGGGCCCCGCTGTGCCTCCCACCCCCAGCTTCTGGCGATCCCTCTCCATTCATGGTTCTCTGAGGGCTGCTCTCCGCCCCCAGGAATGTTTGGAAATTTGGGGGGCATGTTCTAGATTGCTGTGTAACGGGAGGCACCTCCAGCATTTCATGGTTGGGGCCCAGGATGTGACAATCCATTCAACCAGCCACGAGACCCCTTGTCCCCTTCAAACTGCCGAGGGTGTCCCCCCACCCAGAAACCGACTGTATCCTTTAAGCACCCCCATCTGAGGCCACCACAGTTTTGTCTTCGACTGGTTTCTCCCTTTTTTTCTTTCTTTTTCTACTTCTTTCCTTTCCTTTTTTTTTTTTTTTTTTAACACAGCAAGCGTTGCTATCCCTCAAGGATCTGTTTGATAAGAGTCTGTGGTGGGCTTCTGTCCTTAGGGGTCACTTAGAGACCTAGGGTGATGGAGACTGAGAGAGGAAGGTGAGAAATCGTCAGCTGTGCACTGGTCCTTACAGCTTCCACCCAGAAGCTTCTATTCCCGTGATTGGCCAGGGAGAGCCCCCTGCAGCCTCACCTGCTTCGGGAAGAATGGGGGAGAGCACTCCCGTGCACGTGGGGGACCCCAGAGATATTCAGTAGACAGTGCTAATGACTTCAGTGGGTCTCACATTTGTCTGCACCTTGTTTTTCCTCAACAGCGTTGTTGAAAGGTATCCTTGTTGATTGACATAGATTGAATTCATAGCCAAAAGTTGAGAAGCCAGACACAAAGACGAGATGTCGTGAGTCCCATGCTCATGAGTCTTTTTTATCACTAGTCAAACTACTCACTGGTCTCCCTACCCTTCATCTTGACCTCCAACCCAGCAATCGATCAATTCATCAGTCCATCCAGGAGGACCCATTTATTCAATGCCTTCTGAGTGCCTATGCCTGAAGATACCAAGAGCCAAGGGGGTAAACCGTGGTTCTGTGCTTGAGGTGCTGGGAGACTGGTTTGGGTGGCAACGAGGGCTGGGTGCTGAAGTGTGGACTGCTAAAGTTGAGATGCTCCCAGCATGCGGGGACCTCTGGGGCTGGACAGCCGGAAGGGGCTTCCTGGACAGGGTGAAGCTAGGCCTGGGAAGGTGGAGGAGACGGGGACGGGTAGAGAGGGAAGGTAGCTGGGTCAGCAGTCTGGGTGCAATGGTGACTTGTGTACCTGGTGAGTCGGACTGATTTCTTTTGACCTTGAGTGTTCTCCCTTGTCAGCATCATCTCTCTCTTCAAACCTTGTCACTGCATGAGCAACACCAAATCTGGGTCTCCAGATAGAGCCTCACTCCTGGACTGTATACCGTTGCTTCTGATGCCTCCTGGGCCACTCAACTTCAGCATGTGCTAACCAAACCACCAAGAGAATCTTCTGCATCCAGATCTCAGATGAGGTACCCGCACCTCGACACTCAAAACCTTAGTATCATCTTGGGCACCTTTTCTCCGACCACACCCCCCCTTCTAGTTAGTCCCCAAATTCTGGTGTCCACACGAAGTGGCTCATAACTCAGCTGTGGTCCCTGGCCCCCCTCTCTCCAGACTCCCATGTTGGTGCCATTGAGTGTCTGATCAGAGTTCTGCCTATGTCACACTTGGGCGCCGGGGCCTTCTATGGCTGCCTTATCTACAGAATGGACTCCCAGTCTGACCCGCCCCTGTTATACCTCCCTCTCTGGGCCTGCTGAGTTCTGCCCACTGCCAAGTCCTATCCAGCCTCCAGAGTACTCAACCCTCTCTTTTAACTAACCTTCCAGGTCCCACCACAGAGAAAACTCCGTGGTTCTTTGTGTTACTTCTAGAATAACCGTGGCACTGAAATTCATTCCAGGACCCCTCTTGACTTGGGTCCTAGGGCCTTGCTTTGTACACACTATGCATCGGTTCCTATTTGTTGCCTTGATTTCCTGGCACACAGCCCCCTCCCTTCGCTCTACATCACCTCCACACCCGAACAAAGCTTGCATTTTCCAGACGGTCTCTGGGAGTGCCCATCAGGAATGTGTTGGCTCTCTCACCCAGCACCTATGCATTTGCCTGGGTTGTTTTAGAAGGCCTCCTTTGTTAGGGAATGTTGTTTTCACTCATACAAAGTTATATTGTCCACTGAGGGTAATGCTTATATTGTCCTAACTCAAGTTCACTCGTTCCAAGGAAAGCTGGAAGCTAAGCCCCAAGGGCTGGTGTGAAAGAAGGAGAGATTGGGATCAGTAAGGACTACCCAGCTGCTGAAGGTGGTCATCCAAGCTTTGAGGGATGGGGAGCTTGGTGCTTCGATCCGAAGGGAACGATGAATCAGACCTAAGAGCCAGAAAGTCCAGGCCCAGCAAGGGTGGGGATGTTCAGAAAGGTGACCACGGCCAGGGAGTAAGGGATTGAGGAGGGACTGGTATTTAGAGGGGCAGCCCAGCCTCAACTCGGAACTGGAATCCAGGGCAGAGAACGGAAAGCCCGCTGTGGGTGGGCCAGGGAGGGTGGGTAAGGTGACTCAGGGACACGGGTTGCCCCGGGGTTGCCCCTGGGCCCTTCAGGCCTTTAGCAGGACTCCATCCCAGACCCTGCCGACTGCATCACCCAGCAGCCCAGCTGAAAGAAGAGCACCTGGGTCCCCCGTCAGAGGGTGCTGGGTCCCATCTCTTCTCGCCTTCCCTGATATTCCCCAATATGTCGCTGCAGCCATTGCCTCTCTCCTGGCCCATTCAGTTCAGTGTATCCAAACTTGAAGTTTCCCACCTTAAAAGCACTCCTTTGATTGAACGGCCTGTATCACCAAATTTTTCTGATGCCCAGAAGGAGTTAACCATACTTGGGCCATCACCCCTCAGACCTACTCTCGTGAAGGTCAACAGCACCCTCTACCCTGTAGAATTCTGTGGTCCATTCTCACTTCTGTTCTTCCCCGACCTGCCGGCAGCATTTGGCACCATTGATCCTTCCTTCTTCCCCCTTCCTTGAAACCCTTCGTCCATTGGTTTCCACGGCGCCATATTTCTTGATCTTCTTCCTTTGCCAGTGGCACTTTCTCATAGTCTTTGGTGATTTCCTATCATCGCCTGATTTCTAAATATTAGGGTTCCTTGGGCTCAGTCTCCGGTATCCTCCTTTCCACTGTCTAAAATCCCAAGGTGACTCACTATGCTGTCTGCAGGCTGATGACTCCCAGACATGTACATCCAGTCGGACTTCTCCCCAGGGCTTCATGTTGGGTCTCCAGCCATCTGCGTAATGTCCACTGGGGTGCTCGGTGGACACCTCCTCAGAGCAACACACACAAATGTTAAGAACCACGGTGACTCATCGGGTTCTTGGGACAGTTGTTAAAGAATTTATTTTAAAAGTTGACTTAATTCAATATTGCTCCATTGGAGGGAGATAGATTTTTAAGAGACGTGCTGTTCTAGCTCATGTCTTTTCATTTCTCCTAGCTGAATTTATTTTATTCAAGCCTAAGAGCTCATGCAGTATTATGGTGTACCTATATTTCCATATTTTAAAGTGTATGTGTGTGTGTGTTTATACAATAGTCGCTTGAAGAGAATAGTTTTCTTTTTTTTTTAATTTAAAGGTTATTCTCTTTCTCAGTAATTTTTCAGAAACTCACTTCTTCTTGGACTTTGAGGCTTACTAGTGTACCATTATTTTGCATCCCGAATTTCCAAATTTCTGCTTTGCCTAGCCCCTCCTCCCTGGGAAATCCTGATGAAGGACGATGTTGGATTTTGTCTTTAGTAGTATTTGTTTTCTCTGTAATATGTTTCGAGGAGCACATTGATAAAATTTTGAATCACGTTGTGTTAAGTTGGAGCCCTGGGGATAGATGTAAGCGATAAACTCATCAGGTCCACCGCTCTGAAAATCCATACCAGAACAACAACAAAAAAAAGCCCCTGCTCAGGAGCTGGTAACGTACAGGGTGTGCCGTGTCACACGGGAGGAGAAACTGGGTGCCTCAGCGCGCACTCGCTCAATGTCCTTTTGAACGTCTTGTAAGTGGCCAGGGGGGAAAGGAGCATCTTTTGCAAGAGAAAAACAAAGCCGCTTGTTCACACTCTGCACGGGCAACTTTATTTTTCCAGGTGTTCAGGCCCCAGACTGCTCTGTCTCATGTCCATCAGCAGATCTTGTCAGCTCAACCCTATTTGTTTCTCACCTCCTAGGGCAAACCATTGCCATCTCTTACAGTGTCCTCCTATAATCGCCTGCATCCCTACCCTACCCCTTTCCCACCACAGTGTATTCTCAACCTGGCCACCACGGGGATACTGTTTCACATCAACAGACCCTGTCACTGCTGTCCTATACCCTCCACAGCCCTCAAGAGACCTTTGTGTGCAGACTTCAGCTCCTCCCTGGCCACTGGCTGCCCCTCTACCCGTGCCCCCTGTGCTCTGGCCAGTGGCCTCTGTTCTTTGTCAGACAAGCTTCTGCCTCAGGGCCTTTGCATTTGCTATGCCCTATGCCTGGAGCACTTTCTCCAGGAGTCCCATAGTTCTCTCACTTCTTTTAGTTATCCTTCAGTAAAGCCTTCTCAGACTACCTACTTTCCTGTGCCCTTTTCTGACATTTCTTATTCCCCTTCCCTGTTTTATTTTCTTTTCCATGTATCTACTAGTTTGCTTCTATTTCCTCCACCAGAATGTAAGCTCTGTATGAAGGCAGGAATTGTCTTTTGGTCATTGTGGTATCCCTGATGCTGAGCAAAGTGTCTGACACATAGGCAGTGCTAAAGAGTGTTTATTAAATGACCATCCCTCCAACATGGTCAGGAGACTGTAGGTGAGGGACAGGTCCCTGGACTCAGCAGCTCTTAGAACCTGTGAGCAGGATCGAGGCTCTGGGTCTCACGAAGGAGCAAGGACAAGAGCCAGGACTGAACCAGGCTGGGCACTTGGAGTCAGGCTTGATCTGGGGAGGGTAAAATCAGATGGTCTCAATGATGGGGCCGGCATCTGGGGTTGGCAGCCAAGGTCATTTGCATGCTGACCTGTTCTGCAAGTGTTCGTGGTCCAAATGAAACATGTGATGCTGAAAAGGGCTGGCTTGTGGGCTGCCAGCTCCCAGACTGAACCAACCCATTATGTCCTAGGGGCCAGAGAGAAGTGCTCCCAGGTGCCCTGCTCTGGATGTAGAGCCTGAAAGAGACCAGGCTGCCAGGGCCCTGTCTTCTTCCTGAGAGGACCCAAAGTGCCCTGATCTCTCCTTAAATCTCAGATCTCTCCCTGGAAGTGTGGACTTCCCTGTGGACTCCCTGAACTGTGGACAGCTCTGAGTGTGGTCCCAGCGGGCTAGGGAGTGAATTGTTCAGCCCCATCACATGTGCCCACACTGAGTTTTGTTCTCTTTCTCCTCCTCCCCTAATCCTGTTGTTCCAACTCTCCTAGGGAAGATGACCTGGACTTTGGGAGGGGGTAGGGGTGGGGCATGGAAGGGCAGGATGCAGCGGAGTCCACATGCAGTATCCGGTGGCTGAGATGGGGATGTAACTCTCGGACTTCCGGTGAATCGGGTGTGGAGGGTGAGAAAGGGAAGCTTGGAGTCAAGAATGACTGCCCCGCTTTGGGCTCAGGTGACAATGGGTGGGCGGTGGTATCATTTACTGAGCTGCACAGGGAGGGGAGAAGAGAGCGAGAAGGAGGTTTGGGGAAAGGGAAATCCCAACTTGGTGGACATGTTGATTTTGAAATGCTGGGTCATGACAGGTCACAGGTGAGCCTGGCATTCAGAGGGCAGGTCCGAGCTGCAAATACACACTGGGATATGTGTTTGTCAGTGCTACTTAGGGGATGGGTCTGGAAAGGGTCACTTGGGGAAACAGAATGAGAGAAAAGAAAAGGATAACAGGACCCAGCCTGGGATCCACCAGCAGTTAGAGGCTGGTAGAGACAAAGCTGCAAAGAGTTTGAGAAGGAAAAGCCAGAGGAGTAGGAGGACACCCAGCAGAGTGAGAAGTCCTAGAAGCCAAGGGCAGAGGGTGTTCAGGGAGGGAATGGTCATCTGTGTTGAGTGCTGCTCAGAGGCCCGGGAAGGCAGGGACAGGCAATGTCTGTAAGATGTGGCCATGAGGGGGTCACTGGTGGCCTGGATGGGAGCTGTTTGGGTCAAGGCAGAATCCCAATGGCATGCACTGAGATGAGGAGTGGAGGCATCAGGGGAAGGTAAACCTCCATCCAAGAGGCTGGCTGCAGAGGGAAGCAGAGAAACGAAGGGAGTGGGGACTGGAGAGAGTGGAAAGTGGAGCATGTGGGTGTTTAAACTGAGGGATCCTGGGGCTGCTAGGCATGACATCTAGCAAGGCACAAAGTACAGGAGCAGGACTCTAGAGAAGGTTCGAGGGGCTGGGGCCAAAGCAGAGTTAAGAAGAGGGCGCTTCTTCTGGAGCGGCAGGAAGAAAGATGCTGGCTGCCAGGCGAGCAGGTTGATGGTTTGGGCTGGGAAGCCAGGAGGGTTCTCTCAGACCCAATCCAGGTTCTGGGTCTTGGCCAACGATAGATTTGCAAATGGCTATTTTGAAAACTAGGGCAGGACATTTCTGTTCCCAGGAAACCACTTAGATTCTTGGGAAGTTTATCCCTTTGGGAAGGTTTTCCCCTCAAATAAGAATACAGGTATACCTCGTTTTACCGGGTTTCGCTCTACTGGGCTTTGCAGATCAGTGCCTTTTGATCAAAGAGAGGTTCGAGACGTTAGCGGAGGAAGTAGCCACAGATGTGGTGGGAAGAGCAGGAGAGCCAGACTTCTAGGTGGAGCCTGGATGCTTGCCATCTCATGATCAAACCCGAATGGATGAGGAAGTTACTGCATTGGGTGAACGGAGAAAGTGGCTTCTTGAGATCGAAATCTGCCGGTGAAGATGCTGTGCAGATTGCGGAAATGACAACAACGGATTTAGGACACTCCATACACCGCAGGGATAAAGCAGCGGCAGAGTCTGAGGGGATCGATTCCAGTTCAGAAAGAAGCTCTCCGGTGGGCAAAATGCTATCCAATGGCGTCACACACTGCAGGGAAATCATTCGTGAAAGACAGAGTCAACTGATGCAGCAGACTTCATTCTTGTCTTATTTTAAGAAGTCGCCTCAGCCACCCCAGGACCCACCGCCCTGATGAGTCAGCAGCCGCCAGCCCTGAGGCCAGACCCTCCACCGGCGAAAAGATCTTGACTCACTGAAAGCTCAGATGAGGGTTAGCATTTCTTTAGCAATAAAATATTTTTAAATTAAGGCATGTGCACTGTTTAGACATAATGCTGTTATACACTTATTAGCCTACGTACAGCATCAGATGAACGCGACTCTTGTATTCACTGGGAAACCAAAAAAAAAAAAAAAAAGAATCCCTCCGTCTTGCTTTATTTCGAGGTCTAGAAGTGAACCTGTGATATGTCCGAGGTAGGCCTGGATCGGATGTCGGGCTAGTGAGGTCGGCTCTCAGTACTGGGCTGACATCCTTCTCCTGAGGACTCGAAGGGCTTCCTAGGGAACACTCAACTCCAGGCATGGGAGAGAGCGGATTATGTCACTACAAAACCCAAGTCCCGGACAGTAAAAAAAAGACAGAGTGAAAGCAAAATGGAAATGAGAAAAGACATATTGATCATGGGGCAGACTGAGTGTCTGAGTGGGCTGGGACCAGAGTCCCTGGAGCCCCGAGCACGATCAGAGAAGACCTAAAAGCATCCTATTAAAATTTAAAGGAGAATCCATTTCTCAAGCAGACGCTGCCCCCTGGGTTCCAGTAGGGGATCTAAGGAGGCATGGGGCTCAGCCCGGGCGTCGGGGGGAGAGTGCAGGAAGTGGGGTGCTCACCCCAACCCACTGTGGCCCCTGAGCGCTGAGGACTCCATCTGCCTGGGACTGGACAGTGTGTGTCTGAGTCCTGGACTCTCACGTCCGGGGGAATCTGGCGCAGCGCCTAGGAGGAGGCCGGCTTCTTCCTGTCTCTCCTGCGGGAGCAGTGGCCTCTCAGGGATACAGTGACCTGCGCACACTCTCTTTCATTTTTTCTGGTTTTAATTTTATCGAAGTTGCACAGGCATAGAGTTTAAAGAACGAATTATTTCCATATATTGCATTATGGAAAAGAGCAGTACCCTTCCTCTTTGTTCACCCTTCTATCTCTAACAAATGGGCCCAAGTTGCTACCACAGTAGCATTTCGGCATTAACTAGAGAGCCGAGAGCCTTTCCACATGCCCCCCGTGTCCCCGGTTTCCCCAGCCTTGCACAAGAGTGCCACACACATAATTCACAGCCAAGTCATGTACTGACCCATGGCTCCTTTTTCCTTCCTGCACAACTTTTCATTTTCTCTTTGGATAAAAGTGGGTGCGTGTGTTCACTTATTTTTCCATATATTTATTACAAACTCAGCCCTCAAATTCTTACCTCACTGAAACCCCTTCCAGACATTCGGCTGCACGGGCTACTGTGAAAACTCCACAGTACCCACGCGGGCCCCTCCCGTGTCACCCAGGGGCTCCCTCTGCCTGGTACCAGCTGCCACCCCGGGGTCTCCTTTCACCCCCCACGCCTGGAGAGTCTCTTCCTCCTGTATCAGAACTCCTCGCTCCGCAAACTTACCTTTTCCTTTTCCTCCTCTGCTTCCTCTTTTTCACAGAGACCATCCTTCAGCAGGATTTCTAGAGAAAGGGTCTCTGATGAGTGGGGGGGGTTTTGGCACTTGACTCAAAGTGTTGGAAAGTCTTTATTCTGTTTCTCGGTTGCTCGAAGGATAGAATTTAAGGTTGGAAATAACGTTCCTTCGGAGTTCTAAAGGCGTTGCTGCCCTGTCCTCGAGCCTCCAGTTGCTGGCAAGAGTTCCAGATCCGTTCTGGTTCCTGTGCCTTCCCTTCTCTGTGACTGTCCTTGGGGCCTCCCTTCATGCTCAGAGCTGGGAAGTGTCGCAGGTGTGGCTCCCAGCATGGGGCTGTCCCTCTGAGGCAGTGACTCTTCAGTCTGACACCTCAGGGACTTGGGCTTAACAAAATGGCCCTGTGCTGTCTCCTTGAGGACTCCTCCCTTCTCTCTGGATGGGCTGGGATTCAGGGCTGGGACCTCCTGGCTTGTTTCTCCGATTTTCATACTTCTCTGTCAGATTTCCCATCTTTTCGTATTTTCGCGCTACTTCCTGGGGACTTCTCTCCATTTTGTCTTCCAGCCATTTTGTTCTTTTCTGCCGTTGCATCTTTAATTATCAAAAGTTCCTTTTATTCCCTGGAGGTTTCCTTTTATTAGCATCCTTATAGAGCCCAATGTCTCCTCTTACCTCGCAGAGGCTGTTAATGTTCGTCGCTTTGGGTTTCAGTTTTCTTTTCTACCTGGTTTCTGTCCCCTTCAGGTTCCCTTTGGTCCATGTGTTTGTCCCTTTTCTCAGGTGTCCAGTGACCTCTGGCATCTTTGCTTGTGTAAGAAGGAGGCTCACAGGTGGGCGGCAGCTTTGGGTATGAGGGGAGCTCGTTGATGGCACGCATCCTGGTCGCTGCCCATCCAGGCCTTGTCACTGCAGTGACAGCGCCTGTAGGGCTTTCTGCTTGGACAGAACCCCCATGAAGATTCCAATTTCCTGAATGAAGATGGAGAGTTTCTATTTTGTGGGCCACAGAATGGAAAAAGGTGGGAGGTAGAGGGGAGAGGAGCCCTTTATCCCCTCATTTATTCATGGTGCCCCTGCCTGTCCTCAGGTCGCCTGATGCCCTCCTCAAAGGCCTCCCATTTCATCCTGTGTAGAGAAACTTCCAGACTTTCTCTGGGGTGGAGGAGAGGTGGTCTCCTGGCTGCTGAAGTTGAGAAAGGGATGGGGATCTAAAAGCAGTCATCCTGAGGGGCACTGGCTGGCTCACATGGTGGAACTTGTGACTCTCGATCTCAGGATGTTAAGTTCCAGCCCCACATTGGGTGTAGAGATTACCTTAAAAAATTTAAAAATAAGGGTGCTTGGGTGGCTCAGTCAGTTAAGAATCTGGCTTCAGCTCAGATCATGTTCTCGGGCTCCCTGCTCAGTGGAGGGTCTTCTCCCTCTCCTTCTGCCTCTCACCCCTGCTTGTGCATTCGCTCGCTCTCTCTCAATCTCTCAAATAAATAAAATCTTTTTAAAAAATTAAAAATAAATAAAAATAAAAGCAGTTACCCTGGGGTGCCTGGCTCTTGATCTCAGGTTTGTGAGTGTGAGTCCTATGTTTGGGGTAGAGTTTACTTGAGAATCAATCACTCAGTCATCAGCTTCTGTCACCCTTCATCCTTGTCCCTGCTCTAAAAAATAAGTAAATAAGTAAATAAAATCAGCCTCCTTCTCTTGGTTCCCTCCACTCTCGTCTCTAGAGTCCTTGAGAGAGTCTGTGGTATAAGGTGGGATGGTTCCCATATTTCCCTACTGTCACTGCAGGATTCCATTTTCTTGAGTCTGCAAAGTCTTTTCCACCCATTCATTTCTTCCCAGCTTCTGTGAGCTTATTACCAGTGTCCTGCCTTTCTCTTCTCTATAGGTTTATGATGCCAAAGGAAAAGAATAAAAGAGAAAGGGGGAAAAAGAGAGAGGGGGTAGAGCAAGGGTGGAGAGAGGTAGGGAGGCAGAAAAACAGAGAAAAGAAGGACTGCTTTCCCCGTCATCTTTAATAACAGACTACTAGTAGGGTTGTTTTTAAATTTGTTTTAGCCGTGAAAGTCATTCTTCTGAAGAACCCCAGGGAAAGCCACCCTGCCAGGCTCCCCCATAGGCCCTGGGAGCCCCATGGCGCCTTCCTAAACTTCTAGGAATCAGAGGAGCACAAGGCAAAGTGCCAGTTCCAGAAAGTCTAGAAAGTCTTTGGGCTCTGGACTGAGATGGAATCAGATTCCAGCCCCACCTCCAGCAATTACTGGCCAGTCCCTAAAAATAGGGTCAGAAGTATCTACTTCACAGGCTGCTTGTGAGAAATGAATGAATGGTGAGAGAGTGCGGGCCACGTACTGCTGGCCTGGCATACAGCAAGTGCTCACAAAGGCGCCACTTCCTTCCTTGCTTCCTTCCTTCTTCATTGTTCTTTCCTTCCTCCCGTTTTCCTCTCTTTCTTCCCGCCTTCCCACCCCCCGCGCGACTCTGTTCCACTCCCGGCTAAGGTGTTCTTTCTGCTTGGTCAGGGAAGCTGCTGAGGGCCCTAAGTCAGGGTGTCTCTGGGGGCCCGGCCGCATGAGGACCACACGTGACAAGGGGGAGAGTTGGAGGTCAGCTCCAGATCCGTGACTGGTAGATCCTGGGACAGTGAAAACGACGCCTGGGCTGTGGGGCAGAGGGAGTGTATGACACTGGCGTGGAGCAGGCTGGATTTTATTAGCTGCAAATCCACAGGAAACGCTGGCCTTTTCCACCTTAGGTGTTGTTGGAAACGAGGCCCCGACAGGGAAGGAGGTAACATGGTGGGAGCCCAGCCATGGCAAGTTTGAGTAAGTGTGTCCCCTCTGTGGATCTCGGCTCCCTCCTTGGTAATTGGAGGATATAGGAGAGGACCTGAGTCTTGGAGTCGGGGCTGGGGTCCGAGTGCTGATGGCTGCGGCTGGCTGCTGCTGGCTGATGTCCCAGCCAGTGCTTGTGCTCTCTCTGAACCCTGGTTCTTATCTGCAGAACGAGTGCTTGCTGCTCGGCCTGGGTGAGGGATCTCTGGCGATCATGATGTGACATGGGGGAACTTTCCAGCTCTTGTCAGAGGATGAGCTCATTCGGCTCTGTACTCATCCTGGGAAGAGCTGTTGCTCAGATACAGTCTTCAGGGGAAAGCCTGGGCGGGGGAGCTCTGTAGGCTATTGTGAGCTCTTGTCCCTCCCTCAGGAGAAGCTGGCCTTTTCTAGCTGTCAGAGAATCGAAGCCAAGCTCATCCGCAGGGTGCCCCTTCTTGGGCAGGAGCCTCTGGCCGAATGCCCCAGCCTGAGATGAGACATCTGTCAGGGAGAATTTCTTTCAGAGCCCAGAGCTGGGCACTGGGGATGGCTTGCCTGAGCACATGTAGGGAAAGGGACGAGGAGGGCAACTGGGAGTCTCAGTCTCTAGGGTTCTCTGGCCCCACAGCTTAGAAAAATGAGAAGGGAGCTGCTCTTTCTCTTGAAGGCGGAGTCCCAGCTACATGTCTCCCCCTCCTTGCCATCCCCAGGGTGGAGGTCCAGCCCCAGGAGACACCGATGCCTCCCACCATACCTTGCTGCTGTGCATCTGCCCGCCTCACTCTCTGGGGCTCCTGGGCTGTTTTTCTCCACTCTGGAGGTGGAGCGCCCTCTCGGGGCTATTGTGGGCATCCGATAGAATCAGACACATGAAACCCTCCACCCCGGCCCATTGCCAAGCAAAGGGAGTGGGGGGCATCCTTCATTCCCTGCATGCTGCGCTGAGCACCCGTCTCGGTCTGGCAGTAGACCACAGTGACAAGAGCACGGCTTTGGCACCAGCCAGACCTGGGTTCAAATCCTGGCTCTGCCATTGATTAGAAAGGCTTCCCCTCTCCCGTGGCTCAGCCCTTTCAGCTGGAAAGTGAGAATCCTAATGGCCCCAATTTATCAAAGTTGTTGAGAATAAAAGGAAACAATGCTTGTAAGTACCTGGCACAGTGCCTGGCACGCAGAAAGTTGGCCTCTTATTCTGTCATGAATTATCAGTATTTACTTATATGATTGCCTCTTCAAGTAAAGGGTCAATTCCAGGTGTCTCCTGCCTTTTACAGGCACTTTGCAGTGAAGAGAACAGAAGCCAAATGGCCCACTTGGGAATTCTGGATCTATCAAGGTGCCCTTCTGATGTGAAGCAAGCTAGGTCACACCTCTGTGCCTCAGTTTCCCCATCTGTAAGGTGGAAATGGTAACAGTAAATTCCATCTCAAAGGATTTACGTGGATTAACTAAGACACTCCATGTAAAGAATGTCCAGTGCTCAGTGCATAATAAGTACTTAGTGAAAGTCTATTATTACTTGTATTACAAAAGGGTCCCCAGAAATCATTTCACCCAGATTCCTCACTTTGCCAATGAGGAAGCTGTGGCCCAGGACATGTTAATGCCAGAAACCCTCTTGCTGACCCCCTTCAAAGCATCCTAATGGGAGGAAAGGAGGAAGGATGGTGTGGTACGTATGTAGGAGTGCAGGAGGGACATGTGTCATCTTGGTGACAGCAGGGAGACAGCTCTGGTGTGCTACTGAGTTGGAAAAACCTCTCAGTGCCTTCAGCTTCCGTGAAGAGAGATGATCGACCCCAGAGGGTGCCTTTGGTTCTAGAGATAACACAGGGCGGCCAGTTGGGAGGGCCGTGACCCCCACAAGTGGAGTAGGGCACTTCCCTCCAGGGGCTGGGCCGTGGCTGGAGAGGCAGAGCCTGACCTGGCAGGGGAGGCCTGGCATGGCCTTGGATGGAGGAAATATGAATGAAAGAATTCAGGGAGGATGGGATATGGCAGCTTGCCCTCCACTGATTCAGGGAGAAAGGGGTTTTGTGGGGTTTTTTGTTTTTTGGTGTTTTTTTTTTTTCATTTTACTTTTAACTTTTTTGTATGTTTGTCATTGTTGCAAAATAAAAATGTAAAATGAAAAAAGAGAACCAGTTTGGCTCAGAAGAAAGGAGACCGAGGAAGCCAGGAATCAAGGAAAGAGTTGAAAGGGGATGCAGGCTTTCAGGGGCTGTCTGGCAGATTCCTGGACAAGCCAAGGGCACCAGACCAAAGTACAAGGGGGACCTGAACTCCAGGCAGAAGTTTGGGCCCATGCTATGGACAGGTGTCTTCTGTCACCATGGGTGGCCTGCAGACCAAAGAGGGACAGCCCAGCTGGCAGGAGGGCGGAGGGCGGTGTGTCCTGGGGCACAGCAGCCAGCGGAAGACAGACCGAGCCAGAGCGGGGCAGCTGGGGGTGGGTATGCCAGGCAGGCAGGCTCCCAGGGACATGGTGGCAACAGACGGGGCAGGACACAGGAGCCAAAATGAGCCCGAGGCAGCCAGGGAGAAGCCAGGCTGTGAGCGAGGCCTTATGACCCGTTGGCAAGTACAACTGGCTGACTGGGGCCAGGCAGGGCTTCCGGGGACAGGAGCCAGGAACAGGGAGGGCATCTCCCCAGGGACGGTGGCAAGGAGTGGAGGCAGCTGGCAGGGTCCAGAGGACCGGGGCGGGGAGGTGGGGGGAGGGTTGTCCACAGGCTGTGCTGTTCAGGATGCCAAGGGGTCAGGTAGGAAAGTATGTTTGTGTGGTGGGAGCCGGGTTGGATGCAGGTTGATTCAGGGGGAAGGAGAGCCATCCCCCCGCAAAGAGGAGGAGGCCGGTTCCTGTAGACTTTCAAAACGTCAGCAGATCCAGCAGCTCGGCCACCTCCGATCCGTCTCTCGGAAGTTTCTGGGACTGCTTAGCTTGCGAGCTCAGGAGCAGATTCTGGGAACCGTGATTTTCCTGAAGGTTGTAACCTACCAGCCATGGCACTCTGTGGACTCTGGGTTTCCACCATCGCAGTGAGTGGGGAGCCCTTACAATGAGGAAGGCAGCTGGGGCCTCACCTCCCTCCTCTATAATCAGCCGTGAGGAAGGAGGAGCCCCTTGGGGCGAGCAGGAGATGCTGGCTGGAATGGGTCTGGAAACCAGGGAACCCTGTGTCCCCTAGGGAGCCAGCTGCAGGAGGGGTGGCGACCCAGGAGCTCCCCCCGACTCCGGAGGATGGAAGAAGACAGCCTAAGTGGGACTCAGGCCCAGCTGCAGCCTCTGCCCAGGCTCCAGCAGATGTCGCGGGGTCTGGCTGAGGCAGAAAGAACAGAGCAGGTCCCCGCGGGTGTCCCCACATTGCTCTAGGCTCTCTCCCTCCCCCTTTTTAGGGGCCTTCATCGGCCCCCTGCTCTTCTAAAGGGCTTCTGAAGGTCGACCCTCACCTGGGGCTGGGAGAGGCTGCTGTGACTGTAGGAAGAGGCTCTCTATGAGGTCCAGCAGGACAAGGCATGAAGGCTGCCCAAGTCATCAAAGGGGGCGCCCTTGCTCTCAGGCAGGAAAACACACTGAAAGCAGCCAAGCTCCCCCAGGCTCCCTGGCACCCCGGCCCTGGCAGGGGGCAGAGCCTTTCTCTCTAGGACATGGATGAGATGGGGGTCAAGTGCTGGTTTCTGCAGGGAGGCCCAAGGAGGCACTTGGAGTCCCCACAGGCTCTGTGGACAGGCCCGGCTGTCCACCGTGGGGACCCAGGCTGCTCTCCACACCCCAGCTACTGGCTGGACCTAGAGGACACTGTCACCGTCCTCCTGAAGAATCATGGTACGGGTGCACCACGCTCAGAACACTGTTTCTGTCCTTCCAGGAATTCCTCCCAGGCCACATCCCCTCCCTGGACTCCCGGGCACTTGGCTCCTGCCAGCATTGGCTTGCCTCATAGCTAGTTCTTCGTGTTCACAGCTCTCTGGGCGAGAGCCTCCCTCGGGCCGTGATGGAAACCATCATGGGGATTTTCGGCCACATCGGGACAAATGCTCCTTATTTCATCGGCCATGTTTCATTTTAATGTGTGTTAGAGAGATGACCTGCCGTTCCATGACTGTGAGTCCTTAGGGTGAAGCTGTGGCCAGATGGGCCTGTCTCTGTGCTCAGAGGCTGGAGAGCCCCAGCTGTGGGGCCTTGGGACCAGCCCCCAAGAGCATCAAGGTGGGCGTTTACCACACTCACCGACAAGGTCACTTCCACCGCCATCAGGGCATGGCAGTAAATCGGAGGGAGGCAGCAAGGGACTGGAGGGTGGGCCCTCTGTTCTGAGTCCTCTTCTACTAGTGCCAGGGAAAAATCACTGCGTCTGGAGGGGCCCCGTGATCTGGGGCAAGCTGTGAGCCCATCTGCACCTCGCAATCTGGAGGGTGACAGGCTGTGTCCTGGGCTGAGGTGAGGATTAAATACACAGACAATGAGATTAAATAAGGAAACACCCCTGCCCCTCCCCCAAGCTTGGAAGCCCCCTGTTGCCTGGTGGAACAGAGCCTGCTGTGGGGAAGGGGGCAGGGCAGGACAAAGGCAGGATTGGGGGGTCTGGCCCAGCTGGGTTTGAGTCCCTGCTCTGTCCCCTGCTGGCATGTAACCTCTCTGTGCCTCCCTTTGTCCCCGGCAAAGTAGGGAGAGTCCTAGTGGCGCACTGAATGTCTGCTTGTGGGCCCCTGTCGCTGCACCCCGGCACCTCCAGGATGGCTCGGCACAGGCGGCGATTGAACAGGAGGACAGGGCTGTGCTCTGGAAGCACCTCTGAGGGCTCCAGTTGACAAAGGCATGGGGGGAGGCCGGGGAGGGAGAACTGTTCCAGATGAAGCAACCCGCAGAGGCCCAGGCCCGAGGCTGCAGGAAGAGGGGGCTGGTGAGGCCGGAGGGAGGCCGCAGTGAGGGGGGCTGGTGACCAGAGAGGACAGGTTGGGTGGGGAGGGGCCTGGGATCCTGTCACGGCTGTCAGCCGTGGGTGGGAAAGACCCTCTGTCCCTTTTCATTCATCGCATTTTTGCAGGGGAGAGTGGGGATGAACGAATGGGAATTACTGTAGGTTGTAAACATATCACCCGTTCGGAGTATTTTTAAATCCTCAAAGCTTGGTATTTCTGTGCCTCTACCACACAGTTGGCCCTAAAGCCTGGCTCAGAGTCTTTGCTGGCGCCCCAGTTCCCTCCCAAGCACCACGTCCTCAGTCCCTTCTCCCAGGCCCAGCTGCTGTGCTGCCCATGCTCCTCTGCCTCTGTGCCTTTGCTCATGCTGTTCCCTCCGCTTGGAGGGCCCTCTCCCCCTCTTCATCTCCAAATCCTCATAGCTGAGCTGTCCTCTGAGCCCAGGTCAAATGCCCCCATTCCAGTCGCCTCCCTGACCTCCCCCGACCCTGCCACTCCCTGCCAGACCCCATCTCTCCTTCCAAACCCCAGGATGTGTTCTCTTACTTTAACTTGACATTTTTATTTTCGGTTTGCTTCGGACAGACAGATGTTGCCCCTGGTGGACAGCCTTGAAGCCCAAAGGCAGGGGCAAGCCGTTCCATAAAACCCATGTGTGGTTTAAACATGTTAAGTTGAAAAATGTAGGGGCTTCTGGGTGGCTCAGTGGGTTAAGCCTCTGCCTTCAGCTCAAGTCATGATCCCAGGGTCCTGGGATCAAGCCCCGCCGCATCGGGCTCTCTGCTCAGCAGGGAGCCTGCTTCCCCCTCTCTGCCTGTCTACCTCTCTGCCTACTTGTGATCTCGTTCTGTCAAATAAATAAATAAAACATTTTTAAAAAATAAAAGAAAGAAAAATGTAGGCAGTGAGCACAATAAGAATGATCTTTGGGGGGACCTGATGCCACTTAGGAGCTGTGTGGCTGAGAGCACGTCCCTGTGCCTCTCTGAGCTCAGTCTCTCCATCTCTGGGACAGGGACGGCTACCTGGACTTTCACAGGCCCTTGGGAAACCAGGAGGCTGCTTCAGCCTCTGCCAGCACTCCCAGCGAGTGCCCCGTGGGCCTGCAGGAGATGTTAGCGGGGTCTGTTCTCTCTCAGCCGTTTGGAGCTGACTCTGCATCCCCTCTGGGCTTAGTTCAGGCCACAGGGTCACTAGGAAAGGCCCTGCGGGCTGTAAATAGCAGTCGTAAGTGACACTTGGTCCAGGCCGGGCCAGGGCTGCTGGACAGGTGCCCAGGGCTTTCTGGAGACACTGTGTGTTGACTCAGTTCTCTACTGGGCACCGGGCCTAGTGCGCGGAAGTGTGTGGGGAGCGCCGGGTCGCCTGTAATAAGGACACACCCGGTCACATCAGCCCTGCCGTGGGTCCTGGCTCTGCTGTCAACGTCTGTGCAAGCAACCTTGGGGAAGCCACAGGCCCTCATACACCTCGGGTCAACTTACTTAAAACCTTTCTGAGGGGCCTGTTCTCAGAGTGTAGCTAGACCCTCTTGAGGGCTCCTCTTCTGTCTCTGGAACTCTTCTCATTCGGCTCTCAGCCTGCTGAGAACGTTCCTTGCTCTTCTGCACCCGGGACTGAGCATTCTCCGGCCCCACGGGGAGCCACGTTCTCCCACGGCAGCCTTCTCCCTGGCAGCCCTCCTTGTGCATGCTCTCAGGGGGGCCCCAGGGGGCTGACTTCAGCTTCGGGGAACACCTGCTGAGGAGCAGCACACAGTCCCCTGGGCTGAGCCCTGTCCCAACCGCAGTCGCACGCCCGGGGCCCACCCTCCACCATCACCACTTGCAGTAACGACGGCCCACGTTTGCGGAGGAGCCACAGTGCAGAATGGAGCACCAAGCTCTCCAAAACTGTAATTCCTGACCCTCGTCACCACCTGCTAAGTCACAGTCACCTATGCAGACACACACACACACACATGTCCGTTCTGCAGGCGAGAGGCTCAGAGGAGCAAAGGGACTTCTCCTCAGCTCACGTCCTGAGGAGCAGAGCCAGGGTTCAAAGCCAGCCCTGCCAGCTCCAAATCTGTGTTCTTTCCTCCGCAGCCCCATGCACTAGGGTGCCTGACTCTCGGCCACCTGCGTGGCAAGCTCCTGGGGAGACCCTGGGGCTGCCCCGCATGTGCCCAGGGCCGGGCCCCAAGTGGACCCCGCCTCAAATGCTTGTGCATGGAGATGCTGCCAATGGTGGTGCTTCCCCTGGGGCCCATGGTGAGGGCTGGACATCTCTCCCCTTTCCCTCTCTCCTTCCATGCTCTGGAGAATAGTCACCCCATCAGTGGCGTCTTCTCCAGCCCTGAGAGCTAGAAGGGTGTGGGAGCCAGAGAGGAGCTTTGGGGATTGGGTGCCCTTCCTCTGCTGCCCACTGGCTGTGTGACCTTGGGCAAGTTATGTCACTTCTCTGATCCTCCACTGCCTTATCTGAAAAGAGGCACGACATTATGTACCTCGCTGATTTCCAGTAAGGGATAGGCGACCCCCATAATGAGGAAGGTGGCTCCATCGCGCTAAAGGATCACAGTTGTTCAGTCGTTACTATTGTTGCTGCCATTGTCCCTCCAGAGCAGGAAATGGCTCAGTAGTTGTGTTGAGTCCAGTAGCCACAGGCAAAGCCGGCCTCAGCAGCCCCATCAGATTGGAGACTTTCCACTTCACCTTGACCGCAAAGGTGATCTGAGGCTCCCATCGGCAAAGGTGCTGCTTCCTACCCCACTGGAAGATAAGGAAGAGTCTTCTGAAGCTGTGATCTTTTGAGGGCGAGACTAGGGGTCCCACACGCAGGGTACCTGGCTCCCGGAGAGGTAGGCTGTGAGGCGTCTAAGGGCAAGGGAGCAAGGCAACTGCCTTGTCTGAGGGACGGTGCTCAGCCAGTGAGGAACTTTTCCAGGGAGTTAAGAAACTTCTCCATTCCCTTTATTTGCATTTGAGGATTTCAAAAGAACCAGGTACCTAGGAGCCTCTCCCTCGCTTCCTGTGCCCTAGGTCTGCTGTCTCCCGTCCAGCCCCTGGCCACGGTCAGCTTCACTGTGCTGGGGACACACGAAGTGTTCTGTGCCCACTGCCCCATGCACCTTGTCACCTTTGACAAGGTTTCATAGAAATGGCATTTCCAGAGGCCAGCTGAGCTGGGGCAGCAGTGCTCAGTGGGATCTTCACGGATGAGCTCGGATCGCCACGGTTCCCACCCTGCCTACCTCTCCACAGAGTGTCTGTTCCATCTGTCATGCCAAGAACTGTCCAGAGTGTTGAACTTTTCAACTGAAGGCCAGATGCCATGTGGTTGTCAGGCAGGAGGTCAGACTGTCCATGACCAGGCCACGCCTGCTTGCAGCTGGCTATGACCCCTCGTCCCCACACTCCCCTGGCCAGGGCACTAATTGGGCCACTGTGATGGCCTTGGGGTGAAAAGGATGGGCTGGAGAAAGACTGTGTCCACAGTCAAAGCCAGCAAGGTCCCTCCAGCTGGTGGAGTCCTGGTTTGCGGCTTTCAAATGCAAATAACCAAATCCCTTTATTCTTAAACTTGGAATTCCCTTGAAAGCTGTTGCCCACTTTGCGCCAGCATTATCCTGATCTGGTTTCTAAAGCTTTGGTTGACTTCACTGAGGCTTCTTCCTCCCCTGCATTTTCGTTCTCTGCACCTTGATCCTTCCGTCCTCCCGATTTCCATTTCGCAAGTACTCAAACATGGGTGGACGGCCGGAGTCTAAGACTGGTCCAGTTCCCTGTGGCACGGATTATGTTCATAGGGGAAACTGAAGCTGCTTCGGCCATGTGATCACATCAAAGTTTGGATGCGGGAATCTCTGTCAGCATGTCTGGGATTGCTTTGCAGACCTGGCCACGGAGAGGGAAGAGGAGATGGCGGAACCTCCATCATTACTGCCTGCTATTCCATCAGCCGGTCCATGCGTGGCCACAGATGGACGGTTCTCCTGGCATCACAGCACTGAACCATTGGCCTCCTTTCTGATCGGAAGGGAAGGGGACATCTCCAAGCTTCTCAGTCGATGGACAACTGGGCCATTTGGTTTTCCTTACATTGTGGAAGAATAAATTTTTAACTGTCATGAGGGCTATCACGGCCCAGTGCTAGAGGGAGAGGGCAAGTACCAACAGAGCCCTCTGTATGTGCTGGGTGCTGTTCTAGGCGTGTGACTTGGATTAACGAAGTTAACCTCGCAAGGACCCTGTGAGTGTGTACTATTATTTTTCAGTAATTTTTAAAAGGAAATGTATCATACGTATAAAAAGCAATCCAAGTCCTAAGTATATAGTCCATGAGATGTTTCGCAGTGAGTATGCCCACGTCACTATGCTCTGTTAGTCCCAGCTCAAGAAATAGGACATCATCGCCCTTTTACAGATGAAGAAACTGAGGCACAGAGAGGTTATGTAACCTGCCCAAGGTCACACAGCTAATGAGGGGCAGAGCCTGGCTTCAGCCTTGGCAGTTCTGGCTCCTAGGCCTGATTCTCTTTACTGCTGCCGTTCTCTGCCCCTGGGAAAGCTGTTACTAGGGGGAGAGGACCTGGCTGAGAACTTGCATTGAGGGCGAGATTGGAATATACATCGCAGTCTTTTCTCACCTTATTTGCATCTCAGTGCTTCGCAGATCACAAGCAAGGTGGCACAGTGGTCTTAGCCATTGGCTCACAAGCATCAATCAGGCACTTAGTGTATACACGCAGTTCAGCAGCTGCTGCTAGAAGACGGCCTTGGTCAGCGACCCTTCTAGCCGCGGCCCCAGCGTGTGCTTCCAGAACTCAGCCTTTGCTGAACAGCCCTCTCCAGCCCCGACCACCTGCGAGACACAGACCCAGCCTTTGTGCTGGCATCTGAGACTTTTCAGGCCAGCCTCAACATGACCCTCCTGCCTCAGTTCCTGCCACGGGTCCTACAGAATTGTGCCATGGCTTCCACAGTAGAATTCCTGGAAAAAGTGCCTATCACAGAGTGAGCACTCAACAGACAGCAGCCCTCTCCCGTGATAAAAGCTGACCGCTCAAACCCTGGCTGACTTTCTTGTCGCTGCTTTTTCATCAAGAGTAAGGCAGGCATTCAGTCTCCAGGATATGGTCCTGTTCCCATTCTGGGCTGGCCTCCTGTCTGGGGAACAAGGAAGGGAGGCGGGAAGAACTGAGACCAGAGTCCTGCTTCAGCTGGGCTGATCCAGCCCCACCCAAGGGCCCTGGTGGGTAGCGGCCCTTCCATCTTACAAAGGACAACCCGGAGTGGCCTGGGGCAGTCTGCGGAGGCCTCCAGCATCCATCCTGAGTGGCATAGCCTGGGGCTATGGAAATGACGGGCCTGCAGGAGAGCAGTCTTGGGTGAACTGGCCCCCTTCGGAGATTGTCATATGGAAGAAGAGGGGCACTAGCTGGAGCTCGGGCTGCAGGTGGGAGCACAGGCTGTCCTCTTCAGCTTTAGTAGGAGAAGAGCTGCCCAGAAACCGTGAGACCCCTGGTGCCCAGGCATATGGAGCCCTGGGAGAGGGCGGAATGGGATCCTCCTGACCATGACCGCATCAGAGGCTGCACAAGGCCTGAAGTCAGAGGTTTTAAGGTCCTTCCAAGCATGGATGTTCTTTAACAGTAATTTTCAATGTTTTTAAACCCACAGAGCTTTTTGCTACAAGGGTCAGTTTGCCTAGATGCCTCCTCTGAAGAACAGCTCAGTGTGGAGGGGGAGGCCTCCGGGAGTCCTGAGCACAGTATGAAAGTCATTGTTCTAGAACCCTGCAGGCCAGGGCCTGCCGAAAGCGGGAGCAGCTCTGTATCTGCGCACATCTAGGGAGTGAGTGCCTCTTTGGCAGTTTCCCTTCTCCGAACATGAGAGGCCCAGCTTCTGGCTTCCTGCCACTCCCCCCCTAATCTCCCTGTCTGGTCAGAAACAGGGCATTTGGCCACATTCTTTTGACCCCAGCTGGCATGGGCCCAGGCGCAGTGCCTGCTTGGTGGCTCCGGGTGTCTGCCCTTGGCCGTTCACTCCACAGCATCTTCACGAATCGTACCAATGTCTTTAGAATCAAAGACGCCTGCTGGTCTTAGCTCTGGCCTGGTCAGTACCCAGAACTGCTGCTCTCTCCCGGAAAGCTGATGCTGAATGCTGATGTGCTCCCAAGAAGGGAAACTCAATACGGTCAAACCAAGGAAATGGCCCAGAGGCACAAATGCAAGCCTGTGAAATGGACAAGGACTTGCTCCAGTGGTGGAAGTCCTTCTGCAAGATGGAAACGAAGGCTCTTTGACCTGCTTCTTTCCTGCCTCTGTTATGCCAGCCGACCTCCAACCTGCGTCCTCTGTCCTCCCGCCTCTGCCCTGGCTCGGGCTCCCCGCAGTTACCAGAGGAAAAGCATCTGTTCCGAGAAAACCACCTAAGACACACCCCGATCATCCAAAGCACTTTGTACATGATCGGAGTTACTGTTCCTCTTTGTTTCGTGATCTTAAAGTATCTGTTCTTCGCACTGGAGACCAAGGTCCAGGTTTTACTTAGCTTTGTATTCCTGGCCCTGGTCCAGCCTCAGGCTCAGACCGGGCCTTGGTCAGTACCGTTGAGTAAATACACAGAACACTGGCTTAAAATAGCCTGCAGGCGGGCTCTGAGCCTGTGCTCCAGTTACAGACTGGCTGTGGAATTCCTGGCCCAGCAGGCCTGTCCCTGGACTGTGGCCTTAAGGGCCACCCCAGCCCCAGATGTTGTGATGGAATGTCATCTCTGCAGAACCCCGCAGAAGGAGAATCCAGGATGCCCCGAGAACCCGGTGGGCACGTCCCCCTGTGACCCAGAGCTTGGCCTCCCTGGTTTACTTCTCACGGAGGGATGTGTTCCCTACCTCTTAGCAGCTGAGTATTTGTAACAGATACGCAGCTCAGTGGGCTGGACCACCTGCCCCTAGTTCCTCTTCCCACATCCCTTCCTTTTGGGCTGCACCACAAGAGCAGCTTGTCTCTGTGGACACACCAACGGGCCCGCTGTGACGGGACCTTCGGGGACACAGTGACTTCTGGGAACCGACTCTAACCTCACTTCAGGGGACACAGGCTCTCTGCAAAAGTGGGACTCAGAGCTGCGACGCGCACACCTCGCACCGCCTCTTCCTCTTGCTTGGCATGATTATATGCAAATTTGGAGGATTGGTGAGGGTTTAATGATAAAATATTAATAATCTATGGAAAAGTCAGTAACATAGCGGTAGACCAGCCTCAGAGAGCTTGGATTAGGAAGGTAATTTGAAGCCACAGAGTTCACACCCTCATTTGGAAGAAAAATGCAGCTTGGTGGAGAGAAAAGTTGTGGACTTGAAGGTCAGACTGACCCCCACTAGCTTCGTGACCTTGGGGAAATTATTTAGAGCCAGAAGTTTAGCTCTGGGCTGGATCTGCCTCTTCTATTTTATGTGCCTTGAATTGTCTTTTGAAACAGGTGATTTCAACTGTTAGTCAGCATTGCATAGCAGTTAAGCGCCTGAACTTTGTAACGTGTGACCTGGGGTCAGATTCTCGCTCTGTTAACTTCCTGGCTGTGTGGCCTTGGGCAGGTTACTTAACCTCTCTGTGACTCCAGTTTCTCTTGTGTAAATGAGGATGACTAGAGCCCCTGTCTTAATGGGCTGCTATGGGCTTTAAATGAAGTAATGCATATGAAGCAGCTAGAATAGTGTTGGGTACCCAGGAAAAGCTATATACGAGTAGACCCATATTATTAAAGATTATTAAAAATTATAAAATTAAAAATTATAAAATTTATAATTCTATAAAATTATAAAAATATTAAAATCTGTATTTGTGGTTTTCTTGAAAACCTTGAAGATCTGAAAGCATCCTGCATCCCTTGGCTAGAAAGGTGTAACCCCTGTCCCTTTAGAGAGGGACCATGTCCTGCTTTCCAGTCCACCTCAGCCCTCCCCCCCATGCCTCCCCTGCCCACTCGGTCATGTTGCCAGCCCCTCACCTAGTGCCCTGAGCCTCCCTTTGATCAGGAATAAATATATTTATGTTTATTGGAATAAACATGAAATACTTAATGGATAACTATGTCCATCTTATAGCACCATCACCAGAGTAAGCAGGCTTCACGGTGCTGGACGCGGCGTGGGTATGCAGTGACCTTGAACTTGCACCTGCTCCAGGCTCCCTCTGGCCTCTGGGTGAACAGTGCTAGTGACAGGGAGCTCACTCCCGCACGGAGCAGCTTCCTCGCTGAGTCTTCATCATCAGCAGAGCCAAGCACAGCTCACCAGTCATCGCGACTGAGATGACATTTATTTTCCACCCCCTCCGTCTCTGGGGTCTGGAGCGGAGGGTGGGCCGTGTACACTGAGCTCGGGGGAGCTTGGCGCAAGCTGCAGGCTTCGGAAATGCCGCTGAAAAGTCTAGAGCCACAAGCGTTCCCAGTCAGACGGCTCAGCATCCCTGGCAGCAGGATTGGAAGAGAAGGCAGGTGGTGCTGTATCCTCTGTCCTCTGGGGTCAGACCTGGGGTCCAGGCTCTGCCTCACCACTCTGTAGTTGCCTTGTAGCTGGGGCGACACGCCTGACCTGTCTGGTTCTGTTTCCTTCTCTGTCAGAGGACTATAATAAGACCCCCTGGATCAGGGGTTGCTTGAGAGCCTTGCTCTTTCCTTTGAGTCCACGAGTCTGACTGCTGCAGCGTAAGAACAAAACCAGACCTGGTAGAGTCTGGCAGCTCCACGCCCCTCCTGGCAGTCTTGCTCTTTGCTCAACCTAAGGCAGCAGAACCAAAAAGCTGCATCCAGGAGGCAGGGGTCTGGGACCCCCTCTGATGCTACGGCGACCGTCCAACCAGCCCTGCTCTGCACAAGCTCCTTTGCTGCGTGGCCAGCCTGACTCTGGGCCTCTGGTCTCGAGGTCCCTCTAACGAAGACACTCTGGAATCCACAGAAATAGCTATCTGGCTAGGACAAAACTTAACATTTCCGACACTGGCTTGTCAGGGGGGCAGAAGGCAGGCAGGTGGTAGGGCTCGGAGAAATGGCTCCCTATCCCAGGAGCCGTGAGTCTGCTGCAACCACGCTTGTGGGCAGGGACTGTCTGTGGCCTCCGAATTGGCGGAGGGGTGGGGGGGTGTCACTTCTCCCCCTGCGTCAAGGGCAGCCTTGGGGCAATGGGGAGGAGCCAGCAGACCTGGGAGGCAGAACTATTCCCCTCAGGGCCCCACCATGGTTTTCTGGTTTTCTGGTTTCCTGCCCTGGCTTTCTACAAGGCATTTTTCTGTAGCTGTCAACACCTGCGTGTCCCACCCAGAGCTGGCAGCCCTTTCAGGAAGGGCTGGGTAGAGAATGATGCTGTGCTTCTTTGTCTGCCGCGTCGCGGGCCCCTGGGAATCCTGGAGAAGGAAAGTGCTAAGGAAACATCAACATCATCGAAAAGTATTTGTGCAGCACATCTGCGCGGGGCTGGGGAGCTGGGGGGAGAGATCGATGACTGGCTGACTCGGCCACGTCACTGAAACTCCTGGGGCCTTGGTTCCCTTTTCCGTAAAATGAGGACAATGGTAAAAGGCTGATGCGAGGACCGGTTGAGGTCAGGCGTGTGACAGGGCTTGGCGTATCTTAGGGCAATGAAGATTGACTGTGTCCAAGGAATGGGACTGATTGACGCAAGGTCACCTGACAAGTTTGAACAGCAGCTGGAACTCGGACCCAGGTCTCGTGCTGACCCGTGAGCAGAATAGTTCCTACCAGGGACTGGAGAGAGTTCGGCCTGTCCATCGTGGCTAGGAGGGACTGGCTAGGTGCCATGCCTGTGGAGAGGCCACTGCATTGTGTTGAGCCTGTGTTCTAGCCTCATAGAGAGGGGATGTCACGGCTGAGAGTCTGATTAGAGCAGACCTGGAAAGAAGGCCTTGGTCTGGCTTTCTTACGGGCAGCCAAGGAGTGCTGAGCCCTTGTGGGGGTCGGGTGCTGTGCTCAGTCCTGGGGATGTACCAACAGCGGGATAATGGGGGCTACACACGTTGAGAAGGCCGTCCCAGCGCACGCAGCTTGACGGTGCCGTGAAGGAGGAGGGGGGGGACCCCCAGGCTCAGAGGTTTAAGAGAGGGCTCCGGTAGAAGGGACCTTTTGGCAAAGCCCTGAAGGAGCAGAGGAGCCGGGCAGGTGTAGGGGGGTGGTGCTGGGGAGGGCAGAAGGCTGGAGAAAAGGGCCTTTGTGGCTGCCAGTGATGTTTGGCGTGGTTGGTGGGAAGGTGCAGAGGGCGGAGCTCTGGAGAGGTAGCCCGCCCGGTGGCAAGCCCGCGCAGGGACAGGGCCTTATCCTGACGGAGGCTGGGAGGAGCATGATGGAGCATGTCAGGGCCTACTCCCTCCACTGCTCTCGTGTAGGAGAGAGGAGGGCCCTGCCGCCAGCTTCACTAGCCATACACGTGTGTTCTGCTTATGGAGACGGGTACCCAGGAGGAGAGGGGACGTGGAAACGTGCTTCTGGGCGTGCAGGGCGGGAGGGGCCTGACCACCACCAGGCAAGACACTGAGGGGACATCTGGATGCACAGCAGGGAGTCAGACCTGGAGAGCACAGGGAATCCATCGGAGTCCAGGTGGAAAGTCAGGCGTGCGCAGAGGGCGGAAAGTGGGAAGGGTGAGGGGAGAAGAGTGCGGGCTGGAGCCTAGGGAGTGGCAGCAAGGGAAAGGGGTAAGGAAAGAGCCTGCAGAGAAGCATCGCCAAGCCAAGCAGGAGCCTCTAGAAAGCGGGCAAAAGGGCAGACAGGAAAAGGCAGCTGTCCTTTGGATTTAGCAACATGTGACCTTGGCAAGGACAGCTGGCCAGGGAAGCAGAATCATGGCGGCTCAGGAGTGGGCATGGGGAGGAGGTAGGGAGAGCAGACCTGGGCTGTCCTTCCCTGGCTTGGGCTGAGAAAGGGAGCAGAGAGAGCAGTAGCTGGAGTGGGTTGGGGTCCAGCAAGGCTTTGAGGTTGGTTGGTGGGTTGGTGGGTTGACTGGTGAGCGTGTGGTCCATGACGGCAGTGTGCCAGAAGGCAGAGGCTGTGGAGCTGCTGGGGAAGAAGAGGCTGGTCCTGAGCTGGTGGGGAACATCCAGCCCACACTGGACGGTGGCCCCATGCCTGTCCTTGGGCTGGGCCCTTTGGGAACCACAGAGTGTTGAGCTATACAAATCCCGGTCTCAGCTTCAAGGAGTAGAGAAGTCATAGGCTCTGGGCCATTCAACCAGGACCACGCTCTTCAAGTCCTGGGGCCCTTCCTCCTCCTCCTGGGGCCCTTCCTCCTAGAAAACCATCCTTCTCCAGGACATTGGAGCAGGTGGTACTGCTGCTTCAGTCCCATTTTCTTGGCTTCCAAACCTCCTGAGCTCCCAGGAAGCTGCTGCTTGGGGCTGTGTTTCTGCCCCCCAACATTGGGGAGCCTCCTAGACCCTCACACTACCCTCATCTCTTTTTCAATCCTCTCCTGAGCCGTCGTCTTCCTCCCTACAAATCGGCACGACCCGTTGTGAATCCCGAGGATTTCCAGCCACGCCCTGGGCGTCTCTTCATGTCTTCCTCACAGGCATCTCACTCTCAGCAAAGGCCTGGGGTCCTGCATCACTCCCCTCCACACCCACGGGTGGTATCACTGGAGCCAGCCCTGTTGAAAACTTTGATCTTGGTTTCTGCCTCATTGTGACCCTTACCCCAGCCGATGACCCCCTGTCCTAAAACACGTGCTTCTTTTTTGTTTTTTTTTAAACACGTGCTTCTTGTGGGGATTCGAAGTCTCTCCCCCTCCAGACCATTCCTCGTGGTGCCAGGGAAGCATCTTTTCTCTGAGCCTTTATCTTTGATCAAGTCTAAACTTCTTAGCGTGGCATTCAGGGCTGGTGGGGAGGGTGACCCCGTCCATCCTGCCCATCTCGCCTCATCTGCTCTCCCCTCCAAGTCCATCAGGCCTTTTAACCCCTCTTGCCTTTGTTTCTGGTCCCTGCCTGGAGTTCCCCCTTCCTGCCTCCATCTCTCACCGTCCTCTCTGGCCCCTCCAAGCCCCCTTGGGCTCCCCAGCAGGTTATACAGACCTTCCATGGTCAAGGCACAGCCCTCGAAAGTTCACAACAGAGTTTTTTCTATGTGTATGTGTGTGCACACGTGTGCCTTTCTGCAGACATGCAAGCAAGAGCCAGGGAAGACCACCTGTGGTCTAAGCTTGCTGTGGGGGAAGAGCTGGGGGGTCTGAGACCAGCCACATGTCACAGACTCTAGTACTGACACTGAGTTGGCTCGAGCATAGGGCAGGGGCCAGATACAGGAGAGGCAGAGCGGCGGTGGGCCTAGCTCACAGTGCCCAGCACAGCAGTTGGGGGGAGGGCCGGGGAGCACTGAGGGACGCCTTTGTCATTGGATGTTGGAGGGGAGGGGGTGTCATGGACCCGCGGGGCAGGGCTGAGTGGAGGTTAGGATCCAGTTGGCAGAGCCTCCAGTGCCAAGAAGAAACCAAGCCATTCTCACTTCTTTCTTCTCTGCCTGGGAAAAGGGCGCCCGCTCCATCTTAGACTGGGTTCCGGGGGGGCATGGAGGGACACAGGACTTAAAATTGGGGTGTGGTTTGGGTCCCTAGTGGCCCTGAGGCATCCTGCTGCGTGAGGGTGAGCGGTTGTCCCTTGGAGATGGTCTCCCGGGCTTGCCCATACGGGGTTCTTCATAAGAGTGATAAGAATCATCTCTCCCCACCACCCCCAGAGCCCTCCCTTCCTCCCCTTGAACATAAGACGTCACTTCACCCTGGATCAGGTGAAAGTTGGCCCTTCCCCGGAGAACAGGGTGCCCACCACCAGCCGGTCAGGGCCTCTAAGGAGGGAAGGTGGTTTCAGACAACAGGAGAGGCACTGGTTGGCCAAAGGGAGCTGACAAATACCAGGGCCCTCAGGGACTCGTGGAGAGCAGTGCATGTGTGAGAGTGTGTGTGTGAGTGTGGGGAGGCGGTAGGTATGAGTGTGCGTGTGCGTGTCCGTATGGGGGTGTGTGTGTGTGTGTGTGTGATCACTCCATCACCGCCGCTGGCTCCCTCCCATAGAGTCCCCTCTTTCAGGTCATCCTGTGACATCCTCTTAGCCAGAAGCTGATGGTCCCTACAGAGCAGGACTGAGTCCCAGCTGCTGTCCCCACTGCCTCGCCTTCTCCCAGCCACCTCCCTGCCCCCTGCACCTGCCCCGAGTTTGAGAGCCAAGACCGCTGGGCCAGGACCTGTTGTGTAGCCTGATGCTGGGTTCTGGGGGCATGCTCAGTGGCCGAGAGGCCGCACCTCCCCTAAGGCGCCCATGCCATCAGACCCCCCTATCCCCCTGGCCTCATGCATCAGAAGGCTCTTGTCCTGGAATCCCACCAGGAACCAGCCTCCCGGTCCCAGCAGAGCCTTTCCTGCCTCAGTCCGGAGATGGGCGTGGCTGTAGCATCAGAGACAACGAGGCAATCTGATAAGGATTGTAGCGTGTGAGCTTCGTGGGCTTCCTTCTCGGTGGAAATAAGAGCATTCTGGTTCAGATCCAAGAGCCCTGGTGGCTCTGAGGCCTGGCAGGTGGGCTGGCTGCCCCAGAAGCTGCCCTAGGAAAGCTTTAGGCCCTGATGCAGTGACCCTGGAGGGTCCCTGGGAGCAAGGTGATTGGAATCTGGGTCCTGAGAGCTTTACAGCTCATCGGGAGATGTGGTCGGGGAGAGCTCTCAGGACTCTTGGTTTCTGACTCTCCAAACAGGGACGCCACAGCGGTCCCGCATACCTCCTGTCACACCGGTGTCCAGGAGGCTTCTGAAAGGGCTGTTTTAGCACTTGTTGCCCCTCCTGGGAGATGGACAGGCTTTGGAGCAGGCAGGTTCAGATCCTAGGTCCATACCTTTCTGGCTGTGGGACTTTGAGCCTTAGGCTCTTAAGAGCTCTTGCTCACAGTTGTGATTTAATTTGTGTAAAGTGTGGGCCCAGAGGGAGCCCTCGGCAAATGGTAGCCGCTGGAGCCGCTAGAGCGTGGTTGTCACCTTCCCTCACTCGTGTTGTGACTCTGCTGGCCCAGAGGGGCCGTCCTTTGCAGGCAGAGCCTGGGGCCAAGGCTGGCTTGGGTGCAGAGGCGCTCTGTGAACCTGTTGCTTCCCTTCCCGGTGGGAAACACAGGGCCTGCTGCCTCTGGAGGGAAGAGAGGGGGCAGCCGTGTGCAGCCAAGGGCATGGCAGGTGCAAGGGGTCCGAAGCGGATCCCCAGGGCGACTCCCTGCCCCCTGCTCCCACACAGTTCTCTCTGGTCCGCATCCTCCTCGCCCAGTATCCGTGAAGGGCTGGAGGTGCCTAGGAAGCGTGTGCGTCTTCTGAGGTGGGAACCAGCCTCTTCTCCTCCTTTTTTTTTTTCTCCTTTACCATGACGCCTGTTGCTCATAGGTACAAATCAAACGAAGAGTATGTATATGTGCGAGGCCGCGGCCGAGGGAAATATGTTTGTGAGGAGTGTGGAATTCGCTGCAAGAAGCCCAGCATGCTGAAGAAACACATCCGCACCCACACTGACGTCCGGCCCTATGTGTGCAAGCACTGTCACTTTGCTTTTAAAACCAAAGGTAAGAGACAGTCAGCTGGAGCACTGCCCCGGCCCACTGCAGGGAGCTCCCCTCTGGGAGCCCTAGCTCAGAGCTCAGAGGACCGGACCGGCTCTGCCTGGGGCCTGGGCCTCTCCCTGTCCCCTCACTGCCTGGGCTCCCCAGCGGCCAGCTGTGCAGCCCGATCCAGATGGGGCCATGGCACCCCCCACCCCACCCGGAGCCCCCCAGCTGCCCCAGCCTGTCCTCTTGGTCCCACACAGTCCCTCTGCCTGCCTGCTGCCCCGGCCGCCAGGTGGCGCTCTTGCACACAGTTCCTGGTTTTGATTTTCTCTCCTCACCCTCGTCCTGTTGCATGTCTCCTTCGCCCTCGATCCACCAAGCCGGTGAGCTCCAGCATCCACACTTGTCACCACCACTCTTGCGTTCGGAACTCCATTCCACTCCGAGCCACGTAGAACACTCGCATGGTCACTTCTCATGGCAGAGCTCGCCCCTGCCTCCACCCGCCTCACCCCTCAGACCATGTTAACGCCCACCCACCCAGCCCCTTTGCTGCTCTCAGCCCAGGCCCGCTCGCCTCCTCACTGCCCCGGCTGGTGGCCCCGACCTGGGGCCCCGGCCACACCCCAAGGCAGGCTCAGCACAGGCTCTGGCTGTCACCTGAGAAAGGAAGAAGGGTCCCACTGTAGCTGCCCGGACCCTCGGGTGAACAAGCGGGGCCAAGTCCCTGGGATTGGACCAGGCTCCTCCCTGCATGGTTCCTGCAGGCCAGGCAGGGAAGACGCAGTGGCTTACACATCGCTTCCTGGTAGCTGAGCGGAGGGACAGAGGTGAAGCCGAGGAAGAGCTGGGGCTCTCGACTCCCCTGATGGCTTCAGCCTCTTGTGCTTTGCAGACTCTTGGGTCAGGATTTGGGCATGAGGGTTCTGCCTCCTCCTTTGAGCAAGTTGGAGGGGGGGCTCCATGCTGGCCCCCACTGGAGCTGTGTGGTGTTTCTGCAGACAGAACCCGAGAACAGATTCAGCTGTGCCCTGGTTGATCTTTCTTCTGTTGGTCAAGCTGTTCCCAGCCAGAGGTCAGACCAAGCCCTGCAGAGTTCACCAGCCTTTCTCCCTTCCTCTTCCTCTTGCTGGCCCCCTTGGCTCTCTCTGGACTGGGTCCGGGGGCAGCTTACCACATCTCCTGGCTCCCAGACCCTCTCTGCCCGAGCTCCATCTCTGCTCACCTAACCCCATTCACTGACCCCTGCACACCTCTGTCCTCTGGCTGTCCTTCTCAGGGGGCCTCAAACTTTCCCACCTACATTTTGGATGGCATGGAGGCACCCTCTCTCCCACTTTCTTTCTCCAATCTTCTTCTCCATTGGCGTCTCATAAACAATGTTCCAAAGGGTCCTCAGAGAGGACAGGTAGGCCTGGTACCTGGCTCCCCACATCATGGGTGCTTCTAGCCCCAGAGTCCTGCTATGTCCAAGGCAGCACAACCCAGTGTGCCTTGGCCCTGGATATAGGCTCTGTCCCCACGGTGTCCCCTACCCCACTCCCTCTGGCCTTAGGCGGCCAGTGGAATTTTATGGAGGAAGAGAGATAGAAATAGTTGACTGATAATTTAGTAACAGAATGAAAAGCCACATGTCCAAAACACCCTTGAAGGTGAAGAAAGCTGGTACCCGCAAACCAAGTGACTGTTAACACTAGAGCTATAATGCAAACCCAGGACCCCCACCTCAGGGCATCTCCCCCATCATCTTCCTCTCAGTGAGCAGATCCTCCTTCTCTGGAAGGAGTGGCAAACTTGGGCGGCTATCGGGTGGCCTCCAGAGTGGGTCGCCATGGCTGCCCCTGTTTCCAGGCTGTTCAGGGACCAGCCCGTTCTGCTCTCAGGGTGAGGACCCTGGTCCTGAGAGTACATCCCAGCACAGGGTTACCCAGAGCTCACCTGGGCCCAGCACCCAGAGGACCATCATGGGGAGCCTTCCCCCTGACATGTGAGACTAGAAAAACCCATCTAGGTTCCCACCCAGAGCACTCTCTCCAAAGATGGTCCTTTCCAGCTTCCCCTGCCTTTTTGGAGAGAAAAGGCCTGGTCCCTGGCACGAACATCTCTTTCCCAGTGCTCTTTTCACTGGAGGCCATGCCAAGCCTGTCCCCAGTCCCTTCCTGGGTCCCTCTGGACTGGCATGGAGCCCCTGAGGGGCCGGAGGGCATAACCTGAGCAGAGGGGCAGTAGACATTCCGCACACCCCGGGCTGTGGCGTCCTGGGTGTGCAGGCTCACCCACACTGCCTGCAGGCCAGGCCCAAGAGGGTCGGTTCCCAGCCAGAGATCAGGAAGCGTTCTGAGCTCTCTTCAAATGCTCATAGAGGCTTCTGGAAGACCACACCTTCAGAGCCAAAGCAGGAAGCGGATCTGAAATGGCGGCATCTCTAACTGTGACTGCAGAAAGGGGCCGGTCAGGGGTGGGTGGCAGGCAGCTGCAGCAGAGGAAGCTTGCTCTTGGCTGTCTCTGCGCGCGGGGACTGAGGGAAGCAGCGGGACGCTGACACTCCTGTTCTTCCAGGGCCTCGTGTCTTCCCGGAGGGGTGGGCCTTCAGCCATCACTCAGGAACCTCCGGCACCTCCTCTAAGGCTCTTGGCTTCCTTCAGGCTGCCGTACCCTCCCTCCCCTCTCACCCTTGGGCTCTGGCTGGGCCCAGTGGTCCTCGGGACGCCCCCCGCCACCACCTGGCTGCGCCCAGGCCCGGGGAGCCCTTCCTGTCTGTCTCTGTCTGCCTGTCTGTGTCTCTGTCTCCGTGTCAGACATTGCGGCGGCAGCTTGGACTCCTGGGCGGGAGCGGAGGCGTCTCAGGGGGTCGTGTGGGAAAGGCTGCCACGATGTCCCTGTGGAGGTGTGGGCGTCCCCTTTCCTCTTCTCCGATGGTTCCCAGATGCCAGCAGGGTGGCTGTGCCACACTCAGGCCCTTGCGCCGGTCGCCGCAGGGGACAGCGATGACAGCTGTGGGCAGGCGTCAGTCTGTCAGGCCCGCGGGGGCCAAAGGAGGGCGAGGGGTCAAAGCTGAATGAGGCAGAGCCGTTGGCCGGTGCCCCCGGCAGGGGTCCCACCTCTCTTCCAGACATGCATCATTTTCCATCCGCTTGCCTTTCCTCCTTCATTCCAGGACTGGGGGTCTTTGGATGGGGGCTGGGACGACCATGAGAAGCTGTGGACTCGGCCTGGCAAGCTGAGGGTCTGCCCCTCGACAGAGAAGGGGTGTCCGAGCCGAGAAAAGATGCCTGCCGCCATGGGGTACACCTCCTCCCTGCATTCACAGAAGAGCCCCAGGGAGGGGAGGTCAGGGAGGGCACCAGGTGACACCCAGGGCTGCTCAGTCAGCCTCGTCTCCCATCACCCACACCACATGGCCTGTCCCGGCAGAGTCCCCTCAGACTCCCCGACTCCTCCCTGCAGCCTCCAGGGGCCACCGGCACCTCCTCCTGGGAGCCCCCGAGCCCAGACCAGAGGGTGAAGCCATTCGCCTCCTGCCCCCCACAACCAGCATGGCACGTGGCAGAATCCTTGGCACCCAGTCTGGAGGGGGGGTCATACGGGCGGGGGTGGGTTCCTGGCTCGGGAGGGAAGGGGGTCCCACGAGGTGAGCGTCAGCTCCTCCCAGCACCCCCAAGAGGTAGGGGTGACTTCAGAATTGCCACAACAGGGAGCTCAGAAGGTTAAGAAGCCTGCCCAAGAGCACGCAGCTAGCCCCCGACGGGGCCCAAACTCAGACCCGAGGCTGGCAAGCTCCTGGGCCAGCCTGGGTCAATTCTGCCAGTGTGCGGCGAGCGAGACCCCTGGAGCCCCGGAACCTGCTTCTAGACGGGGTTAGCTGTACTAACCCACCTGCTGGGAGGTCACGGTGCTGGTCCGTGGGAGCCCTCCCGTGGCATCCCAGCAGCTGAGATAGTAATCATGTCCAACAGCGTCATGGCCCCGAGTTAGAGCAGAAACAAGAAGCCACCCTCCCCTGCCCGGGGCGGGGTGGTGCTTGGGTTACAAGGTCTGGGAGGTTCCTTCCAATCCTTCACTTCTGTGATGAGGAGAGCATTGCCCCGTGTGGTGACTGTGCACCCATTGTGTGCTCAGTACCTACCTTGGTTGAAAAGAGACCTAAGCCTTCCCAATGGAACATGCATGATGAATAGTGTCCTAGCCAGGATGGCAGTGTGCACAGTCCTCTGTGGTCTGGGGACAGTGGGCCAGTCCCAGAGCCTCAGGAGACCACGGGTACCTTGGGCCCCTGGGAGACCCCAGCTGCCTTCACTAGCCCTCGACATTCTACTCAGGGCTTACTTGCTCATGGCAGGGTGGGCAGAGGCCCCCAGTGTTAGATAGGGACCTCTGGGGACCCTCTGGCCCCAATATGCCTCTTGAAGTTAAGACTCTGCTTTCCCTTTGGCCAGGAGTAAAAGATCCAGGTTTCTGTCTGGTTATAGGAGGAGACTCTGAGTGGGGAAGGATACAGTCACAGACTAGTAATAAGGGGAGAAAGAGGAAAGAAGTCCCCTTCCATCCCCACTGCCCTTGACCTGCGTACTCTAGAGAATCCCAGGTTAAGGTTCCCATTGCCTTCTCAGCAAAACCCTACAGATTCCTTAAAATTCTCGGAATGATTAAGAAGCACCCTTTGACTCACCCACGGACTCTCTTCTATTTCGCCTACCCACCCATACATCCATCTGTCCTCCTGTCTATCCATTTCTGCCATCTCCTAGTTTGTCTTCCTAACCATATAGCTTTCCATTTATTCTCCCATTCTGTCTGCTCCCCGTTCTCACATCTGTCATCCCACCAATCCATCCTTCCATCCACCTGCCCAGTCTTTTTTCCTCCTGTCTGCCCCTCCTGCACATAGCCCCTCACCCTTGCAAGCCAACCAGCCACTCTCCCATTCACCCCTGTCTCTCTCTCCTCTTCAGTTCTCCAGCCTCCCACCTGTTTATTAGCCCATTTTCCAACTACCCTTCCATTTATTTTTTTTTTATCTAACCAGCTATTCCCCATCTGTCTCTCCATCTGCTCATCTAATCATCAAGTGTCCTGTGTCCACATTCTTCCCCTTCTTCCTTCACCCCATTTTTCATCTTACCCACTAACCCGTCTATCTGTCCGTCCATCCACCCACCCACCAGTCTCTCTGCATCTGTTCAAGTGTCCAACCTGTTCTCTTCCAACCATCTATTCAAACTTGCCAATTAATAAGCTCAGTGAGACAGCGCACCTGACTCGGGGCACTGACAATTGTTTTATGAACGATCATGGGCAAATGTAGCAATCTGCCAGCTACGGTGAGACCATCACCATTTAGAGGTGGCTGCTGAGCTCAAAGGAGCATCCTGAGGCTTCTGGCCTACATCCTTCTGGGGCAGACTGGGGTGCTCTGCCTCTCCTTCCCCGGTGCTCCTGCCCACAGAGGTTTATGGTCTGTGATGTGCTGTGCACTCCTGGGGGAGAACAGAGGTATCCCTGCCTTTTCCCTGATCCCACAGAACTGCTGCCCCTGCCCACAGCTGCGGGGCTGGATGGACCACTCAGGGCAGAGGCAGGGATGGAGTGGGCAGAAGCTTTGCCCAGCCCTCCCTGCCTTTGTCTGCACGGCGCAGTGACCTGGGAGAAAGAGAGGCCCAGGCCATGACTTCTCTAAGGAAGGCTCTGTGGCTCAAGGTCCCGGTCCAGCAGACTTCCCTATACCTTCTGCTCTTTCTCCATTTCTAACAGTAACTTTGTCCTGGTTCTTCTCCCAAACCCGGTGGGCTGCCCCACTCATGGCCTCAGTCGGAAGGACATCCTTAGTACCCACCCAGCACTACAGTTAACAGGGCCCCTCCGGGCATCCGAGCATCTGAGAAAGCCAGAAATCCTGCTCCATGAGGATCACTAGCTCCTGGGCCCAGAGTTAAACCCAAGCAGGAAAAACCTATTCCACATGCGTTGTCTTTTTAATGTCTGTTTGTTTGTTAACCAGCATCTCACTTCCTCATTACACCCTCTGCCGTCTCCCAGCCTGCCCCCTTCCCTCCCCCCACCAGCTCCTGAGCACTGTCCCGAACTATGGCTGTGGGACACATCCCAGTCTAAGACCCCGGGCGCGGGGATGTCCCGGCTGCCCTGCCCTGCCCAGCCCAGCCCCTGCAGCCAGCGGGGCCCTGACGGGTCTTCGAAGCCACAGCCTGCCCGACATGCACTGCATCAGCGAGTCCCCGGCCTTCGCTGTCCCCCTGCCCTGCGGCCAAGAGCCTGAGTCCATTCTCATTTCTTTCCAGGGAATCTGACTAAGCACATGAAGTCGAAGGCCCACAGCAAAAAGTGCCAAGAGACAGGGGTGCTTGAGGAGCTGGAAGCCGAAGAAGGTACCGGACTGCCAACTCCCCCCTCCCCCCTCTGCCCTCCTCACCGTCTCCCCCTCTTCCCCTCTTCCCCTGCCTGCTCCTCCCCCTGTCCCCCTTGCCCTCCCCTTCCTTCTGTCCTCTCCCTGCTGTCTCCTCTCCACTTTTGGGCCCTCCCCGCCAGGGTTCCCACCTACTGGGAGATAAAGGTCAAATTCAGAGGGACCACCCCCTTCTCTCCATACACTTCGAGTCCACAGGCTGTGTCACACTGAGCGTGCATTGTGGTCTAGCAAGGAGGCGGCGTGCCTGACGCCTTGCAGGTGCTCAGCCAACGTGTGGTGCACACACTAGCCCACGAGTAATTGTGGTCAACATGGACTGAGCACCTACTATGTGTCCGGTGGGTTGTAAACCTGTGCTGGGGATTATCTCATAAATCCTCACGGTGATGCAGGGGGTGGGGGTACCCACGCTCCACATCCGCCCCTGCCTCCACACTCTGGGCCTGAGCCTGATACCTGGGCCTTTTAGAACTTGGGAAGCTATGGAGAGAGCCAAAGCCAGACCTGACAGCCCCATGTCACCTCCCCATCAAACCCCACAGCCCCAGCCCCACACCCTGGCCAAAGTCCTCCATCAGCAAGAGGCACGTTAGAACCTACTTCTGAAAAAAACCCAACAGAGGAGGGCGTGGGGGTCAAAGGCCCTGGCCAGCCACCGCGTCCAGGGAGGCCAGAAGGACTTTGCCAGGTGGACAGCAGTGTCTCCCCCTCCCCACCCCGGCAAAGGGAGTCAGGGAGGCCAGGGGCATTCCCCTGTACGCAGCAACCCTTTGACCAGATTCCCTAAAATCAGTATCAGGATTTAGAGTGTGACAAAGAGGTGTGTGTGTGTGTGTGTGTGTGTGCGTGTGCGCGTGCACGCGTGTCTTTGTTTTTCCGATTTCAAGATCCATTTACAGTCTTTCAGGAGAGGTAAAGCACGTTTCCTTTTAGATGTACTACATCACCTTTACTGCACTAAACACGGTGACCTTGGGGCTGTTCCCACCAAAATGGGAATGGTGGGGCACCGTGCTTATCCAGAATGTACAGTAGGCCTTTTACACCTGTTGTCTCACTGAGTCCTCATAGCGAGTGGTAGGAACTTGTGTGGCCCCATTTTCAGTTGAGGAAATTAAAGCTCAGATAGGTAGAGGCGGCTGCTCAAGGTCACACAGAAATGCTGGCTGTACAGCACCCCAGTGCCTGCTGGACCAGACCTGGGGAGCCGGAGCCTGAGCGCAGAGCCCGCCCGGGGAGAGTCAAGAGGTTGCCACTGGCACGCACCGAGGGTCCGCTGAGGGACCCAGGGCTGGTCCCTACCCCTCTCCCAATCTCAGTTTCCCAACGAGGCAAAAAGGGTAACCATACCTACCTCGTTTGAGAATAAAATCAGCGCATTTATTCTAGAAGTAATTACGGAACACCGGCCCTATCCCAGGCCCTATTCAAGCCGTTGGAGATCCCACAGTGAATAAAACTATATGTTTTATTCTGGAAGCTTACATTCTCGAAGGGAGCAGGGCATTGTACAAATGCAGAATAGGACAGGGTCAATGAGTAGGAAGCAAAGATGTGCACGAGGGGCTGGGAGATGTGGGGAGGGTTCACTCTGGCAGGTGTGAGCAGAGAATGTGAGGGGAGCGGTCAGGAAGTCGGCGGGGTGGGGGTGAGGGTGAGGGTCTGGGGAAGGGCTCTCCCCCAAAGGGAACAGAAGGTACAGAGCTCCTGCGGACCCGAGTGGGGGGCAGGGGATGAACTCAGAGAACAGGGCCATGAAGGTCAAGGGATGGGCTGGGCCGTGCAGTGGAGTAATGCCCCCCAACTCTCAGTGGCTCTGTGTGCAGAGGACGGTCAAGGCGGGGTGCAGCTGGAGGCAGCTGTCAGCCAAGCACACATTGGCTTGGACTGGGTGGAGATGGGGAGAAGTGGTAGGGTTCTGGAAACATTCCGCAGGTGGAACCGACAGGTTTTGTTACCACAAGGGGGGATGGTGGTGGCATGAGAGAAAAGGAGCCAAGAATGAGTCCGAGGTTTATGGCTTAAGAAACTGGAAGGACAGAGTCTCCCCTTCCCGTGATGATGAGGAAGGTTCTGGGAGGAGCCTGTCTGCTAGATGCCAAGTGATGCTTGGGAACACAGCCTAGGAACCACTGCTTCCCTGTGGCCAGGTTCCCCCCTACAAAGCCCCGCCCCTGACAGTGAGGAGGTTGGGCACCAGTGCCACCGTGTGGCCAGACTCCCTCGGCACCCTCGCAGGCTCCATTCTGCATCTCCTCCTTGGTCCCCGGCCTGAAGGGGGCTGGGCTTTGTGGATGGAGGCTTGCTGGTGATGCCAGCAGTGGACTGGCAGCTCCCTGAGGGGCACTGGGGATGGGCCCCCCAGGCAAGGGCATCTTACACAGCCCTGCAGGAGCCCAGATGCAGGGGTTCTGGAGAACCCCGTTCTAGACAGGGGACCCTTGGCTTCCATCATCCCTGCCCTAGGTGCCTAGCACAGGCCACTCTGGGCCTCTACTTCCTCATTCGTAAAGATATCCCTGCTGGATATCAGGGGACACTGGTCTTGATGCTCCCTCACAAGTAGAACTACCCTTCTGACCATCAACCGTGAGATGCTTGCAAGGCTGACCATCTGCTTGGCATTTTGGGGTACTTGAGGTATTTGCTAAGTTGTATTGGGTACTTACTATGTGTCAGACCCTCACGATCCTCCTACCAGCTTCATCAGGTGACTTTTACTGCTCTTACCCCCATTTTACAGATGAGGAAACTGAACACGGAGAAAGTCAATTGCACATCACACAGCTAGGAAGGGTAAAGCTGCGATCCAAACCCAGACCATTTCCTGCTTCTCGGTGCATAAATATCATTTTATACTGGCAGAGTAATAATAATGCAAGGGTTGTAAACCTTAATCCTGACTCAGCGAGTGCTCCCTGGGTGATCCTGGGGAGGAAGGCTTTGCCCTCTCTGGGCCTGGATTTCCCCATATGTAAATGAGGGGTGAGGCGAGGTGAACTGCTGGGTCTGAAATGAGGTGAACTGCTGGGTCTGAAATCGGGTCTGAGGCAGGGCCTGGGGCACTGCAACTCTGTGTTTTGCATATCTCCCCCACCACCACCACCACATCCCTCCTGCCTTCCCCCTTGCTCCTGGTGGCCAGGAGACCCCGCCCTTGGTCCCTTGACCCGCCCTTCATCTGTCAACCCCAGTTCCACCCCACGGTTTTTGACCCACCAGCATCCACTTCAGGCCTCTTACCGCTGCATGCTGAAGTATTCAGAAGCAGGAACACCAGGCCTTCCAGCCCCAGGGCCGCTGGGGCGTGGTGGAGTTTGGAAGCCCCACCATGGTCAAGTCAGCCTGTGTGTCCCGCTCTCTTGGTTGGTGGTGGAATGGGTGCTGACGATGAGCCCAGAGAGGGGCCGGCATGACCCAAACCCTTAGGAGCCTGACAGGTGGGCCAGATGTCAGCAGAGCTCTCCCCAGAGTCCTGACTGGTGTCCATCTCAGGGATGCCCACACTTGACTGGTGTCATGTTAGAAGGGACCTGGCTGGTTGGGGCTGCCCCACCAGCAGCCAGACCTGGAAGTATTCCAGAAGTCCGTTCCCTCCTCACTGGGAGCCGCCGGAGTTCTTCGAGGGCAGCATGTCCTCTGGACAAGAGAGTCTGGGAGGGGACCCTGCTGTGCGGTCTGAGGCCAGCTTAGCCACCCCTCCCCCTGCCAGAGGCCAAGACCTGCCCCCTGCCCGATGCTATTGGGCCAGCCAGCAGCAGCCTGGCCGGGGTGGCAGGCGTGTGTTTAGACTGACCATGGCCGGTTCTGCTGGGCCAGCCAGCCTGGCTGCTGGGTCCCAGAATACTAGATTTCTTCATGAACATATTGAGTGGCCATAATTATTTGAGCCATTTCTCCGTGCCCCGTGTGGTTATTCCTCCTGGCCAAGCCTGTGAAGGAGGTGAGAGTGTCACATTCGTTTGACAAAAGGGGAGGTGACAGTACAGCAAGGCGACTGCACGGGCTCAGAGGGGGTCCCTTCCTGAAATCCTAGTGAAGAGACAAGCCAACAGAAAGGCTTGTCTCATCTGCTATGGTTCAGTTCCAGCCCTGGGACTCTCTTACTTGAGCAAGCTACTTCATCTTACTTACCTTGGCTCCCTCATCTGTAACATGAAGATAAGAGCAGTGGGACCTCTCGGAGCATTTGAGAATTAGATGAATTAACACACGTGAAGGTCTTAGAAGGAACCTGGCCCAGGGTAGTTACAAGGTAACTGTTGTTCCCTGGGATTCTTTACACAGTGTTCCCATAGGTGTGGTGGCCCCCATTCTCTCCACAAGCTTGGACCATGGCCTCAGCTATCGGGCCCGGTCTGCAAACAAGGACAGGGGCATAGAGGGCGGTGGCACGCAGGGCCGGCTGTGACCCCGGGGCCTCCTGTGTCCACCCCTCAGGGACCAGTGATGGCCCGTTGCAGGACTCAGAAGGGCGAGAGGGCTCAGAGGCTGTGGCGGGGCACCAGTTCTCAGACCTGGAGGACTCGGACTCGGACTCAGACCTGGACGAAGACGAGGATGAGGACGCAGAGGAGAGCCAGGACGAGCCATCGGGACCGGCCTCGGAGGCACCCCTGCCCGGCCCGCTGGCCCCGCTGCCGGCAGACTCCTCCCCCGGTCCGGGCCCTCAGCCCCCCGATGCCACCTCGGGCAGCCAGGCCACACGGGGCAGCTTGGGGTTGGACGTGGAGCTCTTAGGAGCTGGCAGTGGCTCCACGTCCTGCCTCAGCACCCTGTGCCTTTCCCGGCTGGGACCGGCCCCTCCAGGCCCCGTGGAGAAGGACACAGGCTCAGCCCTGAGCTCCAAGGCTGTGTCCCCAAGAAGGCCGTGGTCCCCAAGCAAAGACACAGGCAGCCGCCCACCACTGACCCACAAACACTCACTAACCAAAAGCGACTCGTCTCCCCAGCAACACTCACCGGCCCAAGAGCCACAGGCCTCCACCCCAAGCCCGCCTGGCCCCCAGACGGGCCCTCTCCCTTGTGGGTCTCCAAGACTCGAGCAATCTCCTCTCACCCCCTGCCCCCTGGGAAGGGAACTGCCCTCTCGAGTGCATCCGCCCCCCGAACGCAAGGGGGCCCCGGACCCGGGCCCCCCCAGACACTCACCCACCAGGAGACGGTCCCCGGGCCAGGCCGAGTCACCGCCACGGTCAGCGCTGCCAGTGAAGTGGGCCTTGGCTGGGCCGGGCAGCCCCTCAGGAGGCGAACACGGCCCAGGCTCGGGGCTGGCCCCGCGGGCTCTCTACCCGCCCGTGCCTCTACCTCACAAGCTTCTTGGCAGAAGCCCCGAGACCTACGCCTCCACGTGGGTGAGTTCCTGCCCCTGAGTGGCTGGGCTGCTCATTCCTGATGGGTAGGGGGGTGGGGGGGCACAGGGCACTCCTCCTTGAGGCATCAGACCCGCAGCTACACAGCCTGGCCAGCTGGGTGATTGCTTACAGAGCAGAAGTTTGTGGGGTGCCTCCTATGACAGGCACCCCATGGGGATCCCCAGAGCCAGCCAGTTTAGCCTTGGAAGCAGCAGAGCGTGGACACCGGGGCTGTTCTTGAATGCAGGCAGAAAGGCTTGTGCCATTCCCCTCCCAGCCCCCCAACCCCACCTCCCCAGCAGCCCTGTCACCAGCAGCTTCAAGGACACCACAACCAATGCCATCCTTGCCAAACCATCACTGTCCATCAGCACCCTCCCTGTCCCCGCCCCCAGTGCCATCTCCACCATTACTACGCTAACAAGCGGCCGGGTCAGCTCCATCCACATTCCCACGTCACCGCCAGCTCCATCCCTGTCAACTTACCTTTACCTCCCAGTGCCTCTTCTGTCGCCCTATTGTCATAACCCAATGCCACCCTCCCTACCGGCAGCATCGACACCATTGCTCAGAGGCTTAGGCTCCTGGAGGAGCACGGGCTGGGAATCTTCCCGTTTGGGCGTCACATTATCATTCCTGATGGTGGGAGAGTGTAAAGAACTGGAGTGGGAGCTCATTTCAAGGGTAGAGTTGGGTCAAGACCAGGAACAGGAGAGGCAGCAGGATCGAGAGAGAGGGTCAAGTATGCTAGCCTGAGGCATGAAGACCGTGGGCACTCGTGTGCTCACAGTCACCGCAGGGCTGGGGGCAGGGCCACACCATGGGCCAGGGGTCGGAGCTCAGCTCCTGCCCTAGCTCAGCCAAGACTTCTCTGTCATCTCGGGCGAGCCCCCTGCCCCTCGTCTTTAGGCGGCGGGGGTCTCCATGTGCCAGCACCTAGCCCTTGCCTTACCCTGTCTTCTTTTCTGACCCCAGCAGAAGACCGCACCCCGGAGTCCCTCCTGCTCACCAGGCCCTGCTCATCCTCCCTCTTCCCGACCCTTCTCAGCCCCCCATGACTTCCATGGCCACACCCCAGCCCGGACAGAGGAGAATGTCTTTAGCCATCTCCCTCTGCACTCCCAGCACTTGACCCGTGCCCCGTGCCCCCTGATTCCCATCGGCGGGATCCAGATGGTGCAGGCCCGGCCGGGGGCCCACCCCACCCTGCTGCCAGGGCCCAACGCCGCCTGGGTCAGTGGCTTCTCAGGAGGCGGCAGTGACCTGACAGGGGCCCGGGAGGCCCAGGAGCGAGGCCGCTGGAGTCCCACCGAGAGCTCGTCAGCCTCCGTGTCCCCTGTGGCGAAGGTATCCAAATTCACACTCTCGTCGGAGCTGGAGGGCAGGGACTACCCCAAGGAGAGGGAGAGGACGAGTGGGGGCCTGGGCAGACCTCCTGACTGGGAGCCCCGAGTGGCTGAGGTGCCCGCAGAGCCCGTGCCCACCCACGGCCCTCACACCCCGCCCGAGGCCTCACCCCGGCTACCCCAAGGCCGCAGGCCAGAGTCCTGGAGCCCCCGCTTGGAGTCACCACGCACGCCGGCCAACCCCGCGGCCTCCGCCGCCTCGCCCCTGGACCGCAGCAGTTCCGTGGGCTGCCTGGCAGAGGCCTCCACTCGCTTCCCAGCCCGGAGGAGGAACCTCTCTGGGGAACCCAGGACCAGTCAGGGCTCCCCCGAGCCCTCAGGAAGTGGGAGGCCTGAGGCATTTCCACACCAGCCCAAGGACAGGGGCCCCCCGAGCACTTAGCCTCTCCGACTGCTTCAGCATCTGGCTTCCGGTGTTCAGCAACAGACATTTCCAGCCAACTTCCTCGAATCATCTTGCTCTCACGGGCTCCTTCTCCCATCTGTCCGTCTGTCCAAACAGCTTCTGCTCAGCACCCAACTGTTCTATCTTCCCACGTATGCAGTTTCCTGTGCCTTTTTCTGTACCTTTTGTTGCTTGAAAAGAAACAAACAAAACACACGCACACATAAAAACAAAAACAAACAAAAACCCACGAGGAATTTGAGGCTGTGAATATTCTGTGCTTTTTTTGAGCAAGGGTGTAGGTGTGGCCTCAGCCTGGGCCACTGTGGTCTGCAGCCACCCCCCAGGGCTGTCAAGAGGTGGCCACGTGCTGAGGGAGAGGGGGATGCACTGAAGGAGAAAGGAAAAAAAGAACAAAAAAACTTTAAAAATATATAATTAAATGTAAAAGCAAGCACTCCTATGTACAGATGTTTATGGTTCCTATTTATTCCCATTTCATTCCACCCCAGCTAGTGGCCACCCTCACTGCCAGCAGAAGGGCCAGTGGCCCAAGGCAGAGGGACACAGGCAGGGTGACCCCACTCAGCCTCTCAGAAAACGCCAGTTTTCTTTTTCCCAAGGAAAAGAAAATGTTACCTTTCTTAGGATTTCAACACAGATGAGAGGAGCAGACAGAAGGTAGGAGCTTGCTGGTTCCGCCAGGGCTCCCTGATACCTAGGTGGCCTGAATTGTGGACCCATCCTGGCATCCTGACAAATTCCCCCAGACCCCCACCCTCAAACCCTCCCCTCTATACCCACCCCTAGCCCCTAAGCTGCGAAAGGAGCCCCGACTGTTCATGTCCTGGTTCCTGAGGACCCAAATGGGGCCTTGCTTTGAGCCCCCAGCTACAGACTGCCTCCCTTGTTCTAGAAACTACCCACAAGGCCAAAGTGACAGGGCCCAGACCCTAGGGGTCAAGATCCAAGTAATGCCTTGCATTACCGAGGCCAGGGCTTGGGTTTCGTTGCATGTTTGGTCCCTAGGGCTCAAAGGGCCTTATTTCTTCCATGGCTGAGCTTTTCTAGTGCTCAGAACTAAAGTGTATAGGGGCCCGTTTCTGGACCTCTTTTCAAAAAGCAGGACTGGGTTCCTCCCCATATCCCCACCCCACACACTGTCCAGCCTTCACTACCCCCAGGAAGCACCCAAAACCATGACTGCTGGGAACTCCTAGGCCTGTTTGTTGGCTTAAATCTCTTTGAAAAATCACACACACACACACACACACACACACACAGGATGGTATTTGGTACTTATCCCAGCCTCCTCAGATTCTCTTGACCTAGAAGAATTGTCCTAAATCAACTGAATTCTTCTCCAAAGCAATCAGTACTAGGCAGCATCTCCTCCCCCAGCCTTGTCTCCTCCCTCAAGAAACTGCCCTGTATTTCCTGGGGGCAAAAACCTGCTTTGTAAGAGAAATAATATGACCAGAAATGAAAATCCCAAGTTGAAATAGAGAACTCATGTTTACCATGCCCTGGGAGAGGTGGGTTCTCTCCCAACCTTCCAGAATTTCTCTTCTTTCATTTCTACAGAGGGGGAGAAACCACAGGGACGATGGCCCCGGCCCACCCAGGCTAGGCGCTGAAGCCGCCTTACAGAGCGGCGAAGTCCGCGGCCAGTCCCCAGGCCTCAGCCAGGCCGTGCGAACCCTGTACCTGGGGCCTCCTGAGCGGCTGCAGCTGTACAGACAGGATATGGGTTGAGGCTATAATTCCCTCCTCTGCCAGTTCAGGGCCTTTCCCTGCCTGGCCTCCGCTGAGTAGACAGGCCAGCCCCAAGTTCCGTTAAGACACAAACCGGACAATGGGGAAGGGCCTCCCTGGGGGTCTGCTGGGCTCCGGGGCGCGGGGGGTGAGGTTAGCTGACAGTGCGCAGCTGCCTGCCCCAGAGTCCGGGGCTCCTGCCGCCCTGGGAGAAGACCAGCAAGCCCAGCCTTGACTCTACTGGCCCTGTTTTGGCCTCACAGGAAATGGGAAAATGCCTGGCCCTGGTTACAGCCCAGGCTTCCCTCACTTTCCCTCACCCTCACCTCTCAGCCCTACCAGTGGACACTTGTAGCCTTGGGGCCCGGGAGCTGGATAAAGGGCATCACTTCAGCCCAGGTTTGAAATCTTCCTGGGCAAGATCTTCCAGCCCAGACCTACAAAGTAGCAGACGGGGGGGTTTTGCTAGGCGAGCCAAGCCCCTGACCTTGGGGATAGCCAGGCCTCTCCCCCCAGGCACACACCCCTGCTCTCCTGGGTGTCATTCCTCTGTTCTGGGATAGCCCACCAACTGAGATTTCCTCCCTGGGAGATCCAGTCATGGTCAATGTAGCCAAGGGGGGAGAGTCCTTGCAGCCACTCAAGCCCACAGGCATAGGCAGAGGGGACAGGGACCAGGAGTCACCGGAGATCCGTTTCTCAATGACAGGCACACAATGCACAAACAAAATATGGCTGAAGGGCTGTTGCCCCACACCGATCTCCAGAGGGACGGAATCAGTGCCACTAGCCTGGGACAGATGTCGCTGGGCAAGGGCTAACCCCTCCTGCCATCCTCTGCCCCTGCTCCTCCAAGCACAGAGGCCCCAGCACACACACACACACACACACACACACACACACACACACACACCTCCATAGTTCGGAAAAGAATGCTCACTCCATGCCCTCCCCGAGGGTACCCTGTCCCACTCCCAACCCCTCGCACATTTGCAGTTTTCGAGTCATGCTCCTGTCCCTGTTAAACGGGGGCAGCACCAAGAGTAGTGCTGATTGGCTGCCACAGACACCTGTTGGTGCTCTGTGGAAACGTGTCGGCTGGCCACGCCTCACGTCAGGCTCACTCTGGTCCTTGGCTCTTGGCCACGTGGCTGGAACCAAGCTGCCGAGGTCTCCGAGCCAGCCCTCGCCCTCTGTAAGGAATTCCAAGACAGCCCCCAGGCCTACCCTCCAGGATGCCCCCCCTCCCCAGCAAGCTCAGGGCCATTCTGGGTACTAACCCCATTCTTCTCCGAAGCACCGCGCCCAGGCCCACCCTCAGCCCCCTGCCCATGGCTTGTACTCTGGCCCAGCCGCAGAGCCCCTCCAGGACGCTGACAGCAGCGAACTGCCTACTCTCCCTTTTCCATCACCTCCAGCTTCCAGACCCAGAAGTCCCTCTGCCTCCCTCTGGGGGGAAAAGTCTGAAAGAATTAGCTTCCAGATCCCTCGTGCCCTGTTCCATTCTCCACCCTGCCCTTCTGAATAGGAACCAGCAATACATCTGAGCTGAACTGCTCTCCAGTCCTTTCTCCAGGAAAAAATCCTCCTTAAAGCAAAAGCCCTGCCTCGGAGACAGATCTGCAGCCCTGAGCAGGGGGAGAAAGTTCCCGAAGGCCAGTCCCGCAAATTCTGCTTCTGTGGTGTGGCTCCGGTCTGCTTTCCATTAGGAAACCGCTTCGGCACTTACGATCACTTTACTAAACCTAGCATTTGAAAAGAAGAAGAGGAGGAGGGAAAGAAACCTAAAAAAGAAACGTGTAGGCAAATGTAAAATACATGTGCTCTGTAAGATAAATATTTGCCTTTTTTTTTCTAAAAGGTGTATGTATTCTGTATGTGATATTGTCTGTAGAGAGTTTCTATGTTCTTAAATGGCAATACATTCCAAAAATTGTCCTGTAGATATGTACAGCAGCCACACGGGGATGGGGTAGTTTTGCCTGTAATTTTATTTAAACTCCAGTTTCTACACCTGCAACTTGCAATGTTGGTATGGTATCTATCAGTGCAAAAGAGAAAAAAAAAAAAACTCAACAAAAAAACCCATGCAGGTCTAAAGCACAGTCTGATGTACAAAAGGAAAAAAATGCTCAGTATTGATGTGTGTGACCTTTGTTGTAAATTACATCTGTACTGTGAATGAGAGGTTTTTACAAGTATAATAATTGCCTTTATTACAGCTCTGGCTGAGTGTTCAGCCTGAGGATATTTTTTAAAAAAAAACACACACAGCACGTTGGAATAAATTTGAAAATCCCAACATAGCCCTGCTCGCCTGGCTCCCGGTTTCTTGTGAGGGTTGAAGAAGGTCAGAGTTGGAGGGACGCTTGCTGTCTTGAGCGCTGCTTTACAGGACAGCAATCAGGCCCAGAGGAGGAGGTGAGCAGGCCCCAGACACACAGACTGGGCCTTGTGGGGCCCCTGGCTTCCAGGCCTGGCGAGCACTGGATACATCACCATTGTGATCTGGGGGTCTGTGTTTCCTGGGGTTGCCGTGGCTAAAAACAACAGGAATCTATTCCCTCGGAGTTTTGGGGGCCAGAAGTCTGAAGTCTGGGTGTTGGCAGGGTGGGCTCCTTCTGGGGCCTATGAGGGGGGACCAATCCACACCTCTCCTGGCTTCTGTGGCCTTGTGCTGAGACTTGGCGGGCCCTGGTTTATAGCCCTGCCTTCCTCCTGCCTTCCCCGTAGGTTCCCTCCCCCTCCCCTTCTCTTCTAAAGACACTTGTCATGGGATTCGGGGCCTACCCTAAACCAAAATGATCTCATCTCCAGATCTGAATATATCTGCAAAAACCGTTTTTCCAAATTAAGGTCACACTCGCAGGTTCTGGGGACCGGAGCACGGGTTCCACTTTGGAAGGTCATCATCCAACTCCCTGCAGAGCAAGACGGGGAGTCAGACTATGACCCAGCCCCTTACTACCTATGTGTAAATCACACAACCTCTCTGGGCCTCCGAGGTCGTCCAGCTGCAATGTGAAGGGTGGTGGTGGGGAGTCAGTGAGATGGTGTATACAGGGAGGTTAATGCAGCCTTGAACAGCGAAAGCCTCCAAAAATCTTCTCTGAGCAGCTCTGACATGGGGGCCTGGGGATGCCAGGGAGAAAAGGCCAGCATAGACCCCCACCTTTTGAATTCTGTAATGATTTGTTGAGTACCAGTGAGGGGCCGAGGCCCGGATACAACAGTGAGCAAAACAGTCCCACCCTCAAGAGCTTACATTCTAACGAGTCATTGCGTGTATATTACCTCCTGATGACGTCATTAATGACCCAATCACAGTGGCCATAATTGCTGTGGTGGGAGAGAACAAAAGCTGTAGTCCAGACTGGGTCTGAGCCGTCCTGTCCTAAAGCCCTTTCTTGGGAAACACCTAAGGGGCAGAGAAGGAAGGGGAAGCCGTGAGAAGGAGCAGCTGGGAAGTTCAGCCCTGAGAACCTAAGAAGTTCTGTTTCAGCTATGAGGGGATCGCCGCTGACTTCAGGAAAGTCGGGCCTAGCACGGTGCCTGGTGCATAGCGGGCCTTTCCCAGGTACTGCTGGGTGTCAAATAAAGGGTGGGAAACGGGGACAACAGATCCAGAGGCCTTCACAGGGGAGAGTGGGGCAACAGTTGGAAGGGGCATGCAGCCCAGGGAAGAAAGACTTGATGTGCTGCTGGCGGGAGGGATTTGGATGAGAACAGAAATAACTGTGAGTTGTCTTCGCTCGTTATTTCTGAGGCAAGCCAGGTGTGGCAGAGGATGGCTGGCCTCCGGTGAGGCTGCTGGGGTGCAGGGAGAGAGGAGGCCACTACCGAGGGACAGGCTGGGGGAACGAGTGGCCACCGCATGGAGATCACCTCTGGTGACTGCAGGGCCGGGTGGGGGGACTGGGGCTCTGAGCAAAGGAGTAAGTAGCAGTCAGGAGAAAGGCTGCCTCCCGCAGAGCCAAGCATCCCCAAAACTCCGGGGCTGACTCAGCAGAAGCCTATTTCCCCCCTTGGCCACACTTTCAATGTGGGTCAGCAGGACAGCCCCACGGATCCCAGACACTTCGAGACCCAGACGGCTGGAGGCTGCATCTTCGTGCTCCCGTAACCTCAGAAGCAGATGAAAAGAGCGCTGTGCTCCCTTGGCCTGACAGATAAATGCTTCCAGCTGGAAATAAACCTCCCTCTGCTCACATTTCAGGGGCCAACGCAAATCACATAGCCAGGCCTCAGGGAAGAGACCCAGAGTCCCTCCAAGCAGCCCTCACCATAATCACACAATGCTAGGACTTCCCGAAATCAGAAGTGCCCAGGAGAGGGGCAGAGGTCCAAGGTGGCAGGGGGCGGGGCGGGCCTGATATTAGCCTCAGAGGTGTTGGATTTTTCCAGGCGATGAAAGAGACAAAGGTCTGGAAGGGGCCCAGAGAGGGAAGATGGCCTCTGGCATTAGAATCGTGGGGTGCACATGGGTGATGAGTCTGGGTCTCAGTCCAGACCAGTGGGAAAAGTCCCCAACAGCCCCACAGAAAAAAGAGCTTTCAAAGATGCCACGCCCCGCGCCTAGCATTTTACAAACCTGATTTGGAGTCCTTACGACAACCCGGGAAGGTGAGAGCTACGGCCCCCATCTTTAGAGGAGAAAGGACCGCCACCAGTCGCACGCGCGTAGCTAGTCGGGGGCAGCATGAAGACGGACCTGACGCCAGGGCAGCTCCTCATGGAAGCCCACGTTCTTTCCTTCTCTCCGACCGGAACTCTGGCCCGAAGGCAAGCTCTGGGTCTCGGGCAGCTCCCCTCCTCTGCCCCGGGAAGCAATGGGACGAGGCAGGCCCGGGCTGGGGCTTCTCCCCAGCAGCTGCCTGCTTTCTCTGCAATGCCATCTGGTAGTCACATGGCTTCCGCAGGCCCAAGGATCAACCAGCAGGTGCCAAGGTTTGGCTTCCCGGACTCGAGAGTGTGAAGACTCGCGTGAACTCTGCGGGACTTACCACCTGCCCTTGACCACCTGCCTCAGGGCCCAAGGCCTCCCAGTCAGTCACACCTCCGTCAGGCCTTCCACGGCTGCTCCCTAGAGGTCATGAGCACTTTCCCTTTTTATGTAAGGCAGGATGGGGCACATGCCCCCATTTTTCACAGGAAGGGTCAAGTTCCCAATCACACCTTGGCCAATGGCCGGGTCAGTGACCTAGTAAGACTTGACCCAGAGCCTCAGCAGGGCTTAGGCTGCTGTCTGTGGCCACAGGGGCCTGAGCCAGCCTTTGCCTGGCTCCTTATCCAGGGCTGGAGTGACCCTGCCCTCACCCCAAGGCCTGGACCCTCTCTGGGCTTGGGACCTGGAAACACCTGGAGCCAGGCTGCTGCAGGCAGGCCAGCCTGAGATGGGTGTGAGTGGAGGAAAATAGGAAGAAGAAAGGATCGGGGGGGGGGGACAGGGCAGCTGAGAAAGAGCGGCCTGGGGCTGACTGCAGGGGCCCATCACAGGGCAGGGGGCTTGTAGCCCCATGCTGTTTATAGAGGAGGAAGACGGGCTCAGACAGATGCTGCTGCCTCCCAAGGTCATTGTGCTAAGTGGCAGAGCTGGGATTTCAAACCAGGCCCTTATATTTGGGACGTGGTTGGCTTCCTATGGAAAGAGAATCTGCCTCTTTGCTACTGAGCAGCCCCAGAATCTGGGTTGGGTTTGGGGGACCCCAGCATACCTTTTCCCTGGTCCCATCAAAGCCTCAGCCACTTTAGGGAGACCGAGCTGCCAAGTGCCCCCTTTTATAGATGAGAAAATGGAGGTCCAGAGCCGAGAAGGGCTTGGCCCAAGGCCAGGGCTAGGATTCCTGAACCCTCAGCACACTCCCCCTGCACACCTGCCCACCCCTCCTCTACCCACCCCAAGCCCAAGTTCACCTGCCCGGCTATCCTGCCCAGCTCTGCCTTTTTAGGAAAGGAAAAGAGCAGCCCCGGTGGCAGGCAGGCTAGTGGGCAGGCGGCCACGCTAATCCACCAGCTCCCGGCAGCTCTGGTTACCGTGGTTTGAGGCCCCGGCGGCCCCGGCTGGGAGTGCCGTCCCAGCCAATGGGTGCTGCTGGCTGAGCTACCCTGCCAGAGCCATACAAGGCCTTGCTGCGGCCCAGTCTCAAGCCAGCACAGGGCAGCCCTAGCACCAGCACCCGCCCCGCCTGGGAGCCTGCCGGCCCAGCACGTCCTCGGACTCTGCCTAATCCAGCCCGGGAGTGGGCAGGGCCGTGGTGCACGTGCACCAGGCCCAGGGCTCCCCAGGGTCAGGAGGGTGGAACCATGAGGGCAGAGGCCAGAACTGGGGCAGGGGCCTAGCTAGCTGTGGGGATCCCAGCCAGATAGAGCCCTGGCCGGTCCAGGTTGAGCCGTCTCTCGACAAGATGCCCTTCTGTTCCCGTCACCCCTTTGACCTGACTGGCCGCCTGCCCCGCCCTCTCTGGGAAGGGTCTCAGCAGAGTTAGTATTTGGTTCTTTCTGGGGTCTTCCCAGGGTCCAATCCCTAACTTAGCCAATCCACCTGAGTGTAAGCTATATGCGCCGTTCAGAGTTAGGGGTGTCTGTGAATGTGTGCATGTTGTGAGAGTCATAGACATATATGTGCCCTGATGGAATTTGTGGGGCTCCTGCTCACTGCTGAGGGCCTGGGCCTGGGAGGTGGGGAGCGAGCAGGGACAGGCAGCCCCTTCCCAGTGAGCTCATCCCACCTGTCAGCTCACAGTGCCTTCAAACTAATGCTCACTAGATCCCTGGGAGATAGGAAGGTTTGGCCCCATTTGACAAGCAAGGAAACTGAGTCACAGATTATTTACTCAAGGTCAGGGTGCCAGGATTCAAACCCAGAGCAGTCTGACTCTGGACCACCATGCATGCAGACTTCCTCCTCTAGGAATTTCAGATCGTAGAGGGACGGGGACTGCCACTTGGACCTAAGTACATATGCAGGAAGGAAAATGGCTGCCCGAGATGAGAGGACCTTTGCTCCTGTGTGGGATGGGCTTTCCCAGACCCCTGACTGCCATTGCCCAGGCCACGGCCATGGCTGCCCGCATGTTCAGAGGCCCGCATGAAGCTTCCCCGACTATCAGATTCATCATGGAAGCCACCGGGTTTGAGTATCATTATTGGTCCTATGTGGACCGAGCTGAGCTCGGATCCAAGATTGCGGTACTCTCCAGGGCCACCTGGAGGTTAGGGAAACATGCCAGCATGGGGGGTGGTGGGCCAGGCTGCCACTGGGACCTGCTGGCTCACCCAAGAAAGGAGGAGATAAATATAGACCCAGGATTACTCAGACATAGCCTGGGAAAACCGGCTCCACGCCTTGACTTCAGCCCTGGACCAGTCTCACCTATACCTGCCTGCCCACTCCGTGCCCGCTGCCAGGCACGCCCCGCCTCCTCCCAGGACTCCCCACCTGGGAACTCTGGGACAGCCCTTCCTACCTGCTCTCTGGGGGCGGGACAGAAACCAAGGCCCAAGAGGGAGCAGGGCACTTGCCTCAAGTCCTCCAGCAGGTCAGGAGCAGACAAAGCCAGGGCTGCACCTGGCCTTAGAGGTCACCTTCTCAGGCCCAGGCCCTCCATCCGTCCGGACTCAGTTTCCCCATCTGGGAGACGGGGGCCTGGCACACCTAGCCCTCCATTGCCTTGGGCCTGCTGCAGGTATCATGGAGCTGGAGACCTCCCAGCAGAAAGGGGATGAGGCTGGGACATCGTGCACGAGGAGACGCTGGCCCGAGAGGGATGTGTACAGCTCCGCTCTGGCACTCAGACTCTGGAACCAGATGGCATGGGCTCAAATCCCGGCTGTCCCTTTGTCAGCTGTGGGACTTCGGGCACGTTACTGGATATATTTGTGCCTCAGTTTCCTCGTCTCTAAGATAAGAATAACAATGGTAGTTCTTATTACATTTAATGATATAATATAAATATTATATGTAATATATATTGCGTACATACAATAACAAGAGCCCATAAGGGCGCCAGCCTCCAAGAGTGCCAGGGAGGTTTAGATGAGTTACTACATGCCAAGCATTGACACCCGGGCTTGGCACGGAGCAATGGCTCGTGCATGTTTATTGCGATCACCTAGCCCAGCAGATGGGGGCTGGGAGGCCGGGGCCTGGGAGGGTGGCTCTGAGGCTCTCTCGCGCCAAGGGAACGGCCTGGCTGGGCCCCACCACGTTCAGGTCCCTGCTGTGCTGTGGTCTCCGCAGCAGCCTCCCTGCACCCTCGCTCGCGAATGTCCACACGGATGTCTGTGCACCCCCCATGAGTACCTGCACACACACACGTCCATGAACAAACGGGCACCCAGGGCACAGCCGTGCACACAAATGTACACCCATGTATGGGCACAAAGAGGCGGGTGCCTGCAGGCGTGTCCCCATACACCCTCACCAGCACGCACACTCTCACACTCGGGGTGTCCCGGCCCTGAGGTGACCGTCTTCACAGCAGAGGAATGCAGACAGCGGGGGACACTCTGCCAGCGGACGTGAGGGAGAGGCCCTGGGGAAACCACACAGGCAGGCATCCAGGAAGGCATGCCAGGCTGAGGCGGGGCCCTCGGGTGCCAGAAATGTGCTGGGAGAGGGAGCATGTGCAGATACTTTCGCACTCTCGTCTCTCCCATCACCCAGTGTCCTCGGAGCCTCTGGGATTTCAAGGCCAAAGGGTCTCACAGACCATCGTCCTCCCCCGGAGGTAGCGAGCACTTTATGACTGCCCAGCCCTGCTGTGTGGCAGAGCCCTGTCTCTCTCTGGGCTGCAGCGGCTGGTCTGAGCTGTGAGGGGCCACACCAGCTGGTCTTCCTCATGGGGGAACCAAGAGAACCTAGGACCACAGAGATCTACAGGAGGAGGACTGCAGTCATTGACTCAACTCAAGGGACGGACACCATGTGGAAGTCTCTGGAACTCCTTGGGTAGGGCTCATGCTGACCCAACAGCCACTGTGTGCTAAGCCGCTTGCCTTTACCAGCTCCCCGGATGCTCACAAAACAGGTCCTACTCTCATTTACAGACATGGAGTCCGAGTCTGTGACCTTCCCGGGTCCCAGAGCTGACTGACTCCCGAGCCCAGCCTCCACCCAGGGTGCATGTGTGCCGCCTCTGCCACTGGGCACACTGCATACAGCAGGTGAAGCGGTCTGCAGGTGAGGCCCACGCACGGCAGGCAGCATGGAAAGCACGGTCCCAGAGGCAAGGATCCCTGGCCCCAGGTGGCACCTTGCCACATCTACCCTCTGCAGATCACAGCTGCGCTACCCATGGGTGGGACCATATGGGGGTGGGGAAGCGGGGTGGGGGAGGCTGAGAGCCACCTGGGGGCATCGGGCTCTTCTGCCAGCACCCAGCACGGTGGACCAGCTGAGGCTGCATGGGGGCCCTGTTGGTGTACCAAGAGAGAGCAGGCCCTGAGATGGGAACAAGGTCTCTGCATCATCAGCCCCAGGGTCGGGGAGGCCATCCCCTATCTCCCCCATAAAGAACATATAGCTTCAGAGGGACAGGACCCGATGAGTTCCAGAATAGACTGAGCAGGGGGAGGGGCTGGTGAGGACCCCAATGAGGATGTGCCTGATGGCAGAGTTCCTGAGACCAGACCTGATGCCCACAGACCCCTGTGAAAGGTCCCCAAGTCAACTGGGTCCCCCATATTCCAGCCCCATGGGACAAGGGGCATTATGCCGTGGTGTCTAGAACCCTGTGGAGGAAGGAAGGGGTGCCTGGGTGGCTCAGTGGGTTAAGCCTCTGCCTTCAGCTCAGGTCATAATCTCAGGGTCCTGGGATCGAGCCCCGCATCGGGCTCTCTGCTCAGCAGAGAGCCTGCTTCCCCCTCTCTCTCTGCCTGCCTCTCTGCCTACTTGTGACCTCTCTCTCTCTCTCTCTCTGTGTCAAATAAATAAATAAAATCTTAAAAAAAAAAAAAAAAAAGGAAGGGGGAAGGAGGGATTAAAAAATCAAAATCCCATCCAGAGAACCCGAGCTGGGTGGGTACCCCTGCGTGCCCCTGGCAGGCTCCCCCCACAGGCTGGGCTGCCTTGTTCCTGGGGAAGCTAAAATGGGAAGATGACAGTGGAGTCAAGGGAGGACCCAGAAGGCCAGTGACATGCCAAAGCCATCCAGGGTAGGAAGGATTGTAGCTCCAGCCGCCACGGCTCCTGGAGGAGACCCTGAAGTGGAGCCTCGGGGCTGGTCAGGTCAGCAGCGCTCAGCCGCCTGGGGTCCCAAGCCTGCCCGTCCAGCCCTTTTCAAAAAGGGGGGGTCAGTCTCACTGCCCCAGGCTACCACCTGCTCTGCCAGCACCAAGAGTGGTGGGGACAGGTGACTCCGCCTCTCTGGGTCCCAGTGTCCCTGAGCAGCAGCAATGCCCACCACTCAGGGTTGTTCTGACCCTTAGATGCTGTCCCATTCAGAAAGAGCCAGGCACAGCCTCCTACACAAAAGCTCTCACGGTGGCCATTTGCAGTTTCCAGACTTCTCAAGGCCCCTGTACTCCTAGGCTACAGCCACTACCCAGCACAGGACTCTGGGGCAGAGCAAGACAGCCAGTGCCCTCCACCCCCCCCACCCCCCCACCCACCCCCACCCCGCTTCTCAGCTTTCCAGACCCAGGCCCAGAGAGGGGGAGTGATTCCGGGAAACAAACAGGCAGGGCCTGCAGGACTCAAGGCCAGCTTTCTCTCCCACGGCAGCCTCGAAGAGGAGAAGAGACCACAGGCTCCCGGCAGTGTCTTCGGGGCAGCCCTGGGGTCTTGCTGTGGCTTCTCGAGCTCTCGGTGCCACCCTCCGGCCCTTCCAGGGCACAGGCCTTCCTCCTTCTGGGCAACCCTTCCCTCCCAGCTCCCCCAGTTGCTGTTTCCCTGTGCCCCACGCAGGGACCACACAGAGCCAGAGTCCCAGAGGCGGGAAGAAGGGGCGGCCTCCCCGGGGTGTCCTAGAGTCCCGCAGGGGGAGCCGCGGTTGGCGGAGGGGGGCGGGGGACACGTGGAGGCGCTGCACCGCGGTGATGTCAGACCCCGCCGCGCCCGGGTCCCAGCACGTTCGGCCGCCGAGCGGGGAACAAAGCGTCCTGCGCATTCCTGCGCGCTGACTCACCGCCCGCACGTAGCGCGCCGCCGCCACCGCCGCTTTGCCCAAAATTGGTCGCGAGCGAGGGCGGGTCGAGCGCGGCGCGGCGGCTGGGAGCGCGGGGCGGGGAGCAAGCGGTGCGCAGGCCGCCACCGCCCACCCCGCCTGCCCCGCCGAGGATTTCCCAAAACAGGCAAGAGAGGGAGCTGCGGCGGGGACGCCCGCGGGTCCCCGCGATGGCCCGGGAGGGTCAGGCAGGGGGCCACCGCGGGGTGGGAGGGTGAGCAAGCCTAGGGCGGCGGGCCAGGAGCACCACCTGTCTTGGAGCCTCGGTTTCCGCATCTGCCAAATGGGGATGCGCAGGGCACGGTCGTAAGCACTTGGTATGAGCCGCCTCAGCTAGTTCATACACCAACCCCACGAGAAACATGTATTATTATCACCGTTTTACAAAGAGGGAAGCGGAGGCCAGGGCACTGATTAGCTTGAGGTCCCGTACCAGTGAGTGGCAGAGCTAGGGTTCGAACCCAGGTTGTAAGCTTCCGGAATCTGCATGTACCCCCAGAGGCTGAAGTATGCCGCGAAGCATCTGGCGCCGCGCGAGGGGTGTGGTCTCTGGTCGCTGCCCCTCTTGGTGCTGTGGACAGGCCCCTCACTTCACTAAACCTCCATTCCCTCGCCTGTTAAGCGGGTGCCTGTGGAAGGGCGCCCTCCAGGGGCGGTCTGGGGAATGACAAGTGAGGATCCAAGTGGGGTTGGTGGAAGGAAGACAATATGGGTTTGATTGTACCGGTGGTCCTCCGCGGGGCCAGGTGGTGGGCTGGGCAAGCAGCAGCGGACAGAGAGGAGCCAAGCTAAGCCTGGGGACACCTGCCAGGCACGGACACACTGGGGTGGGCCTCCAAAGGGCAGCCAGGAGGCTAAAGAGCACTGAGCTGCCTGTGCCCCTTGGGAGAATATTTGAGACCGTAGGAGGGTCCTTGCCCTGGTCCTTCTTCCAGCCTGGCCGCTTTCCCCATTGCAGCCTGATTTCAGAGAAGGTGGAGCTCTATGCAACCCTGGGGTGTCTGGTCCAGAGGCCCACCCTGAGTTGACAGGAGTGAGATGGCCAGCAGGTGGCCTTGCTCTCCCTAGGCTGTGGTGTCACCCACCTGGGGTTCATTTGAGAGTCAGGGAAGGCCCTGGAAGGAAATCCCAAGGAACCCCAGCCAGCACAGCTGAGACTCGACTTTGAGCTCAGGGGAAGGTCCACTCCCAGCCGGACACACGAGGCCTCTGGGCTGGCCTCCAAGCTCCTCTCCCATCACTGAGTCTCTCCCACCGTTTGCTGCAGCTCCAAGGACAAGCCATGCCTTCTCAGGCCCACCAGCCGGCACCCATGCTGCTTCCTCTACTACCCGGAATGCTTTCTCCACCTTCACAGCTTTGCTCGAATGTCTCTTCTGCCAGGAAGCCTTCCTGACCCTGCAGATAGAGGCAGGCACTCACTCTTTGGTGTTCCTGGGGCTCCATGTCTCTCCCTCCCTTTCGACCAGCCCAGAGCGTGGCACAGAGCACAGTGGTCCTTGGGCCCCGAGCCTTGATCCCAGGTCCTCCACGCTCCTAGGACCCTATCGCAGGCAGGTACTGGGTCTCTTTCCCTGGATCTCAGGTGGGCCAGCTCGCCAAAGACCCAGCCCACATCTGATGCAGAACTGGCTCAGCATGCTCGCTGCGTGACATTAGAAGGCACAGCCCTGGGGCCTGGGGACCCCCGTCCTCTGGCCCTGGCTGTGGGACCTTGGGCCGCAGAGGTAGGCCCTGCCCTGCCTGCTTCCTAGGCCTGTTTGCAAGATTGTTTGAAGGAAAGCAGAGAGAATCCTTGGCACGTGGGCACAGCACCCCACACAGCTGTCATTATCACCGGGTCATTATGACAGACCTGCCTTGTGCCCGAGGCTTGGGTGCTGAGGCTGGGCGGCAGGCAGCTGATGAACTCAGCAGCAGCCCCAGCCCCTGGCTGACTCAGGCTGAGAAGGCCCCGGGAGAAGCAGCTGGTCAGCCTGAGCCAACCCAGCCCTGGCCCTCTGCTCCCCACCCCAGGATTTGCCCAAATCCGAGGCCATTCTGGTCCTCTTATCTGGGGAGATAAAGGTCCCCTCCCCCTAGAGGGTAGATCTATTCAGCTGGCTTCCATGTGACCTTGGCACCCCTCACCCTCTCTGGGCCAGCCCGGGGGAGTCCTGGCGGGGGGCAGGCAGTGGCTTCACAAAGCTCATGGGCGTGCCTTCCAGGCAGGCAGGGTTGGGGGGAGAAGGGCTCCCTCACGGCTTCTGGGCCCCTGAGGAAGAGGTCCTGCTCTCTTGCTCCTCAGTGTCCGGCCCAAGGTGGTGGTAGGAGTTTCCAACAACCCCATGACATCATCCTTCTGAGAGCCTGGGGTGGTTATTTTTACATGCCACTTAGGGAAACTGAGGTGCAGAGATCAGAAAGCCTTTACCCCAAGCCAGGCAGCCAACAACTGGGCCGGTGGTGTTGTGGGTCTGTCAGCCTAGTCAGAGCCCATATGCTATAGCCCTCCCTTTTCTGTGGGCTCCTGGCTGGTGCTGGCTGCCTCCTTCCCTCTCTACCCCCCAAGACACCAGCTGTGTGCCAGGGCTTGGACAAAAATCCACTTATGAGTCCTCACATGAATCCCTAGGACAGAAGAGGTCATCAGAGCTCAGAGGGCTGGAATTGCTTGGCCCAGGTCACACAGCAGAAGAGGCAGAGATTTGGTCCCCTTTATCCCTACTCTGGGCCCTATACCAACTACTTCCCCAGTCGGTCAGGGCTTTAGGGCTCTGCCAATACCAGGCCTCGGGGAGCCTGCAAGGGGACCCTGCGGCCTCACAGACACCCTGTGGCTATGGGTGGCCAAAGAGGGCGTGTGCCCATCATGCCAGGGTGGGCCCACCAGGCCTGCCTGGGCCCGAGGCTCCTTGCCAGGCTCACATGAAAGCGTGAGGTCATTGGCCATCCCAGCTCCCTGTCCCATCTCGCTGCTGTGACTCAGCCCTGCCATACCCAGACCTCCTCCTTCAGGGGACCCCAGCAATGGCATAGCCTGGCCTGGGCTGCCCCCACTCCCTGCCTGCCCGCTCAGGGCCTCCCGCCCTGAGTCACCGCTCACCTCACCACCCAGCACGTGGCTCACAGCAGAAACAGCCTACTCCTCTCACCCAAGCTCCCAGAGTTCCCACTGCTAAAGGCCCACCAGCCAGGCTGAGGGATGGGGAGGCTTTTCCTACTGCCCTTAGACTCGGGCCCCGAGGCTGACCCCCAGGACCCACTTCTGGGGATTCTCTGACCCTGACAGCAAAATCTGGAATTGAGGTAAAGAGCTCAGATCAAGGCCTCAGACTGACCTAGATTCAAATCTCAGCTCCTCTGCCATCAGAATGGGTGACCTTGGACTTGACACCTCAGTTTCCCCATCTGGGAAGTGGTTGAACAGTGCCTAGGGTTCATTTTTCAAGTGCCAGCTACTTAATAAGCCCAGGAGGGTTTCAGTGGCTGGCGGGGGGGCGGGGGGGAGATAGTACACGGTCCTTGATGCCACTCCAGGGAAGGACTCCCTGGACACTGAAGCTTCCAGACTGCCTTTTGCAGGCTGGGCACCATACTTCCCTAGGTGGGTCCAGAAGGCTCTGTGAAGAGGCCACAGGTGACCCCACACTCTGCAGCTTCTAAGGTAACCACAGAACACCTCATTTCCTGGAGGATGCTTAGACCAAAGGAGGGGCCTGCCTGCAGCCACCCAGCTGAAAGTTGAACCCGAGCCTGCCATTCCATGCCCCCTCTTCCCAGCCACCTCCCGGGACCCAGGACGCCCTCCCCTGCCAGTGCCAGAGACAGCATTCTGGGGAGGACCACAGAGCTCATCTGCCCACAGGAAGCTCTCAGGAACCCTGCTCGGAACCCAGTTTCCCAAACTCCTTTGGCAATGGAGTCCCACCTACTGCCAGTGTTTTCCTTGGAACGTACTACAGGAAACCCTGGGCTGGGCTGCATCAGCCCCTGAGACTTTTGTCTTTATCAGGTCCCATGATGCTCAGAAGGCCACTCCCCAAGCTGTGGACCCCCAAGTGGGGACCCAGCGAGCCTGGGCCAAGGCCAGTGGAGGAAGAGTGGACCCAAGAGAGAACATTCCCGACTTCCCCATTTCCAATTCAACAAGTCCTTACGGAGCATCTGGTTGGGACAAGCAAGAGGACAGAGGCTGGAGAGTTCACATAGGAGGAGAAGGGCAGAGAGAAAGAGGAACGTCACGGACACTGGGGTCCGACAGACCTGAACTTAAACCTGACCATTACAGGTCAAACTCTCCAAACTCTCGGAGTCTGAAGACTCGTCTGAAAATGGAGGCACTGACACAGCTCAGAGGGTTATGTTGTCAGAATTAAGTGAGAATGAGAACGTGACTCTGCTCTGTAATTAGGTGTTCAACAATGGCTACCACGGACAGAGCCCTTTCTCACTTAACCCTTCCCACGGCCACAATACTGTGATGTCGCCTATTTGTAGATGAGGAGACCGAGGAGGCTGGGGCTCAAAGAAAGAGGGAAGAGAACAGGTCACGAGAGGTGGGCCTCTGCTACAAACCTGGCTCAGCTTGGCACGGGAGGCAGAGCCCGTAGCTACAGCCTTCCCTTGGAGACCCCGAGTAAGGCCTAGCTAGAGACTTAGAGCCTAGCAAGGCTGTAAATGAGAACATGGGTATTCAGAGGATGGTTTGATCTCATATCTTAGATGGAATCGGTAGGACTTTCTGGAGGAGGTAACATTTTGGTGGGCTTTAAGGATGGCCAGAATAAATCAGGTAAGACTGGAAGGAGACTAGGAGGCCCGGGCTTGCATCGAGGCAAAGAGGCAAGAAAATCTGTGGTGTCTCCAGGGAATGACAAGCCCTGCGATGTGGTGAGCTAAAGTTTTGCACACCCAGGTCACCATTGGTGGGATGAAGAAGGAAGGATAGCTCAGCGTCAGACCCCTAGCAGGTCAGATGCCAGGGTGGGCATCGGGGCATGGCGAGTCGCTTCACCCTGATGCCGGGCTGGGTCCTGGCTACAGGCTTCCTGCTGAAGCCTAGTTTTCATGGGGAGCCTGCGTTTCCCAAATCTGCACATGCTTCTTGTCTGGTGTGGCATTATATGGCATGCCAAAGCCAATGGGGTGGATGGAGCAAGCTGGGGGTGGCGGCAGGTGCTCTGGGAGGGACTATGTGACCCAGAATAGTAGAGGGGCCTCGAAGGGGATCTGGCCTATGGCATGCACAACTTCTAGTAGATCTGGCCAGGCAAGAGGCCAAATCTGCCATTGGCTCTACCACAAACCCTCCCGGTAGCTGAGAGGTGGGATTTTTCTTCTTGGATCCATTTGACAGATGTGGCCTCTGACATTTAGGAAGATTAAACTGCAGTGTGGCCTGGGTCACATGGCCAGTGAGCATGAAAACCAGCCTCAGACTGTCCAGCCCCTGCCCCACACTACCTATATCCTGGCCCGGGCCTGAACACTCAGCCATAGGGAGTTGGGGGCGGAGTGGGGGGCAGGACAGGGGTTCAAGCCTGAGTCACAGGGCTTTGAAGCTGACAGCTGGATCTGCCAAGCCACAGAGGCTCCAGGGGTGGGCTGGCCCCTGACTCACCCCCACACCCCAAACCAGCCCCAGGCAGAGGCTTCAGCTCCTGACCGCCCTTTTGCCTGCGCCTCTCCTGGGTCATTCACGGCTCAGGATTCCCAGGTGCTGGGCAGGAAGGCCAAGGCCTTTAGGCAAGGAGGTACCCCAGGCACACCTCTGCTCAGGAATTTCAGCCGGGAATCACAGTGGGAACCTGAGCTTTGTCTGCCTGCTGGGCACCAAGCAAACCTTGATGATCTAGGCACTGGGCACTTATTTTTAGCTGACATTTAATTCTAGAACCCAAGTACTATACTTTCAGGGGCCGGACCTCCTGGTGGCTCACCCCTTCCCAGAGGGGAAATACATCCTCCTGGCGGGGCACTGGGTGTGCCTTGGAAAACCTGGCTTCTAGGCAACAGAGTGGGTGTGACTCTGAAAACCCGCCAGCCACAAGTCCTGGCCAGTGGTGGCGGTGGGATGGGGGAGAAGGCTGGGGCTCCAGCCCCTCCAAATGCAGGGGCCTGGGTCTCAGAGAGAAAAGAGTCCGGGCATTCTGGGTTTCCAGATCCAGGCCTGGCAGGATGACCTCTGGCAGGTTGTTCCTTTCCCTGGACCTCGGCTTCTTCATCTAGTTATAGGCCAAGGACCCTTCCATCTTTGAATACTTGTCTGATTTTTTTTCTTAAATATTATCTCAAGTCTTCATCATTAGAACATTTTAAAGATGGTACTGGGCAGGAAAAGGGTCTAGATCTCTCTCATCAGAAAAATGTTTATGCAAAAACAGGCTTTGTCTGGTAGGACGAAGCTATCTGTTCCATCTCACTGCAGTGCTAGGCATAAAGCAGCAGTGCCCAGGCCTGTGGTAAGCCCCGGGTAGGGATTTTGGAGCAGACTGTGCCTCAGTGAGCTCACTGGCTCAGTGAGGAGACACACCACTCCCCAGGAAATAACCAGATATTTCCAGGACAAGTGTAATGTGCTATTTAAAGTTTTTAAAGTTTGACCTTTCTAATTTCTCTAACCACATCTGTTACAAAAGAGGTGGATGAATGTTGTGTCAATGTATGGATAGAAAGATAAATGAAAGCTTAATGGATGGATGGATGGATGGATGGATGGAGGGATGGAGGGATGGATGGATGGATAGATGGGTGGATGGATGAGGGGATGGAGGGATGGATGGATGGATGGGTGGATGGATGAGGGGCATGGATAGATGAGGGGCATGGATGGATGGATGGATGGATGAGGGGCATGGATGGATGGATGGATGGATGAGGGGATGGATGGATGGGTGGATGAGAAGAACATTGGCTATACACGATATAGGTCATTGAGGGAAAGTTCCAACCTTGCTTCTAATCATTGTGTGACCCCAAATAAGTCACTTCTTATCTGTAAAATGAGAATCTTATCTGGAAAGACCTCATCTGTAAAGTGTGTATTATGAGCCGAGCCTGCCTCCCAGGTCTATTGTGGGTATCCTGTGTGATAAGAATGGACTGTCCGTATCTACCTAACAGCTGTGACAAGGTCTCAGAGAATGACCTTGTAGGCATGGGCTCTGTGGTGTGTTTTTACTATGGGGTGAGGGCCTCCATGGACACAGGTGGGAAGCTGCCTCCGCTTTGGGGGTCCCCACTCTCCCAGTCAGCCTAGAGCTCTCTGCCTTACAAGGGAGAACAAGCCCTGGAAGAAAGTAGCTGCAGGCGAGGCCCCCGTGGGCTGCAGAGCCAGGAAAGCACATTGAGGGCGCACTGAATTCAGGGCTAGGGCTTTGACCTTAAGCTGATCCACTTCCTAACCTTGGCTCTGCCACGTGCTAGCTGTCTGACATTGGGCTAGCTGTGAGCCTCCATTTCTTCATTTATAAAGTAGGATCCAATGACAGTACCTACCTCTTAGGTGTATGAAGTCCACCGATGGAGATAAGGTGTGTGAATTAGCCAGCAGAATGCTTGGAATATGGTAAACACTCCATAGGTGTGTGTTTACCCCACAGCCCTGAAAGGCTGTATGGGGAATTGGGCCCTTAGCACTTTGGAGAGAACTCGAAAATTCGGAGCGCAGAGATTTTCATCCTGGATGCCGAGTCCCTGAGTTGGTTTCCTTATTTTGGAAAGTCCAGCAGGAGCCACACGGCCTCTTGAAAAGGGTGCGTTGACTGAACAATATCTACTTTCGGCTGAAATGCCAGCAGTTCCATGGGCCTCGCTGACCCTGACCTGATCACCCCTAGATTAATAACAAACAGGGCCCATGAAGTATTCCTTTATAAGTACAGTTTATATGGGAGATATAAATCTCTCCAAACGGGCGGAGGCAGAGGGAGGGGGAGATCTGGCAAGGGTTGTCCTCCAGGGAAGCCGTGGACACCAGGGGAGCTGGTCTCACAGAGCCGAGACAGCTTTTGCGGAGACCCAGCGTGGGGACGGTGGTGTGGGTGGTGGCAGGCCCTGCTGGCTCAGGGTGAGCTCTGGCTGATGGCAGGAGGCCCAGACCACCCACCAGAAAGAGGCCCTGAGGCTGAGTGGCCCCAGGCCTGAATGGGGGCAGCCCTGACCAGCAGCCTTGGGGACAAATGATGATGGGAATGTCTGAACCTCCTCAGTCCCTAAATGCCCAAGCCAGGCAGGCTCTGGGGCCAAACCCTCCCCAAGCCCTCGTCCCCTGCAGACTCCAGACATTCCCACCCCACTCCCGGCCAGCCCCATCTTCCCAGCTACTCGCTCTGCTAACCCGCCTACACGGTTTGTGCTTACAACCAAGACGCTGTGTCCCTTCTGCTGGGGCTGCAAACAGAACTTCCTGAAACCTAGTGGGACCAGGGTGGCAGCACAACAGGGAAGCCACTGGTTTTCCAGAAGGGAGAGAGCAGAGGGTCCCAAGCGGTGAGCAAGAGCTTGCGGGGCTGTCTGGCGAGCTCTGAACTCTGGTCAGGTTAGTTCTGAGTGCCGTAGGCTTTCAGAGCTGAGAGCACCCCTCTTGGTCAATGGGAAAAAAGAAACACTTCAGGGAAGCCAGGGAAGGGGCAGGACTTGTCCAAGGCCACACGGAATGAATCGCAGAGCTGGGACAATGCTTGCTGGTTCTACAACCGAACCAGGCACCTGCTCTAGTCCCCATCACCAGACATTTCATCCTCCTTCCTGGGCGTCCTCAATCCCACCCCGTGGCTTCGGCTGCTGGACAGCCCAAGAGACTTACTCTCAGTGCAGAGGGGAGAGAGCGAGCTTTGGGGGTCAAGGGTAGATGACCTAGCCCTGTCCCAGGTGTCCCAGATGTCCCTAGCCCCAGATGACCTAGCCCTGTTTCCTCCAGGGCTTGTTCTCCCTTGTTCCCTCTCCTTGTTCTTCCCTGGCCTTCCTGCCAGTGGGTCCTTCCTGGCAGCCCTTCCCAAACAGACCCTGGGGCTGTCCTTGGACCCCTGACAGCTTCGCGGGTGCACTGGAAAGAGTGGGGTTGGATCAGTAGCCAAGGGAATATGTCTGGGCCCCATCACTATCTTGAGCAAGTTGCTTCTCCTCTTGGGCCTCCGTTATCCCATCCAGCAAGTGGGAGTGGAGACTGGAGAGAATTTCTAGAGGGCAGTTTCTGGCACCGTGTGTTACCCAGAAATATGCCTCCACTTCTCTCTTCTGCCTACCTGCCCTTCTCACAAATCTCTCCTCGGATTGGGCCGGGGCCAAGCCTAAGTGGGGCAAATTATTTTGTGTGCAGAATGATGCCTTCCAGATCCCGCCAGGGGACCCTTGGCTGAATCCCCGTCCCTTGACCTGCAGCCTTTAGCAGCCCAGGCAGGAAATGGGGATGAGACAGAGCAGCGGGCAGACGGCCGGGGCTGTCGGTGGGAGCCCGAGCTGTGGGGCTGGGGGCCATGCAGCCAGGCCAGCCAGGAGGGGCACGGGGTGACCGTCAGGGCCAGGCTGGAGAGCTCTGGGGCTGGGGCTGACTATTTTTAACTCAGCTTAATTTTCCCTACCTGGAAACCAGCTCTTGCCGGTGGGGTGGCGCTGTTCCGGGAAGGCTTTCACCCCCTCGGACCTGGGCTCGCTCAGGTTCCGGGGGCCAGGCCTCTCCATTTCATGGGAGCCCTCTTTGCTGTGCTCGGGGAAGGAGGGGAACTGGAGCCGGGCACAGCTCTCCTCACGGACCCTGCCAGGCCCGGGCAGCGGCCCCTGCCCTGTCGTCATCCTCTTTTCACACCACAGAGGGATCCTGTCTCCTGGTCTGTTTAATTCTCCTATTATGTTTCCCAGACTCGGAGCCTCTGGTTCCCTATTGTCCTGAGCAGTGCTGTGCATTTGTGTAAAGATTAGACGCAGTAGAACCCTCGGTCTCCTTCCAAATGGTCTTTCTCTTTTACTTTCTCAAATCCGAGTTCTTTCTCTCACCCTAGGCTCTGCTTCCTTGTCCACCCTCTCTCCTTGCCTGTCTTTATCTGCCTCCCTGTTTGTTTTCCTCCCCACCGGGACCCCCTCCTGCTCTCCGCTGACCTGCTTGTTCTTCTTTCTTCTCTTCATGGTTCAGTGGTTTGAATTCTCTATCCGCCCCCTCCCCCACCCTGACCCTGCTTAATTCCGTATTTATATTCTCCAGGAGACTAATAGAAATGACTAGGAGTATTGCTCACCTCATTCCAGAAATAACTCTCCTAAATTCTTAGAGAGACACCTTGGCGGGGGAGGGCAGCGAGCACTGCATGGGGAGTCTCTGGTTTTTGCTGAAGGGACTGAGATCCCAGTGCCAGTGCCAGTTTTGCAGATCCACCAGCTGCATGACCTTGGCCAAGCCAGGCCCCTCTCTGGGTCTCCTGGGCCCTAGTGGAGCTGATCCCCAGATCCTAACAGCTGCCTCCCGGGGCCAGGACGGAGAGGAGCTGAAAAATGCCCTGAGCACACAGTAGGTACTCAGAAAGGTTGGTTCCTGCATCCCCTGCAGCCTGAGCCAGACTGGGGGAAGGAAGATCACGCTGATGATTCTCTCTCTCCGTACCCCTTTGTGGCTCACACAAGGTATGTTCTAGTCACACCCTAGGAGGGAGCAAGCTTGCCGGTTTCTCTGTGGTCATCCGTTGTCCCCTTCCTAAGCGTCTGATGGCAGAATCGCTTCCAAACACGGGAACTGCGGATTGAGCAGCCTTGGTTCCCAGGGACCTGGTTTCCACAGTTCGAAGCCAGGCGTGTTTTTCTGCCTTCCCTCCTCCCTCAGAGAGCACTCTCTCAGGGCTCCTACTGTGTGCACGGCCAGCTCCGGGCCTTGCCTTCTCCAGAGCTCTGGACCTCGAGATTGCTGGGGGAGATAAGCCTGGAGTCATGAGTCAGGCTGGCAGGAGAGCAAGGCTCTGGGAGTTCCGAGAAATGAGAGGGCTTTTCCTGTTATACTTGGAGACAGGGTCCCTGAAAGATGTCGCAGCACCTGGACTCTGAGCCAGGCCTGGGCAGGAACAGAGGGCGAGTGCTGGTCCCACAAGCTGCTTAGCTCAGCACCAGGGCATCCACACTCTGTCACCAGCCAGGCCCACTTTCTAGGCTAGCGGAGAGGCAGGAGCGGAATGCTAGCCCCCGGGGTGTGCCCTCCCACTCCCCCCCTTGCCTTTTTGGAAGAGAGTAGCCACGGAGGTGAGCCAACCCCCTGTCATGTCCAAGGCGGGAGGTCTTTCAATGGGTGCTTTGTGTGTATGCCCATAGGGGCAATAGGGTCTGGAAGGGACCAGAACGCCTGTCCCCAGGTCCTGGGAGGAGGGATGGAGATGGAAGGGAGGGGGCACTTCCTGGGTGAGGTAGGCATGAGGCAGCTCCCGGCGGGGCAGAGGTCAGGGGTGAGCTGCGTCCTTCACTGAGGGAAGCCAGCCCAGAGAGGGCTCTGATTTGCCCAAGGCCACACAGCCTTGAACACCCCCTTTCCCCTCCCACACAACAGAAGGGGCGTCCTCAGCCTGGGTGGCAGTGGGCAGGCAGGATGGCAGGGTCTCCCCCAAGGAGAAGCAGGGTTTTGCTCATGGATCTCCCCCTTCCCACTCCTGACTCAGCAAGAGCCCTGGAACAGCCACACCGAGAGTGCAGAAGGGGGACAGGCACATTGGGGGTGACTTGAGGCAGCCCAGCAGAACAGGGAGGGGTCCCTAGGGACTGCAGGAGAGCTGCCGTACTCCAGGAGGTGCTCCAGGCACAGAAGGAGGAGAGCGGGGCCTTCCCTCCCGCCTCCCCTCACCCTGCCTTCCTCCCCCACCCCACACCAGGGAGGCCAGCCAAGGCGTGCACCCCCGGGTGGAGGCGGTGTCATCGCTCTCCTGTACAGTGGGGCAGGGCTGGATGGGCAGGGGCGGGGCCGTGCCTGGTGTTATAAGAAGCCGCCAGGGCACTGAGGCAATGAGCTATCAGCTCAGCTTGGCAGCAGGACGCTGGCGACAGGCACCCTCCCTCCTCTCGCCCAGCCCGTGCGCTCCACCACTGCAATGGTCGCCATGCCCACTGCCTGGTGCTCCGTCGCTCTGGCCCTGCTCCTGGCTCTGCAGGAAGGTGAGCCGCCCCAGCCTCACCTGCCACAGCAGCCGCCCCACCCCCTCCGGGGCTGCTTGCAGGTGTCTCCCTCCCCAGTTCCCAGTACTTGCCGGTCCTCTGGGGGCCCTCAGGGGTGGGAGTCCTGCAGCCGGGCAACTCCGGGGAGCTCGGCAAGGACAGAGCTGCTGCAAGGCAACGGACAGCACTGGCCCTTCTCACCTGGCATTGCTGGGGCTTCCCCCAGGCTGGCCTGGAGCTCCTGAGCAATGAGAAAGCCAACTTCCTCGATTATGCAAGAGGAGGAGCCCGGCAGGTCCCCTATCCCAGCTGTGCCAGGCGCCCTGACCCACCTCTCTGCCCCTCTCTCTCTCTCTCTCTCTCCTTGGACACAAAGGCAAGGGCCAGGTGGCCGCTGCTTTGGATCACCCCGTGCCCTCGCCCCGGGCCCGAGGCTCCCACCTGCGGCCTCGACGTTGCTCCTGCAGCTCCTGGCTGGACAAAGAATGCGTCTACTTTTGCCACCTGGACATCATCTGGGTGAACACCCCCGGGTAAGCGCGGGGATCCAGGCGGGGCTGCCGGCAGCAGGGCAGGGGGTGGGGAATGTCCCGCAGAGTCCAGCTCTCCCTGGGCCTCCAGACAGGGTCACTGCGCTACTAGGGAGAGCTACTGGTTATTTTTCCAACTCCCACGTCGGGGCTGCCCCGTCACACAGGGCTACCTCGGGAGAGTTCTTGCAACAGCCTGGTATTGGCCCCGTTTTCCAGATCAGGGCACTGAGGCTCAGAGAGGTTGGGTGCCTGCCCTAAGATTGCACAGGAAGGAGGAAGCAGTAGGTGGAGGCTCCCTCCTAGGCTGTAGCTGCCGAAGCTCACGCCCGCTCTGCCATGTGGCCTCGGCATGATCTTCCAAGAATAAGATGCTGAATGACAGCACCCATGCCTTGACGGTGCCAGGCTCTGTGCCAAGCACGGCTCGTCTGTTATCAGCCCGCGAACCCCTCGTCCTCCCCACGATGCAGGCTCTGCTGCCGTCTGCAGTGACAAGATGAGAAGCCTGGGCTGTGTCACCTGGTAGCGCTGGGGTGGGAGCCCAGGGCCGTCTGCTCTGTCTGCACCCGCACAGCCTCCGGGCCACTGCATACTTCGAGTTGAAGTTTCTCTGGGTGTTTGTGTTGTTTTTTTTTCCTTCCCCAAATTGCAAAAGGCAAGAGAAGCTCCGCACGTAAGCGTGTGGAGATAATCCGCATCCAAACACTCGCTCAGGGCGGGAACGCTGCCAGTACCTGCGTGCTGGGTCTACCTGGGAGTCATTACAACTTCAACCACATTGTCTAAAATTAGCTCTGGCACCCGAAGGTGCTGGTCCAACCGGCCACAGGGCCCCTGCCCTGCCCACAGCCTGCCTTGGCCAGACTTTGAATCTGAAATCAATCCCACCTGATCACACACACACACACACACACACACGCACTTGCACACACTGTTTCTTTTCTTTTCTTTTTTTTTAAGATTTATTTATTTATTTGACAGAGAGAGAAAGAGATCACAAGTAGGCAGAGAGGCAGGCAGAGAGAGAGAGGAGGAAGCAGGCTCCCTGCCGAGCAGACAGCTGGATGCCGGGCTCGATCCCAGGACCCCGAGATCATGACCTGAGTCGAAGGCAGAGGCTTTAACCCACTGAGCCACTCAGGCTCCCCCACACACTGTTTCTAAGTCAGAGCTCTAAGCCACATTTATTGCCCTCCGGGCAAGGGATGACCAGGTGAGGGCAGCTTAGCTGAGAGCCTGTATGTTTAGTTTACTTCTGTGAGATGGCATTTCCTCCCCTCCTCCACGGGGACCAGCCTGACCCTCTCCATCAGCTCAAGTTCCTGTCTGGGAGGGGCTGGGAGGACTCTCCACTTCCCGACTTAGGGAGGGAGCACCGTTCTGGCCCCTCCTCTCCATGCTGGGAGGCTTACTGAGTGGGGCCCCGGGTGTGGGAGCAAGCAGAGGCCCAGAAAGGGGGAGGGACCTTGTCCCGGACCACCTGGCAGCCAGGGAGGGGCCTGCGCTGGGTCTTCTTGAGGTCAGGGGCTGGTAACGTTTTTTACTTCCATCCCGGGGGCATGGGTGGCCATCCCTGGGTGCGCTGCGGACACTCTCTGCTTGCCAATGGTCGGAGTTTATCTAATCCTCTCCCTCTCTCCCCCTCCCCTCTGCTCTCTCCACCCTACCTTGCTGGCTGCCTGCCCACAGACAGACAGCTCCTTACGGCCTGGGAAACCCGCCAAGACGCCGGCGCCGCTCCCTGCCGAAGCGCTGTGAGTGCTCCAGCGGCGGGGACCCCGCCTGTGCCACCTTCTGCCATCCAAGGCCCTGGTAAGCTGGCACCCCGCCTGCAGGGGCCGGGGGAGCAGGGCGTCTGGAAGACCAGCAGAGAAGCAGAGTGGCTACTGGTGGGGAGCAGGGTCCTGGGAGCCCATAGGCTGCCTCCCTTTCTGTGGGGAGCCAGTCACCCCAAGTCCCTCCCACTGCCCAGCACTGGGGTCTTCTGAGAGCACCCTACCCTCACTCCTGGGCAGAAGTGACGCTCCCCAAGTAACAACAGAAGCTGCTCGGGCGCAGAGGGGATAGGACTTGTCCTGTCAAAGGAGAGCAGGGCCTGCAGCCTCCGTCTGTCTGCCCAGGGGCGCTGGGCTTTGGCTTCTGAGCTGCAGCGTGGAGTGCTCTGGAGCTTTCTTGGTGGAGAAGTAGCAACTAGACTTGGGAGACCGTGGCACTACCCCAGGGTTGTCACAGAGTTGCTGGGGGTTGGAGGGCGGTGGGTGGGGCACTCTGCCAAGTCTCTTAACTCTCTGGGCCTCAGTTTTCCCATGTGTAAAAGGAGTGGGAGACTGTGTTCCTTTGCTTGTGAACCTGGAGTATTTGGGGAAAGCAGAGACTGGCTTCCCAGTCCCAAACCTGCCGTTCCTATGATGATTTATGAGAAACTCCTCCTCTGAGACTTAGGCTGTGGCCCCACCCCTGCCTCAGTTTCCCCTCACAAAGAACTGTGCTCAGCTGCAGGTGGCTGGATTCTGGGAAGGCCAGGCCCCCAGCTGCCTCTTTCTGAGGCTAAGAACACATTCCCGGCAGCTCAGTTTTCCTCGGCCCCCACCCCGCCTGGGAAAGGAAGGATGCCAGGTGCACAGGGGTGGAAACGGATCTGTTTGGGGTGAGGGTGGGGGGGCACTGGGCCCACAGCCAGGTGTTCTCAGGGCCCTGGACAGCCCCTCACTTGGGTCCTAATGCTGTTCATTCAGGGCCGAAGCTGTGGTAGTCCCAGGCAGCAGGTTCCCTGCCGACGTGTTCCAGGCCGGCCAGAGATGGACATCCGCAGGAGAGCTCCTCCAGCAGCTGAGGTAAGCCGTGCCTGCACGGGCAGAGCACCTCCTGTATGCCTTGCACGTTGCCTTCGTTCTCCAAGAAGGTGGGACTGGGTCCTTACTGGGCAGCCAAGGAAACTGAGGCTCAGAGAAGTGAAGGCACTTGCCCAGCATCCCAACGGTCCATGACAGGAATCTGGCCGGCTCCAGAGCCAGGGGTCTTAGCTGCTCTGCTCTCTGTCCCCACCAGGCCTGGAAGTTGACTTTCTTAGGGGGGTGGAGGGACTGTGATGGTGGAAAGAAGGCGTCAGGTGTTCATTCAGGTGGTGAGTGTCTCCTATGCGCTGGGTCTAGAATGCCTGGTGATCTAGCCTGTCCTCTCCTCTCCCTCTCCTCCCAAACCAGATCCCCTTCCTGGCAGCCTCGGCATGGCTCAGCTCGAGGCCTAGCCCACGGGATGTGTGCACAAAGGTCTGTCTGACCACATTGACTTGAGAATAGAGCCCCCACATCTGGCCATGTAGCTGAGGGGCTGAGGGGGCTGTTCTGAGCCAGGACTGGCCTATTCGAACCCCTGCTGTGCCACAAACAAGCCTTTGTGGCCTTGGGCTTATTGCTTCACTTCCCTGTGCTTCAGGTCCCCATTCTGAGCCTGGGACATCAGGGCAAGCCATCCGTAGGGGTCGTTGTGAGGGCGGATCCATTAACGTAGGCGGAAGGCACCCAGTGGGACCTCTGGAGACGTTAACCATTCAGACCTCTGTTCTTGAGGCTCCTCGGAGCTGGCCAGCACTGGGGCCCAGCGTGGCCCCCTGGGGGCTTCCAACTTTGTGGGGAGGCTGAAACCTAGAAGACAGCCCGGGATGGGGAAGGGAAAGGGAAGACCCAGCATAGACTTGGGAACTGCCCGAGGACGAGCAGAATCAAGAATCAGATTTTGCACGCCCACGGCCTCTCGTAGTGGGTGAAGAGCTTGCTTTGCCAACCCATTCTCATCTTCACACCGGCTAGGCCTGGGTTTATTTTACAGGCTAAGAAAGGGACTCGCGGAGGTTGCCACGCTTGCCTCAGTTCCCATAGCTGGAAACTGCAGCCAGACTCCCAGCTCCAGGCTAGAACCCTTGGAGTCAGGACAAGACCACTTGGATGATGCTGGAGCCCCTGCCAGGGGCTCATCCCAGTTCAAAGTGCAGCTAAGACCCATATTTGCCTGGGTTGAGCCACCTTGAGTGGGAACCTTGAAGAATGGGAATTTTAGTCCGTGGAATTTGGGTGAGGGGAGGTAAAGAGCCTAGAAGGAATGGCAGGAGCACTGATATGGAAGCGGGAAGGCAAGTCACAGGAGGTATGCTGTTCTTGGCCCTCCGGTCATTCGGGCAGCCTTTGACATTGAACATCAGCTTCATCAAAGGCAGAGAGATTCTAGCATCTGGCCTGTCCCTGATGTGCAGATTTTGTCTTCAGGGTGAGCTGTGGCTGCCCCCAACCCCAGGGCAGCTGTGATTAAGGGGGTCAGGTCCTGTCGCTGCTGCCTGTCCTGGGGAACACTTGGGCACCCCATACCTCCCAAGATGCTAAATTGACCCTTCTCAATTCCAGAGACATTTCTGCCACCAAGATCCGCTTTGCCAGGCGACACCAGGAGTCAGAGAGGGAGCCGAGCCCCACGTACCCCAGGCGGAGGAAAACATAGCACTGATTGCCAGATTGCCAAGGAACGCTGGGAAGGAGCCTGTGTGGGGCTTCGAGGAGAGGAGCAGCCCAGGGCCAGGGACACAACCTGCTGAGGCGGCACGAGCTCTGGCCTCCTTGCACGGGTGAAGGAGCTTCTCCCAAGGCAGCTCATGTCCTCACCCTGCCCAGGAAAGCCTTCAGCCCCCAGGCTGCAGGGCGGCCTCCCCCACTGGTCCTGGCTCCACCGCCCCGCTAGAAGGAACTACATAAGGAGCGTGCTAACCCAGAGGCCACGTCCTGAGAGGTTTCCTGTCTATTGGCTACAAACTGGGATCGGCGAGCAGTGGTGGACCCTCAGACGGAAGCCAGCGCTGGAGGCTGGACAGGGCTGGTGTCCTAGGCAGGCCCCGTCCGTCCCCTCCAGTTCTCCCTCCCCAGAGTCCTCCCACCCTCACGTCCCCAGGATGCTCCTTGTGAGAGCGGCCTGCTTGGCTTCCTCTGTCTGTATATAACTTATTTCCTCTAAGAACGTGGAGGATTCTGTTATTTATTTTAATGTATTTTTTTAGACTCTATTATTTACCTGCGAACTTGTGTTTTTAATAAACGAAGAAGTGCTACTCTGACATTTTGTCTTGGGAGGCCCCTCTCAGGAAGGGGCAGCTCTGAAGTTAAGGGGACACAGGAAGGAGAGAGAAAGGGTCTGGGGCAGTAGCCAGAGCCCAGGGTTCTATTTCCCGGGCCCTTGCCAGTCTCCTGTAGCTGCTGACCCAGCCTCTCTAGGCCTTCGCCTATCACGTGCCTGAGCAGCCATTTGTAGCTTTGAAATCCAGGATTCTGGGACCTGTGTTCCCATCGGGCCAGTCACCTACGGCCAGGCCTTTCCCAGGAGCATGTTTGGAAGGAATCAAGACCCACTTCTGCTCCAGCAGCCCTCACCAGGAGCTGTCGTGAGGCCCAGAGTCTATCTGTGTGGCAAGGGCTGTAGCCAGATGGATCTCAAGACTGTGTGCAGCCCGAGGGGCCAGTGATGGACGCTACGATGGTGCTACGGCCTGGCCCTCACTCGTCCCTTGCCTCGGCCCTCGCCAGTGAACAAGAAGTGAGCTTCGACTGAGGAAGCCCAGAGTTCCAGGCCTGGGTCGACCAGTCCTACCAAGGCCGCAGAAGCAGCCCATCCGAGTTCCAGGGTTGACCAGCAGTCAGGATCACCCCTGCTGACAGCTGCCTGGACCCACAACCGCCACGTCCGCCAAATCCTCCTGTGACAAGCTGTTCCCTTTTCTCCCGGCTGGCCTGGGCGGGGAGTGGCAGGTGGCCCCAACGGCTATTGCGAGATAATTATTTACACACTGTTCAGATCCTGCCTTGTCCATGAAGCCAGCCCTGACCCCCTCCTGGAAGGATGACATGCCACATGTATTGAAATCCTACTGTGTAGTTGCACCTGACTGATATTAAACTCCATCTCGGTAACCTGTGACAGAGGAATTTTTATTACCTCTGTTTTAGTGATGAGGAAATTGATGTACAGAGAAGGCAATTTACTTGCCCAAGGTCACACCGTAAGTGGTGACATCAGGATGAACCCAGAGTCTAGGGTACATATGGATGGATGGATGGATGGATGGATGGATTTAAAAATATTTTTGGTTGAATTCACGGATCACCACTGCAGCATGACCTAGGATAAATCTCTTTCTGGGCCTCATTTTTTTTTTAATCTACAAAATGGGAAACAATAGTCTCTAGCTTATAGGACAGGTATGAACATGAAACAGACTGCTGGGTTCAGCCCTCGGCCTGATAAGAGGCAGAGGCTGCTTGCTGGGCCGTCAAAAGTGATTCTGTAATGAGCAAAACAGCCCTTTCGCTGACGGACCTGAGGTGGGTGGCTTGGGGAAAGAGGAGTGGTCAGAATAAGACTCCTGGACGAAGGGGCTGCTCCCACAGCCTCCAAAGATGAGTAAGACTCAAATAGGAAGAGATTAGAGAGAGAATTCCAGACAGAGGGAACAGGGAGGGTGAAGGTATGGTAGCAGGATGGACAGAGGCGGTTCCCATGGAGAACCCTGTGTGGCTGGAACATGGTAAGGGAAGAGCAACAGGAGATGATGCCAGAGAGACCTTGAGGCCATAGCAAGGAGTCTGGACCCTCTCTTGTGGGCCACAAAAGGGCTCTGAGGCGCAGGGGACCTGATCAGAGCTGGGCTTTGGAACTATACCTCCAGAGGGCTGCACAGGGCAAGAGTGGACAGGGAAGCAAGTTCGTCCCCGGCCCTCAGCGGTCCGCAATGCATCCTGGGTGGTGAGGGTTGGAGTCAGGGCACGCCTCTCAAATCTCAACAGAGTCTCATGCCAGGGGAATCTCACTCCGTGGCAGCCCAGCATTCCATGCCAAATGGCCTGCCCCTGGAAAATGCCAAATGAAGAGCCAGTGGCCAAGCTGGGCAGCTGAGTAGGGCAACCCCAGGATAGCAGGTGTGAGGGAGGCCTGGGAGAGGGAGGCTGAGATCGGTTGAGGGTGTGTCAGAAGCCCAGGGAAGGAGGCATCTACTGCTCTTGGCACAGATCCCTGTAGCCCTGGCCAGAGTTCAGAGATCAGAGACCCAAATGATTAAGTCACAGAGATGATTAAAGGGAGGGGAGGAGACCCAGGAGGCAGGTATAGGAAGGTGACGGAACAGTCTCTTGGATCCTTATTCCCGGGGGGAATGGGGGCCTCCAGCTCGGGCTCTGCACTTTAGGGGGGTCCTATCCTGGCCTTCTTCGGTCACCTCTGTCTCCACAGGACAAAAGGGGTCATGTGTGCCTCACGTCTGTACCTGCTACGACACCACACTGCAGCTAGCGGGGGGCCCAGAAACAGGGTGGAAGGCAGGACGGTGTGCGGAAGGAACGGGGGGAAACGTGGGGTGGGGGGGCAGCTGCCAAGTCAGAACGAACCCGGGGAAGCGAGACATCAGCCCTTCAGGAAGCTTATCCAGAGTTCGGAGGACAAAACCTCTCCTTTTCCTGCCTCTTTCTGCCTTTGCCATAAAACTTATCTGGTTTTGTCAAGGCTTTGTGAGTCAAAGTGATGTTCCTTCGGGCTGGTACACCAGGCAGGGATAGGCCAGAAGGGGGCACAGAATGACCCGGATTGACTCGGGTTCACGCACAGATGGAAGCCGAGGCAGAGGGGAGCGTGGTCCTGAGTCCGGGACTTGGCCACCCGACGCAGCGCCGGGCCGCAGGTGAGGCCTTTCAGTCCTGGGGTGGCCCTCCCCACACGGTTCAGAGAAGTCATTGCTCATGAATAATCACTCTCTGGAGACTCCTGTGAGCTGGACAGACACAGCTCCTGGCCTCACGGGGCAAGAGCAGAGACCCTCAAAACAAAATAAAAAACCAAACACCCAAACCAAAAACCACGGTTAACCATTAAGATAAAAACAATAGCTAGCGGTTACGGAGCACCCACGAAGCGCTTTATGCACACGAATTTCTTGGTCCTTTGCAGCAATTTACACTGCAGGTTCTGTCGTTTTAGTATGTGGCTGAGCCAGGATTTAAAGCTCAAGCTCCAAATGTCTATGCCTTACCACGTCTCCGAGAGGACATCCACCTGGTGATGGGAGTCCCTGGGGTGGGAGAACCCAGGGAGGCTTCCCAAAGGAGGTGACACTGAGGCCGAGCACAAGGGAGCCAATTCAGTGAAGGAAGAGAGTAGACAGGAGTGTCCTGGGCAGGTGGGGCAGCAGAGGCCAAGCCTGGTTGCGGAAGAGAGCCATTCTCAGCCCCTTTCAGGGAACAAAAGAAGAAGGGGGCCCTGGGGAAGGCTGGAGAGGGGGATATAGGAATGGGCTGCACCCTCCTGAGCCCCAGATGGCCCGAGCCCCCAGCGTGGGAGAAAGGGCTCCAAGTAGGGAGAGCTACAGCAGCCATCTCTCCCCATCACAGCCTCAGACAATGTCTCCCAGGAGAATACCACCTCGCTGGAAATGCTCTCCACTTGTGCTTCATGCCTTTGGATCAAAGCACACTTGCTCCGCTCAAGGGTCTCACGGGTCGGCAGGGAAGAGAGACGAGGCAAAATGATGGGGCAGGAGGAGGGATACGTTACGGACTGCCCTTCCAGCTGGTTAGGTAGTGGGGAGGGTTTGGAGAATGGGCAGGGTTTGCACACTCTGGAACGAGGAAAGGGCATCGCTGCTAGGGGAAGGGAGGGAGGCGTGTCTGGCCAGAGCTTGGAAGGGTCCAGAGCAAGGCAGCCGGCCTGATGAGCAGGGGCCAGGCTGGGAATGGCGTCCAACGCCAGGAGTTTGAGCTTGAGTGATGGGGACCAGTGATGGTGGCTAAGCAGGGGACAGCCAGGGCAGGAGCCAGCCTTGGGCGGCTGGCTTGTCATCGTCGCCTGCCCAGCCACTGCTTCCAGCTCATCAGAGCCCTTCCAGCCCCTTTCAGGGGAGAGCAGAGTGTGGGCCTCGCCTAGGCCTGCCAGGGACCTGAGCCAAGAGCCCTCAGCAGCTCGGAAGGGGGCCGTGTGCAGGCCCGCCCCAGGAGCCCTGGAAGAGGAATGTGGCCTAATTAATTCTCCAAAGCTCAGAGGGCCTCGCCTTGTGGGAGCAGCTGCCAGGACAGGCCTGCCAGGCCGCCACTAGCCCCGCCTGTCGATCACTCAGTGCTGGAGAGAGTGAGGGGGACAGCAGGTAGGGAACCGGGAGACGGGGGTCCAGGGGGCCAACCCCTGGCCTCCAGGCACATACGTGTCCTCCGACCCCTTCACAGCTAAAAATACGATGATAGTAGTAGCCAATAGGCCTCAAGGGCTCATGGGGCGACAACCCCTGTATGAAGCAGGGGGTAGGCGCCCTCATCTAAGCCCTACGAGGACCGGTGAGGTAGGGGCTGTCTTCCCCACCTGACTGATGAGCTTCCCGAGGCTCAGAGGGGTACACTCTCCTGCCCGGGATCACGCATTCAGAAAGCACAAGCAGGGGTCCTGGGATTTGAACTAGGGCAGTCTATGTCTCAAGAGCGAGTTATCATAACCACTATGTGCTGGGCCGGCTCAGCAGGGGAAATCGAGGCCCCAGGGATCTAGGATTCCGTTCCCAAGGACATGACCAAAAAGGGGCCCCGGGCTAGTAAAAGGGATGAGGACCTGCAGAAGGAAAGGCCACGCTCCAGGCTGCTGCTTCAGTTGCCTCCTCCCACTTTTCCCTTGGGCTTTTCCCTCCCCCGACTATGAGTAAGCCCCGGGGGGGAGGGAGGATGCCGGGGACCCCGGGGTCACTACTCCAGGCAGGTGAGGCGGAACGAAGGGATCTTGTCTCCCTAGAGTCTCTAGCCATGGGGTGCCATGTTCCAGAAGCCCTGTGACAGCACCGGCGGCTGGACCTTATGCCCCGAGACTCCTCCCAGGGACCTATTCCCCACACAGTGGGGACACAGAGATCAAGGGCGGCTCAGGGGGTCAGGGAGGGGCTGGACCAGGACCTTATGGCTAGAGAGCACAGAGCCAGGACGGGCACCCCTACCGGCCTGAAGCAGACAAGAAGGAGGGCCGTGTGGCCCCACCACGTCCCACCTCTGGGCTCTGCGTCCTCATCTGCTGTGCAGGGGTGAGAGGGCGGGTCCATAGGCTTGTCCGGGGTTCCTCAGTAACAGCCCATGCTAACAGCGCTCCGTGTGTCAGGCACCATCCCAAGTGCTTCACTTAATTTTAAAATTGTATTCATAACTATATAATATATCATCCTAAGGCTGTCCCATAACGTGCGGGTCCCCTCATAGGTGTGTATTTAAGCTTGTTCAATTTCCCACCAGCGAAGTGAAATTGTGTGCTACGTTTGTACATCAATTTTATATTCATTCCTAAGTCTTTTTTGCTACATATTTTTTTATTGAGACATAATTCACACACCATAAAATTCACTCTCTTGAAGGTACACTTCAGTGGGCTTTAGTATATTCACAAAGTTATACAGCCCATCACCACCATCTAGTTCTAGAACATTTTTATCTCCCCCAAAAGAAATAGCCTTTGGCAGTCATTGCCCACATCCCGGTCCTCCCCAGCTTCCGAAAATCACCGATCTACTTTCTGTCCTCATGAGTTTTCCTCCTCTGGACATGACTTATAAATGAAATCGAGCACTCCATGTGGCCTTTTGTGTCCCCTTGCACTTGGCATCAGGTTATCAAGGCCCCTGCATGGCACAGCATGTGTCCGTATTCCATTCCTTTCCATGACAGAATGATAGCCCATGGTAGGGATGGATTACATTTGGTTTATCCATTCATCTTCTAAAGAACGTTTAAGTTGTTTCTAGTTGTGGGGCTAAGCATTTTTAGCCCTCAACAACCCTATGGGGAGGTGCTAGTCTGTCATTATATAGACAAAGAGACTGAGTGTCCCTTCCCAGGCCACTTAGCTAGTTAGTGAGCAGAGTGGGGGGCTTTGGCTCAGGGGGGCTTTGGTTCCACGGATTATGGCTTTGGCCATCCGGCAATACTGCCTCCATGCTCAAATAAGATAGCGTGGGTTGGGGCTCACGGTAAACTGCACTGCACGTGGTACCGATTGGGCCTTGAGCAAAGGGTGCCATCTCTCAGCAGCGTTTCTGAAGGTGGCAGAGCCAGGGTCTGCCAAGCAGGGCCCCAAGGGAGAACAGGGATGTTAGAACATCTAGTGATAAAAACTTGCGATCTTGGCACATAGGTGATTCGTTCAGGATGGGGACATCTCTTCACACCTGGTGGGGGCCTGCTCCCCTCCCCCAGCTGAGCACCACTGACCACAGCCCAAAGCTCATTTCTCTGCCCATCTCTACCTAGGAAGCCGTGGTTCCCCTCACGGCCCCAAGGCCCTGCCACTGGGCAGCAGAGGAAGGACTCTGGGTGGCATCAAGGTCAGAAGTACAGCCAAGGCCATAATTGACCTTGGGCGGGCCTCTCCCTCCTTGTGGCTTCCATCTATTAAATAATGGGACAAGAAATCTTAATACTTTCTTTTTTTCTTTCTTTCTTTTTTTAAGATTTTGTTTATTTATTTGCCAGAGAGAGAGAGAAAGAGAGAGCACAGGCAGGGGGAGCAGCAGGCAAAGGGAGAAGCAGGCTCCCTGCTGAGCAAGGAGCCCAATGCAAGATTCGATCCCAGGACCCTGGGATCATGACCTGAGCCGAAGGCAGACACTTAGCCAACTGAGTCACCCAGGTGTCCCAATGCTTTCTTTCTTTCTTTTTTTTTTTTTTTTTTAGTTACAAAGTAAGACAATACATACACAAAACTTGTGGCTAAAAAAAAAACATATATATATATATGAAGAATTTTTCGTATAAGCATCTAGAATAAAAAGTAAGTCTTCTCCTTGCCTCTCATTCCAAGGTAACCACTCCAAGAATGAGGTACGTAGACTTTTCCTATGGATTCAGGTATAGGTTTTACAGCTAAGTTTTTAGAAGTGTTTAAGATGACAAATGGAGACCTAAGTCTCCCCACCCTGCAGCCTGCCTTCCTCACTCTGGAGGCATCTTTCCAGACCAGCACACAGGGATCCAACCCAGTCTTAATTTTAGCGGCTCCAGGATGGATGGCTGGCCAGGGAACAGTGGGACAGACTGCTGTCTACCATTCACCGCCGATGCCTTTCGGACAGCCTCCGTTGTCGTTTTCATAAACACGCTGCAGTGAACATCTTGTTTATGTGATTTGTCCATGATGAACAGATTTTTAGACATGAGATAGCTGGGTCAAAGGGCCTCGTATTTTAAGTATTCTGCCAAGAATGATGATCTAGTTTGCACCCCTGCACTCACTGGGTATGAGCGCCCTTTCCCCTACGTCCCTTCCAGCACTGGCGGCTGTGACACCGAAACCATTTCTTTGCAAGGAATCTGATGTTTGAGAGACACGCATCTCGCCACCTGGGTTGAGAAGGGTGAAGGACCTGGCGATGCTCTGATGTCCCACCCCTCCCAGCTGGTACAGAGGACCCTTCAGCATCTCCCAGTGCTGGTATCTGGGATCGCATTTGGCTGCAAACCTGTCTCCTTGTGGCCAGTGTTAGTCCCCAGCCCCTCAGCTGGTCCCCCAGGGAGCTTGGGGGCTGGAGCAGAGGCTGGCCGGTCTTCTCCCTCAGCTGACCCCACCGTCCCCTAATAAATGTGTCTTGGAGACCCATTCTGGGGGCAGCATCTTTATGGGAAAGCATGACTTCAAGTGCCTAAACCTGCAAGTTTCGGGAAAATGGGGAGCATGGGGCATTCTCTCAGACTGGGATCCAAACAGGTCTCTTTGAAAAGACTGGATCCCGCTCTTGCCTCTACTCAGACCTTGCTCTGTAGACCCAGGCAGGCCGCTGACCCTTCTGGGCACCAGACTCCCAGAAGCCAGGGTCCGAGCTTCCAGGAGACCCCTCCCAGGGAGTAGTGCAGAATCCACTCCCTCCAGAGGTGCTACACTGGCCTAGGGTAGGAGGAGAGCTCCTCCTGGGAGGTGGCAGCCTGGGGACAAGGGAAGGGCAAGGAGAGCAGAGGAGGGGAGCTTGAGGGTTCCCTCCCCGGGAATCTGAAGCAGCGTGTACTGTGGAGTCCCACCTGGCTGACGGGAGCCTGGGCTGGAGCACACGCGCACCGACGTCGAAAACACACTCTTGCTGTGCACAGCTGGCGCTATTTCTGCCTTTCTGTAGGATTCAGGTATTTGTGCACAATTCACACGGGTGCACCTTCCTGTGCCTGCCGGCACGGACAAGTACACATGACTATGAGTGCCCCTGCGTGTGTAAGTCTGCCCGAGGGTGGCTCGTGGATGTGTGTGCACATGTGCCTACACATGTGCACGTGTGAGGATCTGTGTGCGCCTGCAGGTATGCGTGCGAGTCCTGGAGGATAGGTTATGGGTGTGCGAGGGCCAGAGTGACATGGGCCCCCACACAGGCACGTGTGCATATGTCTCAGTGTGTAAGAACAGCTGCACGAGGGGTCCGTAAGTGTAGCTGTCATGGGTGCGTTAGTGCGCACACATGGGCGGTGCATCTGGAGCGTTTCAGTACATGTGTGGGCATAACTCGGTCTGAGAACCCTGACCTCTCCCCGGGGACCTACCCCCACCACCCCCACCCTACCCCCACCTGCCTCCCCATGGGAGGACAAAATCACCATATAAACTCCGAATGTCTTGTCTTATTTACAAGCAGATTAGTTTTTTTTTTTTAAGATTTTGTTTATTTATTTGTCAGAGAGAGAGCGAGAGAGAGAGTGAGTGCACAGGCAGAGGCAGAGGGAGAAGCAGGCTTCCCGATGAGCAAGGAGCCTGATGTGGGGCTCCATCCCAGGACACTGGGATCATGACCTGAGCTGAAGGTAGCCGCTTAACCAACTGAGCCACTCAGGCGTCCCAGCAGATTAGTTTAGTACCCAGTAATCGTGATAAGCTTTATTGATTTGAAGAACAGACATGGATATATCAGAGATGTGAAATTCATGGGGAATTTGGGCGAAAAGCATGGAGGTGGTGGATTTCTTTCCCTCAGAGCCCCAGGGCGCCGTGAGTGGTCTGGACGAGCCAGAGCAGAGGCCCCTGCCTCGTTTGTTTTCTGAGGCTGCCCTCCCCTGAGCTCCCCACCCCCCACCAGGAAGCTGATGGCCCCGGGTGGGTGCATGGGCCTCCAGCTCTGCTCAGGTGAGGGCAGAGCCCCCTGGCCAGCCCCTGCTCTGACAGCAACTGGGAGAGACACGCCCCCTCTCAGCCCCGGTGTCCGCACCTGTAACTCAAGGCTGACTCAGAATGCGTGCTCCTCTATCTGCCTGCCTTCCTTTGCTCCTCTCCTGCCCCTAGAACAATTTCTGTGCCTCCACCCCAGGTCTCCTGCCCCTCCCCGTTCCTCCCTCTGCCTGCACTACCTCCTTGCCTTGGGACTGACCCACAAACTTCTACCTACCTCATACCCTCCCCCACCCGCGTCACCACATGGCTCCATATTTGCATCTTCCCTGCTGGACTGTGATCTCCCAGGCCAAGGACAGGCTCAGGGCATTTCTGGGTCCCCAGAGCTTACCCCAAGCCTGCACTGTTTAGCTATCAGTCACTATTTGACTTTAAAAATAGAAGATAAAGAGGGAAGGGGAGGGAGAGGACGGACTCTAGAAGCAGCTATGTTTAGTACACACAGCAATTCGTTGGATACCCACATACGGTGAGTCAGCCTGATCTTTGCCCTGGAGCAGGGAAGAAAAAGCCCCATTTATCAATCTCCACCCAGTGCCGGCACTCCCGGCCACTTACAAATCTTATCGCATTGGCTCCCCACCACACACCTGGGAGGTAAGCAGTATTTTCATTCCCATTTTGTAGATGCAACAACTAACCCTCAGAGATGAGTCAGTGGCAGAGCTGGGACTCGGGCCCTCCTGACCCTGGGACCTTCAGGCTCTCTCCACCCAGATCCCTTCTCTCTTCTGCAGCTTCCCTCCCCACCCGCCCACGGTCCCATGGCACTTAGCAGGTGTCTGTGGGTCCCCGGGAAGGTGGCCAAAGGTGCCCTCGGCTCACGCCCTCAGGAGCAGACTCAGCATGAAGAACAGGGCTGGTGGAGAGATGCCCCAGCGTGGTGCTGGGGTGGGAAACTCTGAAACTGGTTCTTTACCTCCTCCTGGAAGTCCCAGTCCCCACCTGCTGCTCAGTAACTTGCCCTTACTGGCTTCCCTCCCTGTTCTCTCACTTCCCACAACCTTTAAGTCTTCCGCAAATCACCTCTCAAGTCAGCTCTATGCCCTCAAATCCCAGGTCAGGTCTGCTGCTGGGGACCCCAGCCCGGAACAGAAGGGCGGCAGCTGTGGGTATGTGAGTGGCTGGGTGGCCAGGAGAGCCTTGCTCCAAAGGGGCCCCTCTCTCAGAGGCCAGGAGGCTCGTGTGGGTCCGAAGCAGCTCCGGGGAGGCCCCGGGCCATCCGAGGAGCCCCAGCAGGAGGGAGGCCAGCGCAGCTGCAGCCCAGGGTTGTGTGCAGTGTAGGGTTGGGGCATGGGGCTCCGTGTGTGCTGGGGACAGAGGGTGTGGGTGTGAGCTCAGCTGACGGGAGGCAAAAGGCTTATCTCAAGACCCAAGACTGCACCCAGGGCTTTCACCCTTCTGCAGAAGCACACCTCAGACACCCAGGCCCCAGCAGGCCTCGGGGCAGCCCCCAGCAAAAATCCCCCTCACCCTCTCCCAGTCGGCCCTCTCTGGCCTGGGTCCTTCCGGCAGAAAAGGGAGGCTGCCAGGCGGAGGGCCCCGGGTGTGAGTCTCAGCAACCTGGTGTCCTTCCCCGCAGGGCCTCAGCTTTCCAGTCATCAGGGGGAGTGAAGAACTGAATGTGAATGTGGGGATCTTAGCACCACTTCGGGGGGCCCTGCTGCCCAATTCGGCCAGACAGCAATTTGTCGCAAGACTTCAGATGTGGCGTACCCCGCCCCTCATCCCTACAGGCTTTCAGGAGAGGGTTTTGCTTTACCAGAGGAATGAAGCTCTAACGGTGGAAACTTGAGCATTGGAAGAGACACGGCCTGTCTTTGGGGGGTGGCCTTCCCTACACCCCTCAGATCACACCATGTCAGCCCTCAGGCAGGCAGCCACATCAGGTTGGAAAAGCACACTTGGGCTCAAGTCCCGTGTGACTCAGAGAAGCCCCTTAACCTCTCTGAGCTTCAGCTTCCTTGGCTGTAAAATGGGCTGACCATGCCCCAGTGGCCCCCAGGTGAGTATCTTCACTCTCCTTTAATCTTCAGCTGCTGAGGGAGCAAATCTGGGCAGATGTTGATGGAAGAGGAGACAGAGGCCCGGGGAAGAGCAGGCAGGTGCTAAGCAGGCCAACCCCCGCTCGGTGGGCATGGAGAAGTCTGGGACTTGCCTGCCCCCCTTGCCCAGCAGCTCCTAGGCCTGGGCTCTGCCCTTCCATCCCAGCGTCTCCTGCCTGACCTGGCTTTGACCTGACACTTACCTGCGGCCCAGCTCCTGCATCGGGCTGGCCCTCGGAGCAGCTAGGGCGGGGCCTGAACTATCCGCCCTCCCCTGGGATACTTTGACCTTGGGAATGCCAGGAGCTGGGCCAGTAGGTCCATCCAAGGGATCACAACCTGATCTTCCTCCCTCAAGAAGCTCTTAGAGCCTCACGGCACCTGGCGTAGGCACAGAGGGGAAACTGAGGCCCTCTGACTCCAGCCAGGAGGGGGAATCAGAGACTTCTTTGGTTAGCCTAAGTGGGAACCAGAATAGCAGAAGAGCTGAAATCACTAATCGGCATACACCCTTTAAAAATGCTCCCCAAATTGTCCACGCGCTTGTCAGTATATGATGTGCACACTTTCCCGTGCGAATGGTACGTTCCGGGACTTCGTGTAAGTTCAATACTCTGGTAGGGGCTCTTCTGTGCTTGGCCTCTTCTGGAGCACACATTTTTGACGGTTCGTCAGTGTTGTTACGGGCAACAAAATGCCTCCCTTTTCCATGCTCCGTAGTATTCCATCGCGTGACTAGATCACCATCTGTTTTTCTGTTCTGCTGTGGATGGAAGGTGGACTGTTTCCAGTTTGGAAGCCAACACAAATAGCGTGGCTTTGAACATTTTTACATCTCACTTTTGGCGAACATCTGTGTGTATTTCTGCTGGGGGGACAGAATTCCCAGGGTACCCCAGGGTGGGATTTCTGGGTCATGGGAGAGACCCATCCTGAGCTTTATTGGACTCTGGCGAGCAGTGTTCCAACATGGTTTACTGTGTCGCACTGCCATCCGCGGCATGGGACGGTGTCACATTCTCTATAGCACTGGTAGGGCCACATTTTCTCCTTTTAGCTGTTCCGGCAAGCATGGAACGGTATCATGCTGCAAGCTTATTTTGCATCTCCCTGGTGCCTCATGAAGTTGAACACGTGTCTTACTTTGCATTCCCTCGGAGCAGAGCCTAGGACAGGGATGCCACAAGATGTTTAGTTGGCAAACGTATTACTCTCCTAGTGTTCCCCCAACAGGACCCCACACACCATGTGGCCCAAGGAGCAGATGTTTATTTTCTCCTGGTTCTGGAAGCTGGAAGCCCAAGGTCAAGGTGCAGTCAAGTTTGTTTCTGGCAGGGTAGTCTCTCTTCCTATCTGACAGCAGCCTCGTGCCGGGTCCTCACATGGCCACATCACTGTGCGTGCGTGGGAAGAGATATCTGGTGTCTCTTCCTCTTCCCAGAAGAACTAATTCTATCCCACTGGGGCTTCACAATTATGGCCTCATTTAACCTTCGTTACCTCCCCAAAGGCCCCATCTCCACATGCAGTCACGGTGGGGGTTAGGGGGCACCATTCAGTCCATACCAGCGGGTGACCCTAGAAAACTCGTGTGGGGGGTGTGGAAGCCAGAGAGACAAGGAGAAAAGGGCCACCGAAGTGTGGGTCAACAAGCTAGCTGCCTCCTGGGCCCTCCGGACTTTTCTCCCGCAGGGAGACTCTGGGAAACTATGTAAACCACACCTTGGAGTTATCTCGCTCTGGGAGCTAGGGAGCTGGGCCAGTAGGTCATTGGCTTCAGGCTGCGGCAGGTATGGGAGGATGCCGGTCCCTTATGGAGCATGACCTCCCCACGCTGCATGGAGTCCCCACGCTCAGGGCTGGGGGCGCTGGCTGCTGGAAGGAGCACACACCATACATAACACTTCTCCGCACACTAGGAACGGCTGTAGATTGAATTCCCTTCTTCATGTAGTGGCTCCTCGAGTGTGATGGGATTTTGAAGGAAGCAGGCTGATTGACAGGTAGGAGAGGGCATTCCAGCAAGGAGAACGGCATAGACGGGAACCTAGAGGAAGGAACAGTATTGTCCAGTGGGGGCTGTGAGGGAATGAGAGGGGACAGGTGAGACTGAGGTGGGGTCCAGCAAAGACCCTACCATGCAGGTCAGATGGAAAGGAGCCGCAGAGGCTCTGGGAAGGGCAGGTTCCCCGTCTCTTTGCCTGTCTGCCCGGAAACCCAATCTGGGTGATGTTCCTAAGACCACCCCCACATGCTGCCTTCCAGCATGCCCAGCCCTCTGACTCCCTGATCCAGCCCTCAGGATAGCTAGCACCCCCAAATCACAAGCATGCCCCCCGTAGCCAGGAAACACCATCCCCAGCAGAGAGGCTGCAAGCCAGGCCTTGTCCGGAGAGCAAGGACAAAGGAACTAGGCTTTTCCCGGGGTGGCAGGGCCCCAGGCCACTGAGTGAGAATTAGGGGAGTCGAGGGTCAAGAAAGGATCTTGAGCTAGGGGATAGAGGGCATCCTGAAATGCTGAGAGGGGGACACTATATATGTAATCTCGTGCCCCCTGAACTCAGCCTGGGCCTGGAGATTCCCACTGGAGTCTTCTCACAGGTCAGAACCGTGTTTGTTTGCCCTGTCTGGGAGCCTGCATGAGAGTCGGGGGAGGCTGGGCCCAGGGGTGCAGGCTGGGATGGCACCCCTACCCTGTCGCCATTTTAGCCTGAAGGGGGCTAGACAGTAGGAGCCTCAGACAGGCCTGAGCAGGGTCCAACTTCTCTGCATGGCTATCAATTTGGAATCCAGCCATAGCCAATTCTGTATTCAAATAACGAGCATCTTCTCTACAGACGGAGGTGTAATCCTGGTGAAGGCCAGGCATTGGCGGCACCTGCCTGTCAAGCCAGACTTCCTTTGGCAGACCACGTCTCCCACCTTGATCCCGCTCTGGGGCTCTCTCCCCACATGCCCAGGCAGGGCAACTCATGAAGCAGGCCCGGCCAACCAGAGCGTCCACACCCGGCCCCCCGCCAGGCACGGCAACTGGCTCAGGGATCAACACACGACCCAAGCCAGGCCAATAGGAGTCTCCCCTGAGACTTTTGGCGGAACTCTCTGGAAACTCTCTCTTCGGAGACTGTGGGCTCTAAAGAGGAGGCTGTAGCAGCTGGTGGTCATCGTGCCTCCCAAAGAGAAAATCAAAGAGAAAAAAACCAAGGCAGGCAAGCCTAGCTGAAAGATGGAGAGATAGTCTTAATGGCATCAATTAAACACCTGGATACAGCATGTCTGAAGTTCCTCAGACTTGTCATTTGCATGAGACAACACATTTCCTGCTCCGCTTCCATTGCATCAGGGTTTCTGTCACTTGGAGTCTAAAGGGTTCTGATTAAAACACCAGGTGAGAAAACAGCCAAGCCCTGTCTGCACCTTTATATCCCAGGGATACACAGAGATATGCAGGGAGTCTTTTTTTTTTTTTTTTAAGGGCCATCGCAATTAGAATGTTGCAATGAGGCAAAGATCCATGTCCCACTGCCCTTCTTTGAGAAGAGACAATTGACTAACTAGGGAGAGCAAATGTGGCCAGCAGGTTATTTTCAAGAGTTCCAAATGTTACTCACACTGGAAGGGACGTGCCTTGGCAAGCTGCCTTCCACCTGACTTCCCAGAGTGCTCTGGAAGGTGGCAGTGGCTGTGGTGCCTTTTTCCAACCAACAGTCCCGGGGCTGTGTCCTTACTCCTTTGCCGGCTGAAATGCAAGGGTCAGAGCTATATAGATTTAGGAGAAAGGGGAGAAAATGTTGCATTTGTGCAACCCCAAAAAGAACGGGCTTTGTTGCACATGGCTCAGCTGATTCCCTTGTTAATTCCAGTAAATTCAACAAACCACCTGAGTGGCCACCCATAGAGGGTCTGATTAAATAAATGATAGTGTGAAGATTGAAAAAGAAGTAAGGTAGGTCTAAAATATTCTGTCATAGAAATATGACTATCACGTATGAAGTGTTAAAAGCAATTTGCACAATTGTACTTCAATAAAGTGATTTTTTTTAAAAATTTGCAGAGTAAGATATGTAACATATGCACATTTAAAAAACTGGCCATCCCATCATTTGCAGGAGGTGTATAATGTATACACTTAGATGTGGAGAAAAAGGAAAAAATAAACTTTTTGCAAGTAAAGGTAACCCATTCTCTTTGAGGTATTCCGTCGATGCAAACTTCAGTTCCCTATCAGAGCTAACTCCCCATCACAGAGGTCTCCCTCCCAAGGTGCAGTCTAAAGGCTGGAAGCTTCGGTGTACTCATGGCATCAGGAAAGGGCCTCTCTTGGGCTCATGTCACCCTCTTTTGAGGTGTCTCGTTCTGATGGCTCTAAGCGTAGGTTTCTGTCCCATTACCCGCGTAGCCATTGGAACCCAGCATCTATTCGGACTTGAGCAAGGACTGGGGAAGGCTCCAGAGATAGTGGCTGACCAGGATCCACAACAGTGAACGCCCTGGGGTCTGGCTAGGATTGGAGGGTCATTGCATCCCTGTCCAGGGTCCTGACTGGCAAGTGACAGCCAGAGCTCTCAGGGGCTTTCTGTGTCCTCCCTTTATTGGGGCACTGGGAAATCGGGGTATCCTTTCCACACCACCCAGGAGATGAGCATGATGGGGGGCGCTATCTGTCATCTTCTCTCTGTCTGAGCATCTTGTAGGGAGCTAAATGCTGGTCTCTGGAAAGACATGTCCACATTGTAACCCCCAAAACTTGCGAGTGCAATTTGACAAAAAAAAAAAAAAAAAAAAAGTCTTTGCAGATGTAACTAAGGATCTCAAGTTGAACTCACCCTGGACTAGCCAGTTGGCCCTAAATCCAATGGCACGTGACTTTATAAGGCAAAGCTAGAGGGCAATTTGACACAGAAGAGAAGTCTCAGAAACAGAGGGGGAAATAGCTATGGAAGGCAGAGGCAGGGACTGTGGTGACCCAGCCGCAGGAATGCCGACAGCCACAGAAGCTAGAAGAGGGAAGGAACAGACTGTCCTTCAGAGCACTGTAGCTACCATGATTTCAGACATCTGGCCTCCAGAAATCTCAAAGGATAAGTTTCTGTTGTTTTAAAACCACCAAGTTTATGGTCATTTGTCAAGGCAGCCCAAGAAACTAAGAGACGCCTCCTGCTGCCCTTCCTGTTCCATGGTAGGCATGGACCAAACATCTTTCAGTACAGCCTCCAGCAGAGTCCTACAGTTCTAGAAGTGGGCAGAAGCCCCCACCTGGGACTTCTATCTTTTCCACAACCCCTCGCCAGCCTGGGGCTCAGAGGGACACTGGGTCCCTGGGGCAGCTCTTCGTCTCCCTCTTGCCTCCTCTAGATCTGTTTTTCTAACTCTCTGGTGACTCTTCTGAGAAGCGGAAACACTGCTCACCTCCTTTCCAGCTGGGCAGGAGTTTCCCTACATCTCTCTACCTGTGCCTTAGAGCAAAACTCCATGCTAGTCCTCCAGGACTGACTCTTGATGTCTGCAGAAAAGATGTCGGAACAGAGAAATCTGCTTCCTGTCTCATAGTAGATGGTGTTGATTCTCCGCCCATCTTCTATTTCCCTGCTCCTCTTCTTGAAAACACCTGCTTCCATTCTGGAATCCACCTGGCCTTCACGTTACCCTTGTGCTTCAAGAGAAGATAGCCCAACTTCGACTCCAACTCCGGACAGTTCTGAGAGGTGTCAAGGAGTCCCATCTTGCCAGGGTGATGGTCCAGCAACCCAGGCCTGAGGTACCAGTGCAAGGTGCACCACCAGCCATCGGTGCCAGTTTGTGACTCTAGCCAAGATGCAAGAGGAGACTCCTAGGAGCTTCTGAGAAAGGTATTTCCTTGCTCTTAAGAAGGATCTAGCAGAAGAGGCATGCTCTCCCTTTCTCTATGTATCGTGGTGATGAATCTGTAGTGTGGCCCTTGGGCTTTTTGAGGGAAGTCAGCCCATGGATGAAGCCATGAGATAGAGGAGAGCCCAGCCAAGAGACTGCAGAGAGATGGGCCAGAGTTGCTGGATGAAGCCGGACCTGAAACACACCCTATCTCTGGAGTCTGGCTACCTGAGCCAGTACATCTCATTGTTGAAGCCACTTGTGTTAGACTTATTGTTAGCTGCAGCCCAAAGCATCCTAATCAACATGTCACTCACCAAAGCCAGTTTTTAATACTATTGAGATCCTGTTTGGGGAGTCAAAAGCTAACTAAGCCTTGTTCTTTGTTCCTTTTTATATTACTTTTTATATTACTATTCTATTTTAATAGATAAAATAGATAAAATTTAATAGATAAAATAGGCATTTAATGGATGCCTACGGCTGAATAAGAGAGTGTCACATAAGGAAGTATGAGAAAAAAATACACATTATGCATTTCAAAAAAAATTATCCACATTACACTGACATTCGCACAAAACTCAGGGGGAGGAACCCCTAAACTGTTAACAGAGGTCGCTTCTGGGGAAGGGAATTTCCGGGAAGCGGACCTCCCTTTCTAGGTTGGTGTTACTGTAATGTTTGCATTTTAGAGTAGGTATAAATTACATTTGTAATTTAAAGTCCTGGTGATTTAAAGTAATCTGAGGCATCCAGAGTCCCCTTCGGTGCCTGTTGTAGTCCAGCTGTCAATTATGCAGGAAGCGTGTCTGGATCAAGCAAAGCCTCAAGAAGCCTGGTCTCAATGACCGGCTGGGCTGTGGTGCTGAAGGGAAGCCACTCCCTGTCCTCGACAAGTGGCTCGAGTTCCCAGCAGGGACCTGTGGGGACACCCTCACCAGACGCAGCCTCATTCACCAGGGCTGCTTGCTCAAAGTCCTCCCCAAGGACCCCACAGTCCAGGTTCTTGAAAGCACATATTGTTTTTCCATTGTCTGTCTCCCTGCACTGGAGGGTGAGCTCTCTGAGGGCAGGATGTCTGTGGGTCCGGCATCCCCAGCCCCCGGGGCACTGCCGGGCACACAGTGGGCACTGACTGTGTGTGGGTTCAGTGTACAGGATTGAAGGACGGAGGCTGAGCCCAGTTCTTGTCTTTCCCCCTCCCTCACCAGACACCTAGCCATACAGTTCCCAAGTCCTACAGAAAGTGACTCTTCCCTGCTCTGTCACCTTGCCTCTCCCTCTTCCCAAACTGTAAGCCCCACCCTGCCAGCCCTTCCTTGGCATTTTTTTAAAAGATGTTATTTATGGGGTGCCTGGGTGGCTCAGTTGTTAAATGTCTGCCTTCAGCTCAGGTCATGATCCCAGAGTCCTGGGATTGAGCCCCTCATCGGCTCCCCGCTCCATGGGAAGCCTGCTTCTCCCTCTTCCACTCCCCCTGCTTGTATTTCCTCTCTTGCTGTGTCAAATACATAAATAAAATCTTTTTCAAAAAAAGATTTTATTTATTTATCTGAGAAAAAGAGAAAGCAGAGCAGGGGGGAAGTGGGGCAGAGGGAGAAGCAGACTCCCTGCTGAGCGGGGAGCCCTTCTTGGGGCTCCATCCCTGGACCCTGAGATCATGACCTGAGCTGAAGGCAGACACTGAACCAATGGGGCCACCCAGGTGCCTCCCCCCCTTCCTTGGCATTTCTTAATCTCCAAGGCCAGCTCCAAGGTCACCTGCTCTGTGAGGGGCTCGGCCCCCTCTGCTGTCACACGGACATCCCTTGCTCCCGGCCTCTCAATCACTTGTTTGCTCACATGTCTGTGTTCCCCCAACCACTGTCCCCCAACCACTGTCCCCCAACCACACCGCTGCTCCTCGATGGATGAACATCTGCGCTGGGCATGGGCCAGTTTCTCCTGCCGAGAGGAGGACCAAGGGCAACACGGAGCTCAGGAAAATTTGGTTCTTAAGGAGTGGGTGAAGAAATGAATGGACAAGCTCCGGTTAGTGAACGAACGGGGTATGTGAGAGAACAGGCGGATGCATGGATGCATGAACGAAGGAGAGAAGGTGTTACTGAGTGAATGAGTCAGCGACTGTGGGGAGTGGGGAGGAAAGGGTGAGTAGCCTGTGAAGGAGAGTGAGTCCAGGTTTCCAGGCTTCTCCAGCAGCCCTGGCATCAGAGAATCCCCGCCACCCCTGGGCCCATGTTCTGTGCCAACCAGACCTCACGATGTTTCCTCCCAGAGCCAGCTCATGTCAGTGCTGCTTAGCACATGCTCCCTGATGCTGGCCAGACCCTGGCTGGGCTGTGAATCAGACAGGGCCCTGCCCTGGGGCTCCTGGGACTGGGGGCAGACAGACAACCTCATAAATAAACCCAATGCCATGCTGGGAAGACATGTGTTCCGGCCGAGTGGTGAGCTCAGTGCTGGCTCTGGAGCCTGGAGCAGGGCAGAGCCCGACAGAGGGATCTGGGAGAGCCTCAGGGGGAGGGACCTCAGAGCTGCACCTGAAAGGACAGGGAGAGTACCGAAAGGGCACTAGGGGCAGGAGGGGACAGAGCCAGCAAAGGCAGAGGGGATGGAAGATGCCGGAGGTGGGGGAAGAGCAGGAGTGGGGGCTGGGTGTGGCACGGGGTGGGGTGGGGCAGGACCTCTGTGAGTGCTGGGGCCCCCAGCCAGGGATGGGGACATAGCAGGATGTCAGGCAGGGTCATATCCAGAAGGAGGGGTTCCAGGGAACACACCATGGAGTTTCCAGGGTCTGCTACAGGTTTTGCATAGTTTAGCTTATGGTTTCTCTCCATGAAGCAGTAGCCACCGTTCTCCAAGCCCTAAGACTCCCTACCAGCAGTGTGAGGCATGTAGGGATCCCAGACTAGGGGTGATTTTGGGGGGGGGAGATTAACATTTACAAGTAGGTGTTTATAAGTCAAGTTATTTTGCAATGGTCCCAATGATGGGAGAGGTTTTGGGGTTTCTGAAGCAAATCAGAGAACGTCAGAGTTTGACAGGGAACCTCGACATGGAGTAGTGAAGGCCAGGGAAGCCGTCGAACATTCTACAATGCACAGGATGGCCTTCCACAACAAAGAATGTTCCAGTCCCAAACGTCAAGAATGTCGAGGCTAAGTGAGACTGCTTTGACAGCTGAGAGGGCTGAGGACGCTGGATCAAAAGAAGGTCCCCAGTAATGACAGGAGTTCTTCACGTGTGCAAGGAGCTGGCCCGTGTACCCACGGCCCCGCATCCCATTCTCTCCCATAACCTATTCTGCTTTGAGGACACAGAAACTGAGTACCAAGGAGGTACGTGACTTCCCCAAGGGCACACAGCTGGTAGGTGCTGGAGGCAGGGCTCCTACCCTGCCAGCCTGACCCCAGAGGCCATGCTCCTAGTGACGATATCTCATGGCCTTCCACATCCCCAGGACCCTCCAGGACAAATGCGCCATCCATTCTGCTCCGTGTTCCCGCCCCACGCCAGGGTCCCGGGCTCTTCTGCTGCAGAAGGGGAGTTTGGCAGCCAGGACCTCGGCTTGTCAGGGAAGCAGTGGGCGGCCAGGAGGCAGATCCCAAGGACAGAGGGCCTTTGTCTGCTTGCAGATGGGCAGGCAGGCCTGGGCTGTGCAGCCCAGCCCAGGGGCCAATCGGGTGCAAACTCATTAGCCGGCTTCGGAGACTGCCAAGGAGCCGGGAACAATTACAGGGCCGAGCTCCAGCCGGGAGCGGGGAGCCACACTGGGAGAGCCACTGAGCTGTCCTGCCCTTCCCCGTGGGCCCGGCTTCCTGGGAGGCAGCTGCAAAGTTTGCCTTGAGGATGGCTACAGTAGCTCCAAAGTCCGCTGACGCTGACGCTTTGGAACCCGCCATGTGTGGGGCTGGGCGCATTTCGTGCCTCATCACCTTTCATCTCCAAACGCCCCTGGGGAATGATTAACTTGGTCCCATTCACCTATGCGTCCGCCCATTCATTCGACAAATATTTATTGAGTGCCTACTGTGTGTCAGCACCCTGCCGGATCCTGGGGATACAGCGAGGAACCAAACAGGAAAAAATCGTCACTCTCATGGGGCAGGGAGACAGACAACGGAAAAGGGAAAAATAAGGTCACTGTCTGCTGTGGTCAGCACCGTGGCTGAAATGAAGGGCAGGTGGGAGGCAGGCTGGGGCAGGCCCCTTGGGACAAAGTGGTCAGGGAAGGCCTTTCCGAGGAGGTGGCAGAGGAGGACCTGAGGCTCCTAGAGGAGAGGTGACTGGTCCGAGGTCACACAGTCAGTGGGTGGAGGAGCCCGGACTTGGCCCAGGCCCACCTTCCTCCGCACCTGACCCCCAGCCTCCCAACCCCTGGAAGCCCCTCCCTGCCCTGCCACCGCCACCAGCAGTGGTCAGTGAGTGTCATGGACGCAGTGTCTCCCATCGCTCCTGCCACCGGCCTCCCAAAGGAGGTGGGCTCCCCAAGGTCCGGCGAGGCAGTGACCAAGACAGAACTTAGAGCCTTTCGATCCCCAAACCTGTGTTCTGTCTGCCACCCCATGTGCTTCCTGGCCAAGCCCTTAGCCTGGGCTGAGCACTTAGTAGGCTTGTAAGAAACAGAGTAATGGACACATTGTGGCTTTGGACAAAGTTCATCTCCCTCTGGGGCTTGCATTTAAAAAATATGAAATTGGTCCAGACCAGCCCTGAAATGCCTATGTTCTTTCTATTCCATCATCATTCCAGGAGGAGCGTGATGCCCCAGGGAGACAGAGAAGAAGGAGGCTCAGCCTCGTCACGGTCCCCTGGCGGAGAGGGCCGCGCGACTCAAGGCAGTCTGGGGGAGCGCAGGGCAGATCAGCGTGGCGGGGCTCAGCAGGCATCATTCAGGGCCGGAGAGACATCCAGGACTCCTATCCGATGGCCTCCCTCCCTTCCTCTCGTGTCCACTGCCCGCTCCCTGTGTAAGGTCTCAGGCCGCCACTGCTTCTGCCCCTTCTCCAGTCCAGCCCTGGCTTGGGACCTGCGAGTCTCCTAGAGGAGGGGCTGAGACGGACCCCGACTACACAGGCTGTGTGACCCTGGCCAGGCAGCCATTCCCCTTCCTTGGCTTTGGAAGAAGGGTGATCAGAGCAAGTCGGTGGCATCGTAAAAGATAGAGTTTCTGAGAGCTTCCTTCAGGTCAGGCAGCAATCCCTTGAGACGGGTGGTATTACAGATTGTAGAGAAGAGATCTGAGGCAGAGGGAAGGGAGGTCACTTGCCCAAGGCTGCACGCCTGCAAATGGCCCCGTGGGGATTCCCACGCAGGTCCATCTCATAACGAAAAGCTGCTCAACTGCGTGAGTCTATGCACTTTAACCCGAGTCAGTCTCCAGCCCCTGACTAGCAGGAAATAATCCAAGAGAGCCGAAAGGTGTTCGCCGAAGCCGTACTGACAATATGGCGGATAATCGGAAGCCAGCAGAGCACCCAAGCAAGGGCCTTGGTCGCTTTCGAAACCAGGCGGCTCCCAGGTACACTTCGGCTAACTGAGCAGCAGCTCCTTGCCCGCACGCGCTGTCGTAATCCCCCCCAACCCTGTGACAAGGGGGCTGCTTTCCCCATCCCTAAACAAGGCCTCGAAGTTCAGAGAGGTTGAAGGACTTGCTGAGGACACACGAGCCAGGGACAGGTGTCGGCGCTGGATGGCACTCCCGGCCCCATCCTGGCCACCCCAGGGTAGGAAAGTGTAGCTCTGTTCTACAAGAAGGGCAGCTAAGACTCGGGGAAAGGAAGCCACCCTTTCCAGGCCCCAGCGCTGAGGAACAGGGAACAGCGTCTGGGAGCACCGCCCCCCACACTGTCACCAACTGGCCCCGGGGAACTACAGAACAATCATCCAGCCTCGGCCTCCTGGCTTCCTCCTCTGCAGAACGGGGACAAGAGTGTCGGCTGCATCTGACGGTGATAGGGAGGGTTTAGTGAGTGTCAGGCCCAAAGCTGTGCACCCCAGAAGCAGTGACAACCAAAATGACAACAGCGATAATCGTAATAGTAATCGTAATCATAACCATAATCGTGGTACTGAGCACATAGCGTCACTCTGGGAAGGAAGTTTGCCTGGAAGTTAGGAGGGCTGGCTTCAACTCTCATTTTGGACACGCCCTTTATCTCTCTGGGCACCAGGTAGGTCACAAAGAAAATGGGGGAAGGGCCTTGGAGCCATTTCAGGCTCTGATGGTCTCTGGGGCTTACTCCAGAGAGCTGTTCTGGGGCCCTCCCCACTCTTGGGCCTGGGCTGCCCCTCCCTCGTCTTTCCCTCCTTGTTCACCCTCAGAGGAGAACCTGAACCTCAGAGAAGAAGCCACAGAGGAAGGCAAAGGAAGAAAGGATTGTGGGAGGCGGAGCGATTTGCATAACAAGGGCAAGAAGGGTCAGGAGTCAGACAGAGCCAACCCCAGGTGGGGTGAAGGGAGAGGTTGTAGGTGATGGCGGGTGAGATGGGGGCCTGCTGCCAACGCAGTGCCCCTCACCAACCCTGGTGGCCTTTTGAATGCTACCTGTTTGGGTCTGGGGACTGGACCCACAGGCCCTGAGGACATTGCCGTAGTGGTCCCAACACAGGCTGGCCACACCGATGGGCCGGGGGATGTCTGCCCCATGACAGATCTGCTCCCGCCTTGCCGAAGGCTCCTTGGAGTGGCAAGGAAGGTGAACAGCCCCTAGCCGACCCTCTCCTGTCCTGCCCTTCCCAGGGGGCGCCGGGCTAGCTCTGGGTCACACTGTGAATGAGGACAGGTGGAGCCAGAATTGGAACCCAGCTGTCCTGTGTCTAGGGCCTTTTTCCAGCTCGATGCTTCAGGCTCCCTCAGCCCTGGGCAGTGGCAGGAGAGGCTCTCGCCGTGGTCCCGGCTTTCCAACTAGCAATGAGACCTGGGTCAGGGCCCGCAGCTCAGCGGCTGGTCCCGCAAGGTCAGAGGAGCTGTCACGTAGTAGATGTCGAGTGTTTGGAAAGAAAAGCAATATAAATGGGAGGTGAGGGGAGGGCCTCAGTGATGCTTTGACTTCCGAGTGGGTGAGGGTGGTGGCAGGGGACACAGTGGTGTGGTCTGTGTGGGGGGAGGGGAGGTGCCGGGAGGCTGAGCCCAGGACAAGTCTCCATGAGGGTCTTTGCGGCCAGGGATCTGGGGATCTTCGCGGCCCTGTGCCCTGAAGGGTGGGTGGCAGGGTCCTTAAAGTTGAAGCTCAATGACAAATGGAGGGAAGGCCAGGGAACCCAATCAAGGCACCCCAGGACGGCGGGATGAGAGACCCAGTGAGGCCAAGCCAGCTGCGGGTTAGGGCTTTCGCAAACTCCCAGCTGCAGCCAAAGACAGATGAGTCTGTAAACAGACAACAAAATCCTACAGAGACAAGCACCCTCAGACATGTTCTAACCGACCTCGATGATGGGCTCGGAGCTGGAACCACGTGCTCAGGTTCTCTTCCCCTCTCTGGCCGGGGGGGGGGGGGGGGGGGGGGGGGGGGGGGGGGGGGGGGGGGGGGGGGGGGGG